>CM060345.1:35489591-35534591 GCA_030674155.1 Stramonita haemastoma
AAATACCAGCTGAAAATATGATTCTGGTGGTAATTACAAATTTAGACAAATTAAAAAAAAAAAAAGGAAACGGCAGTCAAATTTTTATCAGTATACTTTAGTATATTTTACATTGTACACTTACATAATGAAAAAGAAATTTGGTTACACATTTTACAGATTTGTAAAAGACTTAGAGCATTTTATTATTTTAAAAAACTGTCATAGAAGTGGTGTTAAGGGACAGGAGCGTGTGCAGGTATAATTATGTGTATGCACACTGTGCAGCAATCTTTGCGCAAAGATAACTCAGATCAGTGACAATGGGGGAAATGGAGAGGAATGCTGGTGGAGAAAGTTAAAGCTTTTGTTTACATGGAATTTTTGAATGCAAGAAATACTGTTCTCTTTTATTTCTTTCTTTTCAAAGTCTTATCTAAAAGAACATTAGTCTTATTATGGCTTTTCCACTTGCAAAATCATCATTTGTAATGTAGTGTGGAAAGTGTATGAGGAGAGGGGGTCTTTAAAAATATTATTTTATCAAATCAATTGTGAAAATAGGAATTTGATGCTGTATTGCCATAAATATTGTTAGATGATGATGTTGGCAAATCTGTGTGCTGTGTTTTCTATTTTGAGTACATGTTGGTGGCAAATTTGTGTATTGATCTTCTGCTGAAAAAGTAATGGCAGATTTTACACCAACAATTTTTTTTAATGTATGTGAAAGACTAAAGGTATATGATTTTAAATATGAGTGGATAAAATGTTCCCCCTTTTTTGTTGTTTTTATCTATTTTTGTTGGGAATAATGAGTTCATATATAAATTGACAAGGAAATGTAGAATGGTGTAGAATGTTTCCAGAGGTTTCTTTTCTTTAAATTTTTTTTTTTTTTTACCTAACATCAAATGTGAAAAAAATGTGGTTCTGTAATTGCCATCCAAATTGCCTGACATGAGTTTAAATATTGTTGGTGGCAATTTTGTGTATTGATCTTTTGCTGGAAGATTGATGGCAAATTCTACACCAACATATTTGACAAAAAATGCATGTGAACAACTAAAAGTATACAATTTTAAGTATATGAGTGGATAAACGTGCCTGTTTTTGTTTTTGTTTCTGTTTGATTTTTGAATGATAAAATGAAATGAAAATTGACAAGAAAAATGTAGCATTTTGTAGGATGGTAAGGAAAGTATGTCCGACATTTTTTTCTTTCTTTTTTATATTTTTGTTGTTGTTGACATCACATCAAATGTGAAAACAAAAAGAAATATTGTGCTGTGATTGCCATTAATCCCCCGTAGGACTCCCGGGGAATGCTTGCAAAGCGAGCATTACAAGAATAGGGTCCCTGCCCGCCAGCCAGGCATGTCGTAAGAGGCGACTAAGGTGGCACCACTCCCCCAGGTAGGGGGTTGGACACAGGGCTAACAACCCTGTTCTGTAAAAAAAAAGATTGAAAAAAGGCTGCCCTACATGCCAAGAAGGCATAAAAAGGCTTTGGATGGATGATTGCCATTAATATTGCATGGCATTGAGTTTAGATGATGTTAGTGGCAAATATGTGTATTGATCTTCTGCTAGAAGATAGATGCAGATTTTACACCAACACATCTTCATGCTATATACATGTCTCGTGGTGTGTGAAGTGTGCCTCCTAGGTTTTTTTTTTTTATTGTATCAAATGTAGACTGACTAGATAAAATGTAGAGTCTGTATAATGGTGTGGAAAGTGTGTGGGGAGAAGGGGACTTTTGTCTTTTCAACCCAAATATGAAGTGAAAAGCAAAGCTATTTTTGAGTAAACTGACTTGATTGATGTTGGTGGAAAATTTGTGTGATCTGCTGGAAGATTGATGGTAAACTTTACCCAACATTTTTGTTTAATGTATGTGAAAGACTTCAGGTATATGATTTTTAAGTAAAGGAGTGGATAGCATGTGCTTGTGTTTTTTGTTTTTCTTTTGTTTTGTTTTTTGTTTTTTAGTAATGAGATAAAATGTAGCATTTTGTATAATGGTGGAGAAAGTATGTGGAGAGAGGGTTTAATTTTGGAGGGTGTTTTTCCCATCGCATCAAATGTGAAAACAAAAGCATAGGTGGTCCTGTAATTGCCATAAAAATTGCCTGGCATAGGTTTAAATGATGTTAGTGGAATATCTGTGAATTGATATTCTGCTGGAAGATTGATGGTAAATGTTACACCAACTTGGTTTACAAAAGCTGTATATGAAAGACTAAAGATAGTGATTTTGAGTATAGGAGTGGTTAACATGTGCCTGTGTTTTTTTTGCTTTTTTTAGTAATGAGATAAAATGTAAATTGACAAGAAAAATGTAGCATTTTGTATAATGTTGAAGTATGTGGAAAGAGGTGGGGGTTTTTAGGGGGGGAGGGAGGGGGTGTTACATCACATCAAATATGGAGAAAAAAAACCCATAGGTAGTTCTGTAATTGTCATCAATATTGCCTGGCATGAGTTTAAATGATGTTGGTGGCAAATTTGTGAATTGATCTTCTGCTGGAAGATTGATGACAGATTTTACACTAACATGTTTTACCAACAAATTTATATGAAAGACTAAAGGTATATGATTGTAAGTATAAAAGTGGATAAAATGTGCGTGTTTTGTTTTTTGTTCTGGTTTTGAATAATGAAACTGACTGTAAATTTACCAGAAAAATGGAGCATTTTGAATAATGGAAAGTATGTGGGAGAGGGTTTTGCTGTGAATGCTGTGAACTGAATCGGGGAGGTAGACAAGACCTCTGAACTATATGTCCACATGATTGATTATTTTCTTTTTTGTCAAGGCCCCCTGTGAGGGAGGGATAGGGGATGGAGGAAAAAGGAAACCTTCAACAAGGCCAAAGGGCTTTATTCGCTTGGGATCTGAGACTTGAAGATGTCTTCAAAATGGAGATATTCCGTTTCCCTTGCGCGTGTAGATTTCATGCAGACCGTTGCATGCTTCCAGATCCTGCAGGACTGAGCTCGAACTCCGATAGATATTTGACATGTCTGCACAGAACAGAGCCTGTATCAGGCACTGGCCACATCGGAAACACTCAGGGGTGACTTACAGAGCAGTGAGCAGCTGCCGAAAATGTACCGTCGGACGGACAGCTGATTGCAAAGAGGGGTAGGCATGTCCCAGAAAATGACTATCGTTGAAACACGCGTTGACATTGCTCACAAAGGGAAGAGACTTGATTCTCATCTTCCCATTTCTCCATGCTTTAGCCCAGATTGTCCCCCGAAATTCTGTGTTCAGCTTGCGTTTACGGTAGACTACCGTGTGGACTGCCTTCACACCACAAATCGAAATAGGACGAACGTCAAACAGTTGCCTTTTGATGATCACTGGGCACCAAACTTCTGTGGATTGCATCAACTCTCCTCATTGAAATATAAAACAATACGAAAATAGAGACTAAAAGTGGGCAATAAAAATATAAAAATACATAAAAGTAAAACCTAAACTATCGATCTTGAAATAAGATAGCAAGGCCAGCAAGGATAAAACAATAAACGCAATAAACCAAAAAGTAGCTACCCATCCCCTTGCTAAAACCAATCCAAACCAACTTCCACATCTTCAAAGAACGGGGGATGTGGCTGGACTCTGTACAAGACCAAAGGGGAGCAGTCCTGATGACAGTGATCCTGGTGTTGAAAACACCCCGTCATCATCCACAGAGCTCTTGAGGGGTTGTGGTTCCCTCACCCCTCCCAGTCCTCCAGTGTTTCCTAAACTGACAATCTTTGTCCCTCTGTCCAGTCCTTCGTGTCACAGGGGTCCTAATCCGGTTTTAAATCATCATGTGGATCATATAGGGAGGTCTTTAGGATCCTCTTCAGGGGTGTGAACATCATCTTCTTTTTTTAATCAATTTATTTACATCACATCATATATGAAAACAAAAAAGAAATCCTGTGCTGTGATTGCCATTAATATTGCATGGCATGAGTTTAGATGATGTTGGTACACATCTGTGTAGTGATCTTCTGATAAAAGATGGATGCAGATTTTACACCAACACATCTTCATGCATCTTCACATCACATATGTCTTGTGGTGTGTAAAATGTGCCTGCCAGGTTTTTTTTTTTTTTTAAAGTTATCAAATGTAGAGTGAGAAGAAAAATGTAATGGTCTGTATAATGGTGTGGAAAGTGTGTGGGGAGAAGGGGTCTTTTGCCTTTTTAAACCAAATATGAAATGAATAGCAAAGCTGGTGATGTGATTGCTATTTTTATTGATAAAAATGATTTATGTTGGTGGCAAATTCGTGTATTGATCTTCTGCTGGAAGATTGATGGTAAATTTGACATCAAATTGTTTTACAAAAGATGAGTGTGAAATTCAGGCATATGATTTTAAGTATATGACTGGATAACATGTGCCTGTTTTTTTGTTTTTTTTAATAGTGAGATGAAATGTAAATTGATAAGAAAAATGTAGAATTTTGTATAATGGTAAAATATGTAGAAAGAGGTTGGGTTTTTTTGTTTTGTTTCATTTTGGTTTGGGTTTTTTTTTTTTTTTTTTTTTGGGGGGGGGGGGGTTACATCACATCAAATGTGAAAACAAAAACAGAGGTGGCCCTGTAAGTACCAGTAATATTGCATGGCATGAGTTTAAATGCTGGTGGCAAATCTGTGAATTGATCTTCTGGTAGATTGATGGCAGATTTGACACCAACATATTTTTTAAAAAGTGTGTGTAAAACATTAAATGTATATGATCTTGAGAATCAACGTGGATATAATGTGCCTGTTTTTGTTGTTTGTTTTTGAATAAGGAAATTAAGTGTAAATTAACAAGAAAAATGTGACATTTTGTGTAATGAAAAGTATGTGGGGAGAATTTTACTTCCCCCCATCCCTTTTTTTGAATCACATCAAATAGGAAAACGAAAAGAAATCTGGTGCTGTAATTGCCATCAGTATTGCATGGTATCAGTTTAGATGATGTTGGTGGCAAATCTAACTGATCTTCTGCTAGAAGATAGGTGCAGATTTTACACCAACACATCTTTATGCTATATCTTGTGGTGTGTGAAATGAACCTTCAGGAGTTTATTTGTTGTTGTTGTTTTTTTTTTTTTTAATTGTATCAAATGTAGAGACTAGAAAAATGTAATGGTCTGCATAATGGTGTGGAAAGTATGTGGGGAGAAGGGGTCTGTTGTCTTTTCAGATCAATTATGAAATGAATAGCAAAGCTAGAGATGTGATTGCTGTTTTTATTGATAAAAATGACTTGAGTTGGTGTTGGTGGCATATTTGTGTTTTGAACTTTTCTGCTGGAAGAGTGATGGTAAATTTTACACCAACATATTTTACAAAAGATGTCTGTGAAAGACTTCAGGTATATTATTTTAAGATAGGAGTGGATAACATGTGCCTGTGTTTTTTGTTTTTCTTTTGTTTTCTTTGTTTTGTTTTTAATGAGATAAAATGTAGCATTCTCTACAATGGTGTATATTTACAGAGGTTTTCTGTTTTTTATTATTTTTAAATTTTTTTTTCTACATAACACTGAATGTGAAAACAAAAACAGAGCCAGTGCTGTGATTGCCTGCGATATTGCCTGGCAGGAGTTTAAATGATGTTGGTGGCAAATTTGTGTATTGATCTTCTGCTGGAAGATTGATGGCAGATTTTACACCATATTTTATAAAAGAAATGTATATGGAAGAGTAAAGATATATGATCTTCAAAATCAAAGTAAATTGTGTGTGTCATGTTTTTTGTTTGCTTGTTTTTTTTATTTTTTTAGATATGAGATGAAATGTAAATTGACAAGAAAGATATAGCATTTTGTACAATGGCAGAGAAAGTATATTGGCAGACTTTTTTTCTTGACATTTTTTTCCTTATACATCACATCAAATGTGAAAACAAAATAATCTGGTGTGTGATTGCCATCAATATTACACTGCATGAGTTTAGATGATGTTGGTGGCAAATCTGTTAACTGATCTTCTGCTAGAAGATAGCTGCAGATTGTACACCAACACATCTTCATGCTTTGTCTTGTAGTGTGGAAAGTATGCCTTTCATTTTTTTTTTTTTGGGGGGGGGGGGGGGGGGGGGTCTTGTTTTTTTTGGTCTAAATCTTACCAAATGTAGAGACTAGAAAAGTGAAATGGTCTGGATAATGGTGTGGGAAAGTATGTGGGGAGAAGGGGTCTTGTGTCTTTTCAAATCAAATATAAAATGGAATAGTAAACCTGACAATGTGATTGCTATTTTTATTGATAAAAATGACTTGAGTTGTTGGTGGCAGATTTGTGAATTGATCTTCTGCTGGAAGATTGGCAGATTTTGCACCATGTTTCACAAAAAATATACTTAAAGACTAAAAGTTGACAATTTTTATGTAAAAGTTACTCGAGTAGATCAGATAGGTGTGTGTGTGTGTGTGTGTGTGTGTGTGTGTGTGTGTGTGTGTGTGTGTGTGTGTGTGTGTGTGTGTGTGTGTGTGTGACATTTTTAAATGAGATGCAATGTAAATTGACAAGAAAATGTAACATACAGCAGAGAAATGTAGCATACAAAAATGTGTGCAAAATTTTAATGCTAAAGATGTGCCTGTGTTTTCCTTTTTGGTGTATTTCTGAAGAAATTTTTTTAAATGAAAGAAATGTAGATTAACAAGCAAAATGTATAATCATTTATAGAATAATTTGTGTGGAAAGTGTGTGGGGAGATGGGGTCTTTTTCTCAAATCACATCAAATGATCTGGGTTTTTTATATTATCATAAAGGTTTGTTGGAGTGGAATTGTTAATTGCATAGAAAAAGTATACATGTTTATATGAACTTTTCTATGTGTTTTTAAATATCATAAATAAATTCTACTGTAGCGAGAAGTCTTGATTTGTTTTGTCTTTGCAACTTATGTCACTGTGTGTGTGTGTGTGAAATCAAATCAAATCATTTCCAGATGGTACATTGAATAAGCATTGATTTGCTTTTTTTTCATCAAGCCATCTATCTAAAGAAACGAAACCAACAAAAAAAAAGCAAAAGCAGAAAAAACCCTGAAAACAAAACAAAAAAAAGCAAGCAAAAAACCCACCAAAATATTTCACCAACACTAACATACATGATTTCAACAGCCTTAAAAATAAAATATGCCTATAGATAATACAACAAACAACAAAAATCAAAAGAAAACGGTTGAACAGGGATAATGGAATAGGCACTGGTGTGCTTTTTTTTTTTTTTTTTTTTTTACATCGTGCCCTGGTGTATATGCAGTATTTAGTGTTTTGTAAATTTTCTCATAAGTTCCCACCGGCACACAATGGCGCGCGCACACACACACACACACACACACACACAGAGAGAGAGAGAGAGAGAGAGAGAGAGAGAGAGAGAGAGAGAGAGAGAGAGAGAGTTCGAGTTCAAATAAACCATGTCAAACCACTCCCCCTTCCCCTCTCCATCTTGCAAACACATTAAGCCTACAACCCGCTCCGCTTTTCGGAAGTGCAGGCCATTTTGTGCAGGTGGGAATGGTGGACGAAACTCTTTTATCCTCGGAATAAAAGAATAAATAAACACTCCCCTCCTCCCTCTCCCCCCCACTCCTGCCTCTCCACCTAGGCTATCACGAGATCTCGAAGGACATTAGGCCTATGGCAGTTTTCCATCCAGGCATATTTTCGTATATATCATATTTGCATTCGTGCTGCACGCAATAAGGCAGCCACAGAAATAAAAACCACTTTTCCAGAAAGACTAGCCTCTGATTCAAACCTCAGGGAAATATCAACAAATTTAGTAGGTTTGAACTTTTCTTTTCAGCAAAAACTGTACCTCCCCTCACCCCCCCCCCCCCCCCTCCAGTCCTTTGTTGTCTGCTAGCCTAGCTGCCTCACCACAATATGCATGGGCGGGGTCAACACTGTAGGAACACAAGTAATCTTCATTTGATGATCATTTCCCACTTTCTCATCCCTACCTGGTATTGATCTACGACTTTAACTTTAAAAGCAGGTACACCGTGCATTTCTTTTCATACTTTAAAGCATCTGTGAAAACAAACAAACCTGTTTCTGATAGGCACTCTATAACCGCTTGACCCCGGAAGCTAGCCCTTATGTGTAGGCCTAGCTAGGCTATGGCTGGGCAAGGTTGGCCTACATCGTCGCCATAGGGTAGGTCTAGCCTACTGAGATCCTGAAACTAAATTGTGGTCTAAAGAATGAAAACGTTACGTCCAGACATCCAGCGTTTCCATGATTTTGTGAAGTGGTGTTCCAGCTCTAGGTCTAGGCCTAGGCTATTAGATCACGCAAAATCCAAGAACAGGAGATGGAAGGAGACAAAGTAACAAAGTTGCAGTTTGCCAGGTAAGTTATTTGCATTTTTTTTTTTCTGCCGGAAAGCTGATTCAAGTCAAATCAAGTCAAGGCAAAATACTAAGTTAATCTCGAGTTTATCTTTAAATAATCATTCATCCTATGAACTTGTTCATTGAATGATGAAGGGCAAAATTAATTTACAACGCTGACACGTTGCACTTGATAAGATCATTGAGAATGAGCGTAAAAACAGGGGAAAAAAAGATAGATCATAAGATCTTTAGATTAAAATTTGTTTCAACATCCCAATATTGAATATAACTTCAAAATCAAAGTTTCACACACACACACACACACACACATGCACACACACACACACACACACATGCACACACACACACCACACAGCCACACACACACACACACACACACACACAATACACCAGCACACACTCAATGTAGGCACACATTGCAGTATTTGACTTGATCCATGGTTGAGACTAGTAGGCCTAGTCTCAAGTCTGTTCATTTCCTCTAAAATTTGAAACCTGATATTTTGATGATTATCATATGTCACAGGCACCAAGGTGGCTAGCAGAAAACTGTTAAAATTTTGGTGCTTTGGTTCATGCACGCTAGGCAGGTAGGTTATAGAGTATAGTTGTATAGATCACTAGTGATACTGATAGTCCAGGCAAGCAACTTTTGAAGGCGCTGGTTGTTGATGCTGACACAACTTTTTGTTTTTTGATGCTGACACAACTTCCTCAGGGAGACTTCCATGTAATGTTGCAACTAATGAACTATTTTGTGTGTGAAGTAGTTCAACCATTGACTAGAACTCTTTTGTTTTAGACTTGTTCATGTGGTTGTCAAGATCATTCTGGAACTCATAATCAGAGATGATAGTTACTTAGGTATGTTAAAGGAATCTATCTGATATGAGACAGTGCCAAACGGCAATGGGGACATGGTGATAGAATTTCAAAAGTGAAATCATATTTTAAAATTTCTATAATATTTTGAAATGTAGACCTTTTACCAGTTTTAGTGATTTATTTACCTGCATGAAAACTTATTAATAAAACGAAGGCAAAATGCCAAAAGATAACTTATTAAACTTGTGCATTATTTTTTCTGATAACCAAAAATAAAAAACAAAACTATTGAAACTGTCAGACCACCATGTGAAAAGACATTGTTATGATGCTGGACATGAAAAATATAGACTTGTAGTGGTAGTTTTATAATAATAATAATAATAATATATAATATGGGATTTATATAGCACTGAATCTTGTAGAGTACACAAATCGAAACGCTTTCATTCAAATAAGTCACGCGCATGCAACCATTTTACAGTATTAGCTGAGCTGGGATTTTCATGACAGATGCGGAGATGGATGAAGCTAAGTATAAAGTATAATGATGAAGAAAGTAGACAGAAACAAAGTTGTTTTGTCAGTTATTGTGAATGAGTACCGTACTGTTTTCACTTCTACCATTGCTAAGCACCATCATCTCATCTAACATCAGTTCATGTTTAGTACAACAAGTTCTACAAGTTTATTCAATGCAGCTGCCAAAGAGCATGGAACAATTCAGTATGAATATATGCCTGTAGATCATGTAAAACTAAAAGACAGTGAAGCACTCACAAGCATTCAGGTTCTCGTTTACAAGTATGTTATTTATTTATTTTTTTGAAAGAAGGAGCAGGTGTCCGTAATGACAAATTTTTGGTATACCGTATAGACAATAAAAAGTACAATGAAATCTAGGGTTTTTGAAAAAAAAAAAATTAAAGCAACCATTGCTAAGGCAACCCCTCAATCATGGTTGGCATTGTCACTAAGCATTATTATTTCCTTAGGGACCCCCCCCCCCCCCCTCATTTTCAAGTTTTCAAGAGGCCTTAAGGTGTTAAATTTAAAGTGTCTCTTTGTGTTCCCTTACCCGTTACACTAACCAGGTGGATGCATAGTGCCAGGTCTTCTCCTGTGCTTGTAACTTTACAGGAGGTCTGCCTGCTGGCCTCAGCTGACACATTCCGACTCAAGAACAGCACATTCCATTGTAAAGGTAGCATGCTGGGTATGTTTCTGTAACCCACTAAATCAGTAAATGCTGACATGAATTACAGGATCTCTATTGTGCGTTATATTTCTTCTTTGTCATGTGATGTGCTCAGACAGCAACTATTGTCTGTTGCATGAGTGAAAATGTGCTGTGCTGCTGTTAAGCGCCTGACAAGTCAGGCCCAGTGCATCCGACTTCAGCATGGGAGGAGATTGTTATTTTTGACTTTAGTTTCTGCATGTGTACACATTACAGTAGCGAGTATACATGGAAGAAAATTAAGGCACTGGCAGGTTTGTACTTGTAGTTGACCTTGGATATCGTAAAAATTATACCCACCATTACCTTAATTTAATTCATCAGATGCCTCCACTGAGATTTGAACCCACAACTTCTGCCGTAGTTCTGGACCTACAGTTTGTCATGAAATACAGATTTCTGGCAGAAAAGTCTGGGTTTGGGAGGGACTTTTCCACATCATTGACTCTGATGTATGAGCGATCAGCAGTGTCTGGTCAGTGGCCACACATAATGATAATGGGATTCCATGATCTTTGTCCACTTTTTGATGTGCAGTCCCCTAGCTCTCCTAATCATCGTCCAACACCTGTTAAAAAAAATATGGCAAAAATGCTTTCAATTCAAAAGAGGTCTTTCGTTGTGTTGTGTGTGTGTGTGTGTGTGTGTGTGTGTGTGTGTGTGTGTGTGTGTGTGTGGTGTGTGTGTGTGTGTGTGTGTGTGTGTGTGCATGCATGAGTACTATTTTATGGCTGGAAATATTGAAGAAAACTCCAAACCCAATCACAAAGAATGATTATCAATAAAACAACCACTTGTTCAATTTAAATTTGCTGTTGGGGTCTGCGTGTACCCTCAGTCTTACATGAATTCATGCTCTCTCTGTACAGGTACAGGGTATACATGTACCCCAAGTTGCACCATGGTCCACTTACTGCCTGCCCCCCCTGCCTTTCCAGCACTCCCATTTGGGCCTTGGACACCGACTGGTCTGAAGAGCCTTGAAAGCAGGCGTGACACCAAAGTCCTGCCTCAAGCTGCCAGAGTCCAGAGGCTGAAGAACCACCCAGGGCACAAGAGAAGAGCGCACATAGTGCAGGCTTAAAGGTAAATGCAGCATCTTTGTGCACAGTGTGCGAAGACTTGAGAGGCAGGATCCTGAACTGATGCTACACAGGAACACAGAAATTCCTACCTGATTTACAGTTTTGCCAGCTTGGAAGAGAGAGAGAGAGAGAGAGAGAGAGAGAGAGAGAGAGGAGGAGAGAGAGGAGAGAGAGAGAGAGAGAGAGAGAGAGAGAGAGTCCTACCCTGTGAATTGTGACTATGGAGGAATGTATGTATGGGCCAGCCAAAGAGCTATTCGTTTCTCTGAAGATCGTTGAGGGTCATCTTATCATTTATGATCAGATGATCAAAGACCATTCTTACTTGTTTCCCTTCTGCTCAAGCACTCTTCAAATATGGGGTCAGCTTATGCCTGATTTCTCTAACAGTATGAGAGAAATCTTCATCAACAAAGATACTAGACCCTTTCAGAGGAGTTTTTGCCTTCAGTATACTAAGCTTATTCTTGTAAAATCGGCACCTGGCAATGATGGGGGAGTTAGGTTTGGAGTTAATACGGTTACTCTATCAAACTTAATATTTCCTGCAACATCCATTTTTTCAGAGAGAAGATGTTTCACAACCCTCTCACAGTCAGCTCCAGTCTCATTTGTTTTCTTTTCTAGTCAATGAAAAATAATATTATTTCGCCTTGATCGTCCTTATAAATCATCTGATTGCTTTTCTAACTTTCTAATCCTATCAATAAGTTCTGTATTTGAGTGTTTCAACTCGACATTTTCCAATCTAAGATTGTCCATGTCATGTCTAAGGCCACACAATTCCTCTTTCAGAGCACTAACACTGTCAGTCAACAATTTGATTTCACTTTTCATGCTGTCCATTGTAGACTTCAAGGAGGTTTCCAACTTCTCTAATTTGGCTGTCATCGTATGGATCGTCACTTCCTCAGGGGCTGCTGCAGAAGAAGACTCTTCTCTGTGGTGTCTCACCGTTGGCGTGCTGGCAGGCACATCTGCACTGGCTTTGGTCTTTCGTACAGCTTTCCCTGTAGCGTTACTACGACCACCAGTACCACCAAGCAAGCTGGTTTGCCTCAGCTTGCGGCCAGTAGATCCAGGAGGGGTGGGTCCTGGGTTTGTCTCCACATCACCACACCGCAATAAGAGCCTGCCCCAAAATAGGAGGGTGAGGGTCAGTCCTAGCAGGACACCGTCTCACCTGCTTTTCAATGTCAGTATGGAGGTATGCATGGCAGATTTGAATTCTGCCCATTTCGACATGAAACGGACAAATACTGCCGCAAATGTCCCACACAGGGCTCTGTAGAGCTGCATGGATATTCCCATTTTTGTAACGATTCTATGTGCAAACAATGAAAAACTAAAGCCACTTATAACTAATAAGCAATTCACAAAATTACCAGAGCAATTTTTTTCCCCTCTTCTTCACATCACGTGATCGCCCCCCCCCCCCCCGCCCGAGAGAGAGGCAGAGGCAGAGGCAAGGGAAATTCTTTTATTCAAGGATAATGAATAAGCACACGAGTGTGTGTGTATGTGTGTGTGTTTTGGGGACATTACCTGATTATAGTAATATTTATAGTAAGCTGCAATTGTTATGATTACTTAAAAACTTTTATCGAAAGCCATAATTTTTACACCACCGTTCACACCAAACATACTATACAGACATTGCAAGTTGTTGCTTGCATTCAAGGCTTTTCGGGCGTAATAACAAGCCAGATTCTTCTCTCTATGGCGACGCCATTTCTGTGCAGACCACTTGGCTCGTTCTTTGTGTTTCTGCTCTGCTGCTTTCTTCCTCTTTGCTGTGAGGGCTTCTGTACTCTGTGTGACATCTGACCTTGTCACAGGCTTTTTGGGCACAGGTGGGGTTGAGGACTGCAGGAGTTTAGCCTCTGCAGCTTTCTCTGCTTTTCTTCTAGCCCTAGATTCATTGCCACAGCATAGACAAATCTTTGTTAACTTGAGAAATAAAAACAATCTCTTTACTGAGTTTTCTGCATGCGAAGCTTGGCTGCCTCCCTCAGTGGCGCCTTTTCTTCTTCGCTTTTGGGCTTCTGACGATTTCTCCTGTTTCGCTCTGCATCTTGTCTCCTCTGTTCTTCATACCCAACAGGATCCGACTTCACTTTTTCACGCCATCGCCATGTTCAATCACTTGCAGACCTGTGCACCTTCCGTATTTTTCCGTATTTGTTCCGGAAAAAGTTGGAAAATACGGAAATACGATTTTATAAATCAAAATCCGATTTTTGTCAACTGTTGAATAGTCAGACATGCAAATTCAGGGCAGAGATGGCATAAACAATGTGTAGCATTAGTGCGTGAATCATCTTCATGTCTGTGACAGCGGCGTTTGTGCTTATGAAGTGCTTGGCGTGAACTGGTGTGCAATTGGCAGTATGGACAAATGTATTGTTTTTTGCTGTTTGACTTAGACCTTGGTGCCCCTGTGTGTGATGGTGGTGCCCCGGTGTGTGGTGGCGGTGTCCCTGTGTGTGATGGTGGTGTCCCTGTGTGTGATGGCGGTGACCCTGTGTGTGGTGGCTGTGACCCTGTGTGTGGTGGTGGTCCTGTGGCCTGTTTGCCCTGTGTCCACCTACTCTGTGGTGGTGGTCCTGTGGCCTGTTTGCCCTGTGTCCACCTACTCTGTGCTGGTGGTCCTGTGGCCTGTCTGCCCTGTGTCCCTCTACTCTGTGGTGGTGGTCCTGTGGCCTGTTTGCCCTGTGTCCACCTACTCTGTGGTGGTGGTCCTGTGGCCTGTTTGCCCTGTGTCCACCTACTCTGTGGTGGTGGTCCTGTGGCCTGTCTGCCCTGTGTCCACCTACTCTGTGGTGGTGGTCCTGTGGCCTGTTTGCCCTGTGTCCACCTACTCTGTGGTGGTGGTCCTGTGGCCTGTTTGCCCTGTGTCCCTCTACTCTGTGGTGGTGGTCCTGTGGCCTGTCTGCCCTGTGTCCACCTACTCTGTGGTGGTGATCCTGTGGTCTGTTTGCCCTGTGTCCCTCTACTCTGTGGTGGTGGTCCTGTGGTCTGTTTGCCCTGTGTCCCTCTACTCTGTGGTGGTGGTCCTGTGGTCTGTTTGCCCTGTGTCCCTCTACTCTGTGGTGGTGGTGGTGCAGTTTCTGGAGCCCTTCTCTTACGTCTCCTGGCAGCTGCTGCGCAGTATGAGTGGTCAGAAAAATGTGCAGCATCTGACTCATCAAATGACTTATCAAGCCACTGCCAAACAGGTGTCATGTTTACGCCCCCTTGCACAAACCAACTGATCAACACTCTTCGTAGGTACCGCTCATACCTAGTCGGTTCATGCAGATACATTCTTAACCCAGAGCATGGTCTTGTCAGCAGTGTGAACAGCCTTTGGTCCAGTGCAGCAATCACAGAGCAAACAACTACCACAAGTCCACAGACATTGCTGCAAGTTTGTATAGGATAGTTCCTACAGCGTGTGGTGCAAATGTGGTTGTATGCAAGAGGGGTTGGGGTGTGCATGACAGAAAAGGATATCTCACGAAGATGGGGTAAGCCAAAATGCTGGGTGTACTCCGAGAGTACCAGCATAAGATCTGGCGGGTAGTTCCACCCATTGCTGTCACAGTAAAGAATGGCTGGATGGTCGGAAAGCTCAACTGTGATCAGAACCCAATGGCTACCTGATCTGCATGGAGTGGAGAGGAATACACTGTTGTCAGGGTTTTTGCCAACATTTGCAACAAAAATAAGTCTTTCGACGTTGCTTACATCTTTGCATTTGATGAGACGTGCAAGCTCGTCTGGTGCTGATGCCGAAATACAAATGCCGAGAGCAGTTGGCTGGGGCACTTCGTTGATTCTGTCAAGAAACCACATGATCTGGCTGGTGTACAGCCAACCGTCAGGACCTGAACTACAGAGGCTGGCGAGTTCCTCTGGGGTGATGCCTGCAAAAAAGAGATGATTAATGCTATCAGTGCACAATTTAACCACTAGTTTCTCACTGTATAATGCAGCAAAAAACAAACAAACAAGCAAAAAGTGTGACAGAGATCCATAAGAAGAAAATCAAACAGAATTTTTCTTTCTTTTCTTCATTTCTGTGCGTTGAAACTTGACCCATCCATGAAATAATTACTTTTTATTGGCCATCTCGTGCCTGTAAATCAGCAGTTGGTCAACAAGTGCAGAAGGGTTATTAGTGGTCATTACTCACTTTTGCTGACACACGTGAGTTAAAAAGGAATAACTAGTGATATCTGCGTTTATCGGTTTTATTTTAAATATATTGATTTTTGGTCGCAGGCATGTAAACTCAGCACAAATATGTAGTGTCACACGAATGCATGGTATGGCGCTGAATTGTAAAACGCCTATAGCCAACTCTGGGTTAGGCGCTATATAAATAACCGTTATTGTTAATGTTATATATTATTATTATTATCATAAACTTTATATATGTTCCATTTGAGGGAAAGCAAATAATACTAATACCCCTACTGCACATACCATAGCCTTGTAGAATTTGTCTGCTTGGCTGGTTCCATATCAAATGCTGGAATTCCACCATGCAGTCAGACTCCAGGCGAGGATCTGCTGGAACATTACCAGGCCTGAGGAAGGGGGAGGAAAACCACCTCTGCTCTTCACGAAACTTTGCTGGCTTTTCAAACCTCCTTTCTGGAGATTTCCCTTTAGACAGAAGATTTTGACATTGTAACTTGTTTATCCTTCACAAGAAACTTTGCAAAATTATATTTCTTTCTCATTAAATGTATACTTAAAGATGTATTCCCCAGTTTGAGTGTATTCCACTCGGTCTGAGAATAGAAATGCATAATTCAGAGGTGCCAACCCCCTTTGATAATTTCACCTTACAATTTTGAAAATTTGACAGGAAGAAATTGAATCTTTCAGGAAGATTTCATGTAAAACATGAGATTTAGTATCGTACAGCATCCATTCACTTCAAGTTCAACTGCATAGGGCCTATTCTTTATGAATCCATGATTCTTCAGAGACACAAATGAATTAGAAGAACAAAATCACACTAGAAAGGGTTAAGAAGGAACTTCATTCCACCAGAAGATTTGTCAATTTCTCAGGAAGAAAAATTATCCTCAGGAAGATCTTAAGACGAAACCAGAAGGGTTGGCACCTCTGGTAATTTATACATGATCATTCATTCCAAGTACACTATCTTATAATACCATGTCCTTACAATAAGAGTTAAAAAAAAGAAAAAAAATTCAAATTTGGCTGTGGAAGTGTTATGGCTTTTAAAAGTATGTTTATTACAACAAAAATTTAATGGGGCAAAGAAGTTTTTTGTTTTGTTCTTTTTTTGTGTGTGATATACTGGCACTTTACCACTTACAGTGATCTGTGTTTCATTGAAAATCCAAACTTCGCCGCCCCCCCCCCCCCCCCCCCCCCTCCCTGAAGACAGTGTGTGGCTGCCCTTGTGGCGGGGTAAAAATAGTCATGCACATAATCCTTCACCCATATGGGTGTCCCTCAAAATGTTCAGCTGAGGTAAGAAAAAAAACAAGAAACAAATTTCGTCATAAATAGATTATTGTAATCCATTGGAGTAAGTCAGAATTGTAGATCTACATGTTTACAAACCATTTCCTTACAGCTGAGTAGGTATGGAACTGTAGGTGTGAGTATGACAAGAAGAAGAAGTACTGTTTCATTCTATAATTACTCCCAGTTCAGTACAGTGATTCTGATAGAAAGGTGTCAAGTCAGTGTTAAACAGTGAACAATTAGGACAGATAGAGAATGACAGGCGATAAGCGTATGATAGTCAGAACAGGAATACTAGGTGAAAATATGATTTCGCAGTAGAACAGTACAATGAATACAAGAAAGATGAAAAGTGGGCATAAATCAATGTGTTTATGTTTTCAGAGAAGTCAGCTATGGGTAAGCCTAAGGAAAGCAACATGAGAATGAAATTGAAAGCATATGCAGCTGCACCATATAAGAGTCACCTCAATCACACAAGCCACACTGTAAGTCTACAAAATCGAAGCCCATTACCAATTCACAAAGAGGAGCCAATACAAATGATATGTTTACTACGGTTTAAAAGAGACAGTTGCACACAGCAAAAGTATGGTTAATGCAGAAACAAATCATCATCAACGATATGACTGCTAAAGTACTGTACACATACCTGTCAGCAATATATTCTGAAAGGAACAACAAATAAATTACATAGTTTGAATGCAAATAACATAATTATACAGTGACAGTAATCATTATGATACTTCTTTTCATCACCCTTAATAAAAAAAAAAACTTGTCAGTAATAATAATATAATATTAAAACATAAAGAAGGATGGAAATAAATGAAATAACAGAAAAAAGGAGGGAGAGAGAGAAAGAAGAGAGAGAGAGATGAGAGGTGCATGTCACTTACAAAAGCTTATTAACAAAGATCCAGCAGACATTGCACGTGACATTACAATAACAGAAAAGTTACATGCAGTCCCAGTAATAACCTATAAGATATGAATTATCATTGAGTTGCCTGGCTAGGGTACTTTATTTTCATTCAACAAACACAGACAACTCATATCATAAAGGTTATACCATGCATTCGTGTGACACTACATATTTGTGCTGAGTTTACATGCCTGCGACCAAAAATCAATATCATAAAGGTTATTACTGGGACTGCCTTGCTCCTTCCTCCAGACATTGCCCTCTTGCTCTCCCCACACACCTACGCACCTCCACTACTGTACCTCCACTCCCCCCATCCCCTCACCTTTCATATATCCTACTTCTTAAAAAAACTAAAAACAAAAAAAAAAATCTGACCTGACGCAGCGCAACGAAACATCATCTACTGACAGAATCTTTAAAACGTTGCACGGTCAACGAAAGAAGAAGAAACAACTGATTTTATGAATAGGCCTAGGCACATATTTGTTCTCAATGAAATATTGAAAAGCGAGTGGTCTTACCTCTAGATTGATGGTCCATATTGTTGAATAGAAAAAGTCTTGTGAACGTGGACAAGCAGACGAGCGTATCTCGGTGAGAAAAACCACGTGGGAAGCGTCGCGGAGACACCGAAAGCGGATGTAGCGAAACCGAAACCAGAAAACGGACAGCGCATGTGCAACCGGAAATACCAGCTGGCTGACGGTCTAGACATAGCTGCAAGTAAGTTGAACTTTCAGTCGCAAGTGGTGTCGAAAATTGGAATGCGGTCGGAACATAGCAAACCACGGCTCTTCATTTATAGAAGCGCTGATTTCTTGGAAAATCATGGAACAGTAAAATTTCTCGCATCTTCGAAAAATCAGTTGATCGTTAAAACGGCAAAGTGACTTGTTCTGAAGTTACATCAAGACTCGCTCTGAAGTTATATCGTACCGAACAGGGCTTCCGCTCTGGTGCTGTACTGGACAGCAGCAGAGCACACACATACACAGCACTTGTTTTCTGGCCATGCAAACTGTCATGGTGAGTCCACTCCGAAATCAGATTAAAAATAAAATGAGAAAAGGCATAGGATCTTCTTAAATCTTCACCAGAGAGTGTATTTCTCTCTCTCTCTCTCTCTCTCTCTCTCTCTCTCTCTCTCTCTCTCTCTCTCTCTCTCTCTCTCTCTCTCCACCTTTTCCATTAACCATCACAGTGGTACACACAAACTTATATTACCGCTACCCAGAATAGATCTTTTTAAAGCAAGTTTGACATACTCTGGTGGTTCTTTATGGAAGGTCTGAGTCTCTCTCTCTCTCTCTCTCTCTCACACACACACCACACACACACACACACACACATGCCTCCACATTGCACAAAATGGTGCCTGGAGAGGCCTCCAAACTGCCTTTAAAATGCGAAAAATCGTTTTCGGCTGGGGGGCTTCGCCCCCCTGTGCCCCCCAGCGGGGCTTTGCCCCTGCACCCCACCGGGGCCTAAGCGGCCCCTGGACCCCGGCTTAATTTCCTCTTTTTTTCCCCTCCCAATTCTACACTCTGTGTATTACATCACTTATGAAGTCGTCAGACCTGTCCAGATTTGCTAGTTGATAAAAGAAAAAGCTTATGAGCTTTTGTACAATGGAGAGAAATTGGAAGGGGGATGAGCAAACAAATAGAGATACAAAAACCCAATTAAAAAAAAGACGTTTATGCTTCATGTTGAAAAAGTGTCACGAATAACGCGAAAAAATACTGAAACTCATTGAAAAATACTGAAAATTGCCATGAAAATACTGAAATCAGTAGTAAGAGGGTGCACAGGTCTGCACTTGCTGACTCTGACTTTTTTTCTTCTTGTGGTGGAGTTAGTTTAATGCGCAACCCTAAAAATGAACTATGATCAGATCTCATGATCTATCCAGTGGGGGTAAAAACAGTTTCAGAAATGTGATTTCATCATTTCAGTCAATGGTTTCAATTAAAGCTGGAGGTCAACTGTCAACATGCTAAATCTGAAGGGAAAAAAGTATATGACATCAAAAATCATACATTACATTGAATTATCTGTTTACATATCATTACTTTAATTAAGGCCTTTGATAGTCATTCAAAGTTGAATGCATACACAGACAGAACCACTCTTGTGTCGGTCATTACTTTGTTGCTATCGTTCTATGATCTTTGAAAAATGACGCAATAAAGAAATTGCCAGGAGCAGAGGTGGGGAGGCAGTGTCAGTAACTGAGCTGACCTCAGCTGGGCACATCTGTGTGAGAGACGTTTGGCAAAAGCAGTGTCTTCATGATCCTGATTGGGACCATGTCATTGATTCACTCACTTTCCAGGGGTCTCTCTCTCCTAACTGTGTGACAACGTTTGGCAAAAGCAATGTCTTAATGATCCTTATTGGGACCATGTCATTAATTCACTCACTCTCCAGGGGTCAGATCTGTGTGAGAGACGTTTGGCAAAAGCAATGTCTTCATGATCCTGATTGGGACCAGGTCATTGATTCACTCACTGTCCAGGGGTCAGATCTGTGTGACAACGTTTGGCAAAAGCAATGTCTTCATGATCCTGATTGGGACCAGGTCATTGATTCACTCACTCACTCTCCAGGAGTCTCTCTCTCTGTCTCTCTCAGTGCTTGCTTAGAGTGAGATACTGTTGAAAATGGACACTGGAGATGACCATCACGACTTCTTTCAGCATGGATTGATTTCAGAGAGGGCTGTGCCCAGGAGAGGTCATCGCCCTGATGGTCACTGTCTTGTGCTTTGGTTGACCAGGGCGTCGATACAAGCTAGGACAGTAATGATACTTTTATACCCCACTTGAATCTGTATATTATAGAGTTACACAGTTTGGATACGAGTTTTAAATTGTGACGAGGTGACAGCCCTGATATGGCCTGTGTGGTTGGCTGGGCTGTAAACAACAGGATTGGATTGGATTAGAATCTGAATTGGAATCTGAATTATAAATTTGAGCAGGTGACAGCCCTGATATGGCCTGTGTGGTCGGCAGGGCTATAAACAACATGATTGGATTGGATTGGAATCTGAATTATAAATTTGAGCCGGTGACAGCCCTGATATGGCCTGTGTGGTCGGCAGGGCTATAAACAACATGATTGGATTGGATTGGAATCTGAATTATAAATTTGAGCAGGTGACAGCCCTGATATGGCCTGTGTGGTCGGCAGGGCTATAAACAACATGATAGGATTGGACACGGTGCCCAGTTTGTCCTGGTTTGTTGACCCATAGTGTTGACCAGGGTGCTGATATATGGAAGGACAGTACTACAGTTGGTTTTATACCCCGTTTTAATCTCTGTGTATAGAGTTATGCGGTTTTCTTCTGAGATTTAAAATTGTTACAACTGAGGTGACAGCCCTGATGTGGCCTGTGTGGTGGGCAAGGGCCTGTAGTTTATTAAACAAGACTGGATTGGATTGGATTGAAGAAGACGACACCTGTCACGTGGTGTTGATTTAATAACTGTCAACTCTGCAGTATATCACTCACACTCTCACTCAGCCAGGAGCAGAGGTGGGGAGGCAGTGTCAGTAACTGAGCTGACCTCAGCTGGGCACATCTGTGTGAGAGACGTTTGGCAAAAGCAATGTCTTCATGATCCTTATTGGGACCATGTCATTGATTCACTCACTTTCCAGGAGTCTCTCTCTCCTAACTGTGTGACAACGTTTGGCAAAAGCAATGTCTTGATGATCCTTATTGGGACCATGTCATTAATTCACTCACTCTCCAGGGGTCAGATCTGTGTGAGAGCCGTTTGGCAAAAGCAATGTCTTAATGATCCTGATTGGGACCAGGTCATTGATTCACTCACTCTCCAGGAGTCTCTCTCTCCTAAAGGTCCTTTTTTATGATGTTCCACAGGACACCATTTTTAACTTCCTGAGAGAATCGGGCTTTTTTCGTCTAATATGAGTGAAAGGGGTATGGTTAGTCTGTGAGGACAAGGTTGTTTTAAAGAATCAGGTTTTGGTTTTATCTCATTTGATGTGTGATCGATGTTGGTTTTCCCACAACGCGGTGGCCGTCCTGGGCTGACCCTTATGGTCAGCCGGGGTGTTGATACAAGCAAGGACAGTTGAGTTGGTTTTATACCCCGATTTAAACTGTACATAGTCGCACACTTTTAATACGAGTTTTAAAATGTGACAAGGTGATAGCCCTGATATGGCCTGTGTGGTTGGCAGGGCTATAAGCAACATCATTGGATTGGATTGGATTGTGAACTGAACCATAATTGGATTTAGGAACACGCATGTTCCATAACATTGCACCACTGTATTGTCGCTGTTCAAAATGACTGTCTGTCTCTTTAGGACTTTGCTTGTGGCACCTACTTCCAGCTCACCAGGCAAGGACAATGGATTTGACATTGCAGCTATGCGATCTTCCATTGATGTGTAATGCAGCCATCTTGGCAGATCAGCGTTGAGGGTTTCGACATCTAGGTCTTTGTATTCATCAAAGTTGTTGCACATGAAATCGATGACTTTCGCTGGAAGCCCATCTGCCTGGCTTTTCTCCCTCACATTCAAGACCAGGTTGGTCAGTACGCCATGTTCATCCCGCTCTGCAGTTTGAAGTTTTGGGTCCATGGCAATAACGAGACTTCGAAACAGGCATCGCCCATCACTGGACGTGTGGATGACCTTTACCTGTGGGTCGCAGTGTGTCATGAAGTCTTGGTCATACTGGTCTTGAGCTGGCTCTTTGTTCGCTGCGGCGTCTGTACAACTGGTTTCAGGGTGGGCAGCTGTTTGGTAAAAGCAGTGTCTTAATTATCCTGATTTGGACCAGGTCATTGATTCACTCATTCTTCAGGGCTCTCTCTCTCTCTCTCTCTCCCCTAAAGATCCTTTTTCTTGATGTTCCACAGGACACCATCTTTAACTTTCTGAGAGAATCAGGCTTTTTCCATCTGATTTGAGTGAAAGTGGTATAGTTGCTCTCTAAGGACAAGGTCGTTTTAAGGAATCTGGTTTTTTTATCTCATTTTATGTGTGATTGATGTGGGTTTTCCCACGATGTGGTGGCCGTCCTGGGCTGACCCTTATGGTTGACCGGGGCGTCGATACAAGCAAGGACAGTCGAGTTGGTTTTGTACCCCGTTTTAAACTGTACATAGTCGCACATATTTAATACGAGTTTTAAAATATGACGAGGTGACAGCCCCGATATGGCCTATGTGGTTGGTGGGGCTATAAGCAACATAATTGGATTGGATTGGATTGGACTGTGGGTTTTTTTTTGTCTCTGTGTGGAGCTGGCTGTAGAAATTGTCTTTGTCTTCTTTGCTACCGTCGTTGGTTGGTGCGTAGCACTGAATGATGGAGATGTTGATGTGCCTGCCCTTCAATCTGGCACTCATAATTCTGTTGTTTACTGGCTTCTATTCTAGCAGGCATTGCTCTACACCTTTCTTGAGGATGATGGCAACTCCCTCATGGTGCATGTTGTCGTCTCTCCCAGAGTAGAGGACGGTTTCTCCAGTGGTGGTTTTCATCCTCCCAGATCCAGTCCATCTGCTCTCACTCACACCTAGGACATGAAGCTTGAATCGTCTCATTTCTGATGTTACTTGTATTTTTTTTATTTTTGTATTTTGTACCACTTTATGTCACGCAGATTTCTCTGCATGAAATTCGGGTTGCTCTCCCCGGGGAGAGCGCGTCGCCACATGTGCAGCGCCTACCCATTTTTTTTTCTTTTTCCTGTCTGCAAGTGTATTTGTTTCCCTATCAGAGTGGCTTCTTTCTACAGAATTTTGCCAGGGACAACTTCCTTGTTGCCGTGGGTTCTTTTACGTGCGCTAAATAGTGATGTGTAACACACGGGACCTCGGTTTATCGTCTCATCCGAAAGACTAGCACCCAGACCACCACTCAGGGTCTAATGGATGGGGGAAAAGTTTTGGGTCCAAACGGGGTACGAACCCCCGCACACTCCGACCCAGACTTTTTGCTTTCTAGGTAAGGCGCGTGACCACCTAGACCACCGATCCACCTTGTGCCAGCTTGCCTGTTTCATACATTGTTCTGACATTCCAATGTCCTAGTCTGATCTTGGTTTTGGTGGTGTTCAGGTCCATCCTTATCCTGCTGGCAACGTCCTCTCGGCTTTGGCCACCAGCATTCATTCGAGCCTCACTGGGCTCGGAAGGCCCCTCACACACAGAAGTAGTAGTTTTCTTTGTTGCTGTTTCTGTAACATACTGTTTTTTTACGAGACAGGGTTGTTGGCCCTGTGCCCAACTCCCAACCTGGAGGACCAGGCTTTTTTCTGTTGGGGTGTGCTTCCCCCACATACGACAGGTAGTACCAGTTTAGCATGGATTACTGGTAGCAGGCAAGCCTGACCTGACAAGTGAGACCCTCCTTAGTCGCCTTTTACGACATGTCTGGCAGGGAACAGCAGTCCTGTTCTCAGCTTGCTTAGCAAACTTCCCGGGTACTGCACGGGGGATTCTGTCGGTTACTTCTATTTTTAAAATCTTTTTTCCAACTAATTATTTGATGTACATTTATACACGGTTACATAAAGATAATTTGTCAATGCATCATTCATAGCTTGAAATGGGGCAAGAGGCCTACCAAATGGGGCAAGAGGCCTACCATATGGGGCAAGAGCCTACCATATGGGGCAAGAGGCCTACCATATGGGGCAAGAGGCCCAGTATAGGCGTTTTGCCCCAGTGCCACAGTGGGCATTCGACCCCAGCCTGACACACGTCATAATACTGGCACGCGAGCAAAATGGCGGCATCCTGTCTTGATTTGCTTGGCGGCTGAAGCAAGCTGATAGATCCCTTTTACAAGTGAACACAGAGAAATCGGGTTTTATCTGCTGCATGGGCGATTACACAAGATATCATGGAAGCACGGTATTACTAAAACAAGGCCAAAACACATTACTGGAGTTGTAAAACTTACCGCTTAGTGTGTCAGTGATCACCTCTCTTCCAGAAACAAGGGCTGATGTAAGGAAGCTGGTAAAGCATCACAGGGCTCCCTGCATCACGTGATTTCCAAAATAGTAGGAGTAGGCGTTTGACCTGATTAGGCCTCTCGCCCCATGCTACCTTACACTAACTAGCTGTTTTTAAAAACAGGTGCCAAGGAGTTAGGCATCAGACCATCATAGTAGTTTGATATTCAACTAAATATAAAAAAAAGGGGGGGGAGGGGGGGGGGGCAACATTATAGCTGCTTTCAACACTGTAAACTGAGAAAACAAAAAAGAACCCCCAAAAGTTGTTTGGTTTTTCAAAGAGTTAGCTTCCTTACTTTGATGATCTAGTTCTTAGCACATATCCCGTTTAGCGTTACAATACTAATAGTTTCAGAATTGTCCAGTGCAGTGCCACAGCAGCCCTGAAAAACCCAGGCCAACAGAAACCTTTTCATTGTTGTGTATGCCTCACCTTCCTTTGTGTTCGCTGAAATGCTGTTATGTATGCAACAAAATGAATAAAGCAGAAAACACGTAATACTTGTCGTGTGCTTATGATCCAGCTGGGGTTATGTTTGTATGCGGTGTCCATCTACATGTCTGTCTTTCCTTTCTCTGTGGTGTGAGTGAGAGTGTGAGAGAATGTGACGAGGTGACAGCCCCCGATATGGCCAGTGTGGTCGGCGGGGCTATAAGCAGCATGATGGATTGGATTGGAGTGAGAGGTGAATCCCCATAGCCCCAAGTCCTTAACCCCAGGACCTAGAGTTGTGTTGTCACTGTTGTATACAACGCGCGCACACACACACAAACATACACACACACACACACACAATTTAAAGAACGCACGAACGAACGAACACGCACACACACACACACATCAGTGCTGACTCCACTCTCCCCAAAAGTCTGGATAAGACTATAAATCGAGGCCCTGTGTGCAATACAGGGGGGACGGATAGCCTAGTGGTCAGAACATTGCGCTGGCAATTTGAAAGACCCGGGTTCGAGTCCGGTCGAGGAAATTTTCTTCCTGGAGTTAACATCAGTGCTGACTCCACTCTCCCCAAAAGTCCTTCGGATGAGACTTTAAACCGAGGCCCCGTGTGCGAACGCACGCAGAACATCTTGCGCACACGTTAAATCCTGTTCCGCTTTTCGTAAGAGTAGGCCATCGTGTGCCGGTGGGAACAGATGACAATATTTACAAAAACTGCATACACACGGGGACCGGATAAAAAAAAAGCACATGATTGCTTATTCTGTTATCCTCGATATAAAAGAATAAATAAATAAATATACCACTACAAGTCACTGCAGATTCCTCTGCATGAAATTTGGGCTGCTCTCCCCAGGGAGAGCGCGTTGCCACAAGAGCAGCGCCACCTTTTTTTTTTTTCTTTTCCCGCCTACATATATAGGCCTATGTATGTGATTTCGTATCAGAGTGTTGTTGTTTTTTAAACAGAATTTTGCTAGGGACAACTCTTCTTGCCATGGGTTTTTTTACATGCACAAAATGAGTATTACTCACAGGACCGGTTTATCGTCTCAGCCAAAAGACTAGCACCCAGACCACCACCCATGACTGATTTGTTTTTTTCACACAATGTGGTGCCTGCCCTGGGTTGAACAGAGCGCCAGAGCCAGAGAACGGAAGAGAAAAGTCTGAACTCTGAAACGTTTTAATGTTGGCCTGCTTTGGCCATAAGCCACACTTTAAAATTAAAAAAAAAGGTAAAGGTGTCCCATAACCTATGTGGTTGTAGGGGATCGAGGCGTCAGAGACCTCAGCTTCTCTAGGGGCCAGCATATTGAGGGCGGCGCCCATCTCCTCTCCCACGCTGCTTTACCTTCCCTGACCCTAAAGAGTGCAGGTACCCATTTACAGGCCAGCTGGGTGAACTGGGGGGACTGTACTGAAGCCAAAGGGCGCTAACTGTCACCCATCCAACTGGTCACCACGCTCGATGCTGCTTAATTTAACCTAAGCTTGGGGAAAGGAATATGCCACAATACAAAATGAAAATGAAGGGTGGGGAGTTGACACACACATTTTTATTATGTCTTCATAGTAACTCTACATTCATGTACAGATAGATCATTCCAAATAGTTGTGCACAACACATACCATACTATCATCACCATTATCATCATTGGCCCAGATATCATCTCATCATTGTGACTGCTGTTATCAAGTCAACATGAGAAACGCGCGCGCGCGCACACACACACACAAACATACACACACACACACACAATTCAAAGAACGCACGAACGAACGAATACGCACACACACACACACACATCAGTGCTGACTCCACTCTCCCCAAAAGTCCGGATAAGACTATAAACCGAGGCCCCGTGTGCAAACGCACGCAAGACATCTTGCACACACGTTAAATCCTGTTCCGCTTTTCGTTAGAGTAGGCCATTGTGTGCCGGTGAGATCAGATGACAAAACTGACAAAACTGCATATACACGGGGACTAGATGTAATAAGCACATGGGTACTTATTCCATTATCCTCGATATAAAAGAATAAATAAATAAAAATAAACACGCGCATGTACACAGCACATGCATGCATGCAAACACGTGCGCACGCACACACACACACATGTACACACACTCACACACATAATGACATATTGGTTCGAATTCCATTCAAGGGGGTTTTACCCCTGGAGTTAACATCAGTATCGACTCCATTCTCTCTCCTCCCCCCCCTCCCCGCTTTAAGTCCTTTGGACGAGACTAAACTACATTAAAATGTGCATGTTCACACACATGCAAGCTCCCTTATTTAGCAAATCACGCTGTTACATGGTAAAACCTATGTGTGTGCGCTCGCGCACAAACACAAGATTCAAGATTTAATTCCTTTCACCCCTTTTGGGGCATGGAGGATAACAAACAAGTTCAACAGGAGAAAAGAAACCTTACAGCAATACATCCGAAAGTATTATCAATACCAACAGGAACTGAAAAGCAAGAATTCATCGAAAATGATAAACAATATTAAAGACTCAAAATTTTTATTGTTTTTTAGGTATGTCAATTTCTGTTAAAAAAAAACAACACAATTTACACTCATGAAAGTCATCAAATCAATTTCTAGAAATACCTGCAAATTTTTATAAATTTTGAGAGAGACAGGAGAACTTTATCGAGGTTTACATTTCAGCAGCCTGCAAAAATTATAACTGGCCATGGATTGACGAAAATGCTGAGGAATAAAATCTTGCCGTAAATGTGCAAAGTGGGGACATTCCATGATAAAATGAAATTCATCCCCTATAACAGACATAGCATTTTGAACACATTCTTCCTTCCCGTGGTATGTTATGGAAACGTCCAACCTCAATAGGAAGTTTGTAACAACTGCAACGAAATTTCATGAGAGTATAAACATATACATTCGGTAGACAAGTTATCATTTTATTCCCATACCAAAATCGATTTTATAGTTTTTGTAATAAAGGCATCTGCTATTATCCCCTCTCCATTCATTAACAAAATAATCTATTAAGAAAGAAAGCTTTGATATGTGAAGTGGTAGAATTGACAGTTGAATAGAACTGTACCCCCCCCCCCCCCCACACACACACACACAAACACACGCACCCACACACCATGCAAACAAGGATCACGAAAGAAAAAGTTGAACGACTGCTTATAAGGGAAGTAACTACTGACTGTATGCACAATCTGCAAACTATCCAGAGTTTCTCCCATTACATTTCTCATGGTCTGGTATTGTCGCTTTAGATCAAATTGGATGCTCAGGAGGAGGAGTTTTTGTAGGTGGCAGTCAGTCAGTTTTCACATCTGAAATTTTCAATGTAGGCGAAGGTCGAACAGATTGTATTACATTTTTGAAGAGTATAAGCACTGCAACTTAAAAAAAGAAAAAGATTTGATGCTCAATGCAAAAGAATACAACAGGTTATTGTACAAATATAAGTTAGGCAAAAGTTCATGCACAGATATATGTGTATGAAACAACACTCACACAAAAAGTCTTTCTTACTTATCTTAATAAGCAGAGGCCCAAATTTTGAATAAAAAGTGAAAGCCATAATACCCAGAGAATGGTACATGAACATTCCCTTTCAACTGACAGGCCTAGGCACCCTACACAAGTACAGACCTATAGTATTGAACAGTGAATTTCACAGGTATATGATCAATATAAACCTTGCTATACGACTCTATGAAATAAAAGCCTGGTTAAACACAACTCTGCTGAACGCTCAGACAGTAACTGTCATCTGAGTGAAAATGTTTCGCGCTGCCGCTAAGCGCCTGACAAGTCAGACCCAGTGCATTTGAAACCTAATAATAATATCCAGTATGGATGCCTTCTTAAAATCAATAAATACGTGGTAGAGGTCTTGTTGGTGTTGGAGGTACTGCTCACAGAGTATTCTGAGGTTGAATATCTGTTCAGTTGTGCTACGCCTTGCTCTGAAACCTGCTTGTCCCTCAGCAATGATGGTCTCTGCTTGTGGCTTCAGTCTGTTCAAAATAATCTTTAACATGACCTTGCTTGGGTGGTATATGAGGTTGATTGTGCGGTAATTCTGGCACTGCTGAAGATTTCCTTTCTTGGGGAGGGTGACGATAAGTGACTGTGTCAATGGTGTTGGCCATTTTCCTGTATGCCAGATCTTGTTGCAGATTTTTAGCAGAGCATTGAACATGGCTTCCCCTCCAGCTTGAACCAACTCAGCTGGAATGTTGTCAGCCCCTGCTGACTTCCCCTTTTTCAGCAATCTGACTGCTGTTTCCACTTCTTCACGGAGGATAAGGTGGCTGTCTGTATCTGTGCTTGTGGGGGACATTGAGGACTTCTGGATCTCCTGTGGTTTCATAGTTATACAGGTCGGAGCAGTATTCTGTCCATCTGTTCAGAATATCCGGGTCATCAGTGAGGCACTTCCCATTTTTGTCTTGGGTTGTTGGACTTCTTCCCTGTTTTGTGCCCATCAAGTCTTTCACCAGTTGATATGCTTTCTTGCTGTTGTTTTTCTTGATGTTGTCTTCAATGTTCTAGCATTATTCACCGATCCATTTCTTTTGCTTCTGTTATGAACTTTCTGATTCTTTTGTCGAGTGCTCTACATTGTTCTGCTCTTTCTTGTTTCACTTTTCCTTTTTTCTTCAAACTCTCTACGTTTATCCCATAGTTGTAGGGTGTTAGGTGTGACCCAAGATTTTTTGACTGGTCGATGTTTGCTTTTAAGAATGCATCCGACAGGGTGTGGCATACAGCTTTGTGGGCAACCATGAATTTGTACAGCATCAATGCAAACCTGATCAGAGTCATCAAAGAGCTGTACAACAAGGCCACCAGTGCAGTGTACTACAACAACAACATTGGAGAGTGGTTTCGAACAACAGTTGGAGTAAGGCAGGGCTGTCTACTCTCACCAACTATTTTCAACGTCTTCCTATGAGAGAATCATGGCTGATGCACTGGAACACCATAAAGGATCAGTCAGCATTGGTGGCAGAACGAATCACAAACCTCCGCTTCAAGATGACATTGACGGACTAGCAGGATCAGAACAGGAGCTTGCCAACTTAACAGAACACCTGGACAAGGCCTCTAAAACATATGGCATGGAAATCAGTGCAGAGAAGACCAAACTGATGACCAATAACGCTAACGGCATCAGCACTGATATCAGGGTCAACAACCAGAAGCTGGAAATGGTATCAACAAGGGGTCCAAGCCAGAGGTAGTATGCAGGATTGCACAGACAAAAACAGCACTGTCAAAACTGAACACCATCTGGAAAGATAAAAATATCTCACTAAACTGCAAGATCAGACTAATGTGCTCCCTTGTCATATCCATATTCCTGTATGCCTGTGAATCATGGACCCTGACTGCTGATTTGGAGAGAAGAGTACAAGCAGTAGAGATTAGATGCTTCCGGAGACTCCTTGGCAACTCCTACAGAGACCACATAAGCAACAAAGACGTGCATAACAATCCAACAAACCATTGGTCCCTACAAAATCTTCTATCAATCGTAAAGAAGTGTAAAACTTAAATGGTACAGGCATGTCACAAGATCAAAAGGACTAGCAAAAACGACACTGCAAGGCACTGGCCAAGGAGGAAGAAAAAGAGGCAGAACAAGGAAGAGATGGGAGGACATCAGCGAATGGACAGGCCTAGAATTTAACAAAACCCTGAGAAAGGCAGACCAGAGAGAGGAATGGAGGGAACTGGTTGTCAAGTCTTCAGCGGTGCCCCCACGGTCACCAGACTGAGGGACAGATATATATATATATATATATATATATATTAATATATATAGTATATATATGATATAATAGATAGATAGATAGATAATAGATAGTAGGAGAGGTAGGTAGGTAGGGTAGGTAGGGTAGGTAGGTAGGTAGGTAGGTAGTAATATCCAGAATAAAACTATGTGTAATATTAATATCCAGGAATAAGACTATGTGTAATATCCAGGAATAAGACTATGTGTAATATCCAGGAATAAGACTATGTGTAATATCCAGAAGTATGTATGCAGGACTGCACAGACAATAACAGCACTGTCCAAACTGAACACAATCTGGAAAGATAAAAATATCTCACTAAAAAAATTCCAAGATCAGACTAATGCGCTCCTTGTCATATCCATATTCTTATATGCCTGGGAATCGTGGACCCTGACTGCAGATTTGGAGAGAAGAGTACAGGCAGTAGAGATGAGAAGCTTCCAGAGACTCCTTAGCATAATTTCCTACAGAGACTACATAAGCAACGAAGAGGTGCGTAACAGAATCCAGCAAACCACTGGTCCCTACGAAAATCTTCTATCAATCGTAAAGAAGTGTAAACTTAAATGGTCTAGGCATGTCACAAGATCAAAAGGACTAGCAAAAACAATACGGCAAGGCACTGGCCAAGGAGGAAGAAAAAGAGGCAGACCAAGGAAGAGATGGGAGGATAATCAGCAACGGACAGGCCTAGAACTCACAAAACCCTGAGAAAGACAGAACAGAGAGAGGAATGGAGGGAACTGGTTGTCAAGTCTTCAGGGATGCCCCCACGCTTGCCAGACTATGGGATAGATAGATAGATAGATAGATAGAGATAGATAGATAGATAGATAGATAGATAGATAGACAGAGATAGATAGACATAGAAGAAGATAGATAGATAGATAGATAGATAGATAGATAGTAGATAGATAGATAATAGATAGATAGATAGTAGATCAGATAGATAATAGATATACCGATAACGAGATGCTATATTACTTATGCAGGAATAAGTCTGTGTGTAATGTGACTATTCACAAATAATACTAGGCGTAAAATCTTCTTTTTTTTCCAGTCTTACAATAAGCTGCCATGGGTTTAACAGTTAACACCGACTGACTTATGGCATTCTCTATAACCTGCCCTTAAACTGGTGCCTGCAAGAAATGGGGAAAGACAGAGCGAGAAGAAGACGAGGAATCACAGACGAGAAGCAGACAAAACAAACAGACAAACAGCAAAGTAAATGATCAAATATAAAACTCGCTCTGCTAAGAAGGGGGCGTTAGGTAGAATGCTCATCAATGATCAAATCTTGGTGAGATTCCAGCCACTTTAAAACTTCAGTCTCATTGGCTTTCCTTCTCTTCTCAGCCAGAGTGTTGAAGGTGTACATGAAGGGGTTGAGAGCAGAGTTCAAAGGCAAAACAAAGATGGCCAGCATCACGTTGATTTCTCCAGGGACTGGCGTACCAGCCAGAGCCAGCATTCCCACAGACCAATGGGAAACCAGCACAGGAAATCTGTGACTGCAATGGTGATCAACCGTTCGTGCTATGGTCATGTCACGTGACACTTTGGTGGAATCCGTTTTCAGAGCCTGGTGCTGTATGGTCACATAGATTAAAGCCTGACCTGCTGAGACAAACAGAAATAAAACAGAATTCAGAATAATGAAAACACTGAATGAGTAAACCCTGCCTTGAAATTCTGGCCTTGAAACGGGCAAGGGAACACAAATACCTGTCTGGCTGTAGAACCCCAATGTGCTGTCACAGGAAGCAGTGGCACCATTGCCAAAACCCAGCCAGCCAACCAAGTCACTAGACAAGCCACTGCTGCTGACGTTCTGTCAAACCTCACAGTGCTGAAAGGAAAGTGCAGGACAATGAAACGATCCAGTGTAATGAGCCAGATGGTGAGAGCTGACACCTCACTGGACAGCAGGGACAGAAAACCAGCCCCCTTACAGACCCCACTGTGTTTCCATGTGTCGTCCTTGTAGAAATATTGTCCACGGAACATTTCATCAGCCACGCCAATGATGGTGATGTAGACCCCCATTAGAAAGTCAGCCATGGTGAGGTTGGTGACAAACACACTGAAGCCACTGGAAGACACCAGACTCCTAGCGAACAAACGTGCACAGCAGCAGAAGACATTGCCCATCAGTGACAGACAGGCCACCAGCCACAGAAACCCTCGGTATGTCCAGGACTGTAACAAATCTTCACACGAGGAAATTTCATCTTTTGGAGCAACACAAACTAAATTGTCAAAAGTGCTGGGAAGTATTTGACTGCAACAGAATTTGTAGTTCTGACTTGCTACATATTGCAGGTGGGCCAAAGACTGAAAGATGTGGGTGGGAATGTTTCCACAGGGCTGTCATCCATGAACAGTTCAGCTAACAGAGGTGTAGACTGAAATCCTGGAGGGGTGATGGTGTGAAGGAGGTGGAGGTAACGTTCAGAGTCTGCAGGTTAGGGAAACAGCGACAGCACTGCAGTGTCCAGCACAGTCAGTGTGGTGAGGGACAGGTCCAGGGAGGAGAGTGCTCTGTGCTGGAGAACAGAGGAGGAGCCAGTGTGCAGGGAGGTCAGAGGGTTGCTGGACAGGGACAGCCACTGCAGAGTTTTCAGCCCCAGAAAAGAGGTCACGTTGACGTGCTGCAGTGTGTTACCCCTCAGATCAAGAACCTCAGGTTCAGGAAGTGTGTTCTGGGCAGGATGTTTATAGAGCAGTGAGCAAGGACCACACCTATGAGCAGAACGTTGTCACACACATCAGACAGCGTCATACCTGACCCTGTGGCATCCAGGTAGCGGAGTTGGGGGAAGTGACCTGCAGAGAAAGGCTGTGGACACAGAAAGGTGTGACCTTGACACAGACAGCTGGATGGACATGTGACGTTGCACAGCAGTTCATCATCATTCTTTGGGCAGTGAGGCCAGCCATCACAGATGTGCTCACCGTGTACACAGATGTTTGAAAGTCTGCATCGAAAAAACCTGGACATGCGATTTCTTCACAGCCCTCTTCATCCTGGTGATCAATGCAGTCATACATGGAGTTACACCGTGTGTAGACAGGCAGACAGTCATTGAAGTCACCAGGACAACGATAGTGGTTGTCAGGACAGGGCTCCGTAGAATTCATTGGGATGGAGACAAAGCGTCTGAGGCCATCAAAATAAACAAGGGCTGGGGAAAAACAGGAGGTTGCACAGTTCCGTCATATTTGAACAGGTCGCAGTTTTGTTCATCAGACTGGTCCTGGACAGTGGTACATGTAATCACAAACCTCATCAAAGGACACGCACTGACCACTACTACATCTGAACTGTCTGTTACAAGGAGGATGTTGACAGAAACTTTCATCACTCTATCCGGACAGTCAGCGATGAAGTCACACACTAAGGTATAGGACACCTGTGTCACAGGATCATGACATGTAAAGGTGGGAACTGCAGGGAGATGGTGGCCTGGTGAATCCAAGACATGGCTGTCCGGCAACTGGTCAGAAAAAACACAGGAGGTGGACTGTTGACCACATATTGATAACGGTTGGAACCACAAAGAAGGAATGTGTGTGTCACATGACCATCAGGGCATTTTGTCATAGACTGCTGTTCTCTTGAAAGCAGAAACCCTGAACTGTTAAGGGTCACTGGTTCTGGTTGGTCAAGTGTCTCTCCTGTCTTGTTTTGCGGAAATTCGCAAAATGCCATGTCAACCGATGTGGCATCGTCTTCTTCAAGGGCAAAGTAGGTTTTAAAAAAATAAAACTGTACTCTCATTGCAGAAGAAAGCCGTTCACACTCACTGATTGAATGATGAAAAACGGTCTTATCTTCTTGTACAATACTTATCGTGTACATACTAGGAAGTGATAAATCATGGGTGTATAGACCTGTCCAAATTGCCGGCAGATTAATCAATGCTGTGTTTGTAATTTGCATCATTTCAACACTGAGACTGTGGAGACATAATGGTATGCGTAACCATCCCCCCAAAGAGATACAGAAGTCATTAGCTCTCTTATTGACATCATTTTTATCACTGGAAAATGCAGTCAGACCTTTTGCAATGGTGTAACAGCGGCCACACAACTCTATCATTCCATCACACTGAGGACTGCTGAAGGGACAGTCAGCTGTTTCATCCCGGCCATCTTCACACTCCCTCTCCAGGTTACAGGCCAGGTGGTGGTGGAAGCTGGCGTAGTGCTCTACAGAGCAGTTCCACAGACCACTGGCCAACTGCACAGGCCTTTGGTCTTCAGGAAAGAAGGAAAAGGACAGGAGAAAACACGTTTTTGTTGAGCAGTGTGAAGGCTGAAAGGTGACACTGATATACGAAGTGTGCAGCAGAAATGTATGCCCTGACTCTGAGTCCTTATGTTCCATTAACGACCATGCTTCGACCATGGACCACACCTTGTGTCCACCATCAGACTTCAGCTCTTGGCACGTGGTGCGGTACAGGTTCAGGTGGACAGAGTACCAGTCCCTCTCCTCATCCTCAGACTGGCTGTACTTCAGCTTGATGTCGATCATCACTGCATGTCCAGCGGGCACAGCCAGAGTTCTGCACACTGTTCTGGCAGTCTGCAAGTCACTGATGTTTTGTCCCATGCTGATATACCCTGAGGACTGGGATGTCATCATGAGAGTAAAGTAGTCTGCAAAAGAAGACATTCGGCAAAAGTAAAACAATGATCAGAGTTCTGCAAAAGAAAACAATTTTTGCAAAACTAAATTTAAAACAATCATTAGATTTTTTAAAAAGGCAACAAAATCTTCAAAATAAGATTAGAGTTTTTTAAAAGAAGCAAATCTGCAAAACTAGACAATGATTAGAGTTTGCAAAAGAGAAAAATTCTGCAAAAGTAAACCAATCATTAGAATTTGCATTGCAAAAGCAGACACATTCTGCAAAAAAAACACGATCATTAGAGTTCTGCAAAAGAAGACAAATTATGGAAAAGTAAACAATCAATAATCATTATAGTTTGCAAAAGAAGACACATTTTGCAACAGTAAACAACCATTGTAAAAATGCAAAGAAGATAAATTAGGCAAAAGTAAAACAATCATTAGATTTTTGCAAAAGAAAACAGATTTTGCAAAAGTGAACAATTACTACAGTTTGCAAAAGAAGATAAATTAGGCAAGTTTTGCAAACAAGAATGAAATCCTGCAACAGTAAACAATCATTAGAATTTGCATTGCAAAAGAAGACACATTCTGCAAAAGAAAAATGATCATTAGAGTTCAGCTAAAGAAGACAAATTTTGCAACAGTAAACAATGATTATAAAATTGTAAAAGAAGATAAATTAGGCAAAAGTAAACAATCATAGTTTGGAAACCAGAACAAAATTCTGCAACAGTAAACAATTATTAAAATTTTGCAATAGAAGACAAATTCTGCGAAAGTAGACAACTACTAGAATTTTGCAAAAGAAGACGATTTCTACAACAGAAAACACTCATTCAATCATCTGACTAAGAGCAGAGGTAACTCAATGCGCTATGTTTGAACAGGACCACACACTGGACTGGTCAGCAGCCATATAATGGCTAACGTGAAGATAAACAATGAAAATGGAACAACAAACCAAACCAAACCAACCCCCCAACCAAAGCTACCCCTCTTTTGTCAGCAGTGCAGCTCTTGTTTCTCTTGCCTGTCCCCGAGGTGTGATGCACTGCTCTTTCCTTTCCTGCTTCCAGGATATCTGGACTGGCCAAGACTGTCGTACAGGGAATAGTACAAGGCTTGATTGAGTGATTGATAATCTTCATTCCTAAGGGCTACAGATCACGTATTTACATACCTTTTTTTCATCCGGCCCTTGTCCTGAGAAGGGACTATCCTTAATGATCACTGCTAATAGTTTCAAGTGAACGTAATATATATCTGATATCTAGCGTAACTCGGTCAACAGTCCTAAAAATACCTGATTTTAAAACAACACACATGCTCAGTACTCCACAGATGAAATGGGACAGGATAGCCTAGTGGTCAGAACACTGCACTCGCAATTTGACGACCTGGGCTCGATCCCCATTCGGGGGGGTTTCCCCTCTAGTTTACATTAGTGCTGACTCCACTTTCCCCCAAAGTCATGAGGATGAGACTATAAACCCAGGCCCCATGTGCGAACCCAGCAGAACATCTTGCGCACACACTAAATCCTGTTCCGCTTTTCATAAGAGTAGGCCATTGTGTGCCAATGGGAACAGATGACCAGCTTTACAAAACAGCCTACACGCAGGGACTGGATGTAAAAAAGCACATGAGTGTTTATTCCATTATCCTCGATATGCAAGAATAAAATAATAAAATAAATAAATAAACAGACTTGCAGTGCTGTGAATCCTGTAAAATCTCTAGCAGACAGAACTAAACATCATGTAGAATACAACCTCTAGTAGACAGAACTAAACATCCTGTACAACCTGTAGCAGACAGAACTGAACATCCTGTAGGATACAACCTGTAGCAGACAGAACTAAACATCCTGAATAATCTCTAGTAGACAGAACTAAACATCCTGTACAACCTGTAGCAGACAGAACTGAACATCCTGTACAACCTGTAGCGGACAGAACTAAACATCCTGTCTACAACCTGTAGCAGACAGAACTAAACATCCTGTAGGATACAACCTGTAGCAGACAGAACTAAACATCCTGTACAACCTGTAGCAGACAGAACTAAACATCCTGTACAACCTGTAGCAGACAGAACTAAACATCCTGTGGATACAACCTGTAGCAGACAGAACTAAACATCCTGTACAACCTGTAGCAGACAGAACTAAACATCCTGTACAACCTGTAGCAGACAGAGCTAAACATCCTGTACAACCTGTAGTAGACAGAACTAAACATCCTGTACAACCTGTAGCAGACAGAACTAAACATCCTGTACAACCTGTAGCAGACAGAACTAAACATCCTGTACAACCTGTAGCAGACAGAACTAAACATCCTGTACAACCTGTAGCAGACAGAACTAAACATCCTGTAGGATACAACCTGTAGCAGACAGAACTAAACATCCTGTACAACCTGTAGCAGACAGAACTAAACATCCTGTACAACCTGTAGAGACAGAACTGAAACATCCTGTACAACCTGTAGCAGACAGAACTAAACATCTGTACAACAACCTCTAGCAGACAGAACTAAACATCCTGTACAACCTGTAGCAGACAGAACTAAACATCCTGTACAACCTCTAGAGATAGAGCTAGAACAACCTGGACAACCTGTAGCAGACAGAACTGAACATCATGTAGGATACAACCTCTAGAAGACAGAACTAAACATACCTGAAAACCTGTACAGACAAGAACTAAACATCTGTACAACCTGTAGCAGACAGAACTAAACAACCTGTAGGATACAACCTGTAGCAGACAGAACTAAACATCCTGTACAACCTGTAGCAGACAGAACTAAACATCCTGTACAACCTGTAGCAGACAGAACTAAACATCCTGTACAACCTGTAGCAGACAGAACTGAACATCATGTACAACCTGTAGCAGACAGAACTAAACATCCTGTACAACCTGTAGCAGACAGAACTAAACATCCTGTAGGATACAACCTGTAGCAGACAGAACTGAACATCATGTAGGATACAACCTCTAGAAGACAGAACTAAACATCCTGGACAGCTTTCCCCTTGACTGCCTGCGAAGAAACCTAGGCATCCAAAGGAGAAATAAAGCCTCCAGAGCTGCCATGCTAAAAGAGGATGCCTCCCACAGCTGTCAATTTCCACTGCTTTCAGCTCCTCTCAGGTAATGATTAATCCATCCTATCCCAGCCTATGCGGGACTAGCTTGTGCTATTTATAGCAGGAACTGACCACACTTGGACTAGGTGAAAGGAAAAAAGGCACGCTAAATTTAGACTCTTGACTGAGTGATGTTGGATTTGTGTGCTGTGCTCCTTAAATATGCATGTCCTCCTCTGTTGGCATGGTCTGTCATGGCTGGAACACATTATGTGACCTGTTTTTACAAGAGGAGTCTTAAGGTATGAATGGGTCAAATGAAGCCATTATATTTTCTGAAATCTGGGGACGGGATAGCTAAGTGGTCAGAGCGCTCGCTTTCCCCCAGCCAAGTTATACAGCGTTGAGCGTGGTTACCAACTGGATGGGTGACTGTTTGCGTGCCTTGGTTTCAGTACAGTCCCTTAGTTTACCCAGCTGTCAATGGTAACCTGCCCTCTTCAGGGTTAGGGAAGGTAAAGCAGTGATGGAGAGGAGATGGGCGCCGCCCTCAACATTCTGGCCCCTGGAGAAGCTGAGGTGTCTGACACTTTGCTCCCCTATGACTACATAGGTTATGGGACACCTGTATTTTTTAAAAATTTATTATTATTTATTTATTTTACAAATCATTACCTTTCTTTTGGTGTATGATTCATTGTTCTACCTCTAAAATTGACAACGTTGTGTGTGTCTGAAAGAAAAATGGATTTTAAAGTTTCACAACTCTACCTAACACTTTAGCACGTTAATAACGATGCTTTGTAAACAGATTTTTAATCGATTCTAAACTTTTCAAATACATAGAAAATTCAATGCCCACAGATTCCATTTTCAATGAAAACTCAAAATTGACAAAGTGGACCCTGCCTGTGCTTTATGTGGCCTCTCTCTTTTTCATTGCCTGCCAGTTAAGACTCATTCTATGAGGGGAAGGGCAGTAGCAAAGGGGTTAGTGCATTGATGTAGCAAGCTGATGGCTGTAGGCTCAAACCACCACTGTGACGCCCATTTGAGGGGATTTTTCCTTAAGAGTTAACATCAGTGCTGACTTCACTCCCCTGAAAGTCCTTCAGAGGAGACTAGAAACTGAGGTCCTGTGTACAAACGCATGCAGGTTCATCTTGGCGCACACTTTAAAACCTGTTCCACCTTTTGGAAGAGTAGTTGTGCGGGTAAGAATGGATGACAAAATAGTGAAAGCGCATACTCACTGGTGTCTTGTTTAGACATCGTCCCCGAGGTTGGAATGCAGCTACCTTAATGGTGGGTAAACGGCTGCATGTATACCATCTCACCATTGATGACCATCGGATCTCTCTACCTTCACATTCATCCATCCCAGTCCCACAGACCATGGGAACACCAATGAAGATTTTGCAACCAGCTTCCTCCACTCCCTGTGGTCCTCGGCTTTCCATAGCGAATTGTTCCACTCAAGTCCAGTTCCTTTAATGTTGTTTTCCCGTCAGTTTCTCTTTCTACCTCTTCGTCTCCCTCCTTGTACTGTTCCCTGTAGGACTGACTTGGCCAGTCCACATGTTCCCCTCATGAGCCCATACCTCTTTAGTTTGTGTTATTTTTGTCTGTTTGCCGTCTTTTTCAATTTTTTAAAACTGAAGTCAGCTCTTCATATACTCTGATGGCATTTTTGATTCTTGTTTACACTTTCTCATTAGTGGTGTGATCTCTGTATGATATACAAACGAGTTTACGACACAGAGGGCAAATCCAGCATCACTCAGTCAAGAGTGCTAAATCTAGTGCACCTCTTCCTTTTACCATGTCCAAGTGTTCCTGCTATAATTACCACCAGCTGGCCCAGCTGGGCTGGGATGGGATAGAATTGATAGCAGCTGGAGGAGCTGAAAGTGGGGGAAACTGACGGCTGTCTGTACAACAGTATCTCATATCCAATGTCTGTATCCTTCTTTTATTGTCTGCTCTTATTGTCCATTATGCAATAACAGGAAGAGGCAGACAGAGGAAACGATAGGAAAACAACATCAGTGAGTGGACAGGCCTTGTATGGAGCAATCTGCTATGGAGGGTGGAGGACCGTGGGGAGTGGAGGAAGATGGTTGCAAAATCTTCAGTAGTGCCCCCACTGTCTGCGAAACTATGGGATAGGTAAAGTGAAAGTGAAGAAGCTATGGTCCACATATCACATGCGTACAAAAAGTTAACACCCTCTAGTGAAGAGATGAGAAAGAAAGGTTACCACTGTGAAGGACACCTGCTGCTGGAACACTGAAGACTCATTCAGAGCAAGCTGGCCAACAGACACTGCCGAGAAAACCATCCCAAACTTCAAGCATTCTGCCAGTCAGCCTGAAGTCTGGAATCATTGATCCCACACAGCTAGGAGATGGGTGCTAGTGACCCTAGCAGTTGGCACAACGCTGTTCAAGGTAAGTCTGTTTAGATCAGCTCGTATAGAGTGGCTGTAGATGGGTGTAGATGACCCTTGCACTTGGCACCACGTTGTTCAAGGTGTTATGGGTGCAGGTTGCCCTTTCAGTTGGCGCCACATTGTTCAAGGGGTGAGTGAAGAGGAGTGAGGAAAATCACAGCTAAACAGCTCACCGCTGTCAGTTTCCCCCACTTGTCAGCTTTTCTCAGCTGCTAATTAATCCATCCCATCCCAGCCCTGATTGGGGCCAGCTGGTGCTAACTATAGCAGGAACTGACCACACCTGGACTTGGTAAAATGAAAAGGGCACGCTAAATTTAGCAGTTCTTGACTGAGTGATGTTGGATTTGTACACTGTGAGCTGGAGGACAGAAGACAAAAGTGGCAACAGTAGGCCTAGCAGCAGTGACCGCTGTAACAGCAAAAGCAGGCTTACAGTGCCACCAATAAATAATTATCTGCAACATTGGTCAGGGAAGGGTGGGGAGGGGGAAGGGTAGGCATCACTGAGCCATTCCATATTAGCTGATCTAAACAGAATTACCTTGATTAGAATATTACCGTCATCTTTCAAGATGGCCAACGACAATGGCAGCAACAATTACTACTGCTGCTGCTACTGATACTGCTCCTGCTACTATTGCTACTGCTTCTGTTGCTGATACTTCTATTACTACTACTACTGCTGCTGCTGCTACTACTACTGCTGCTACTACTGCTGCTGCTGCTGCTGCTGCTGCTGCTACTACTACTACCATAACTACTGCTTCTACTACTACTGCTGCTGCTGCTGCTGATACTGCTCCTGCTACTATTGCTACTGCTTCTGTTGCTGCTACTTCTATTACTACTACTACTACTACTACTGCTGCTGCTGCTGCTGCTACTACTACTACTACTACTGCTGCTGCTGCTGCTACTACTACTACCATTACTGCTTCTACTACTGCTGCTGCTATTGCTACTACTACAGCTACTACTACTTCTACTAATACTGCTACCACTACTACTACTACTGCTGCTACTTCACCACTACTACTCCCCCTACTGCTGCTGCTGCTGCTGCTGCTGCTGCTGCTGCTGCTGCTACTACTACTACTACTACTACTACTACTACTACTACTACTACTACTACAGTACTACTACTACAGTACTACTACTACTACTACTACTACTGCTGCTGCTGCTGTTGCTGCTGCTACAACTGTATTCCCCATTAGATACGCGTCAGATGTTTTGTTCCCCAAAAGATGATGTCAGGTGTTCTGTTCCCCAATAGGTTCAGATGCTCTGTTCCCCAACAGATAGGTGTCAGGTGTTCCAATCACCAACACATACCTGCCACACACTCCAGTCACCAATACATGCCTGTCACATATTCCATTCACCTATAGATAGGTAAAGGTAAAGGTGTCTCATAACCTATGTGGTCATAGGGAAGCAAGGCATCGGAGACCTCAGCTTCTCCAGCAGCCAGCATATTGAGGGCAGCACCCATCTCCTCTCTCTCGCTGCTTTACCTTCCCTGACCCTACAGACGGCAGGTAACCACTGACAGCTGGGTGAACTGGGGAACTGAAATGAAGCCAAGGCGTGCAAATGATCACCCATCCAGTTGGAAACCACGCTAGATGCTGTTTAACCTTAGCTTGGGGAAAGTGAGTGCTCTGACCACTGAGCTATTTATCCCGTCTATCAAAACCAAGCTTCCCAAAGTAAAAGTTGTGGCGAGCAGAATAGCTCCTTTACATGATGCAGCTCTTGAGGTAAGGACAGAACTAGTTAGTGCTTGCTAATCTTCCACACAATCAAGTTTCCGTTCTGTGACACGAGAACCTGAATGTCAGAAACAGCAGGCTGATGACAGATGCCATCCATCTTGCAGACAAAGATAGCAGCATCTTGCAGGAAGCACAGAGACACATTCGCCACTTCTTTTGGGAGAGACCCTGTAGAAGACCTGGCAGGGAGTCTATTCACAATATGGGAAGATCAGATAGTCTGCTCAGAAAAATTAAATGGTTATTTATTTATCTTATCATTTATTTATATATTCTTGTATTTCCAGGATAATGAAGAGGAACTCATTAAAAAAAATCCAGTCCCAGTGTGTATGCAGTTTTGTAAATTTTGTCATCCGTTCCCCACAGGCACACAATGACCTACTCTTGCAAAAGGAGGAACAGGATTTTAAAGTGTGCGTTTGATGTTCTGCTTGCGTTCACACATGACTTTGGTTTATAGTCTCCTCCAAAGGACTTTTGGGGGGAGTGGAGTCGGCACTGCTGTTAACCCCAGGGGAAAATATCCCCTTGAACGAGATTCAAACCCAGGTCAGCGTCGGCATCAGACTGGAACTTCCCGCCCACAAAAACATCACGTTTAGGTTTTTTGCCCCCCCCCCCCCCCCTTACACACACACCTCTTTAAACCGAGGCCCCGTGTGCGAACGCACGCAGAACATCTTGCGCACATGTTAAATCCTGTTCCGCTTTTCGTAAGAGTAGGCCATCGTGTGCCGGTGGGAACAGATGACAATATTTACAAAATTGCAAACACACGGGAACCGGATGAAAAAAAGCACATGATTGCTTATTCTGTTATCCTCGATATAAAAGAATAAATAATAAATATAAAAGAATAAATAATAAAAAAATAAAAAAAATAATAATAACACCTCCACTACCCCTGGCACGAACTTTGGTTTTCTTTCAACTTAAGGTCCTTGAAGGTCAAAGAAACTTGACATGACAGCTCAGACATAATTATTGTGTAGCTTCACGTCTATGTTCTGAAAGCAGTGTTTCAATTTTGGTAAGGTAAAAAGGTAAAGGTGTCCCATAACATGTGGTCGTAGAGGAGTAAGGCATCAGATACCTCAGTTTCTCTAGGAGCCAGCATATTGAGGGCGGCGCCCATCTCCTTTTCCTTGCTGCTTTACCTTCCCTGACACTAAAGAGGGCAGGTACCCATTGAAAGCTGGGTGAACTGGGGGGAGGGGGGAGGGGGACTGTATTGAAGCCAAGGCACGCAAATGGTCACCCATCCAACTGGTAACCATGCTTGACGCTGCTGAACTTGACTTGGGAAAAGCGAGTGCTCTGACCACTTAAGCCATCCCGCCCTCATTTTGAGGCTTTCCAATTCTGATGCCACAATCTGACTTTGGCACTCAGGCCTTCATCTTTCTCGCCTTCTGACATACTGTCTCATGTAAATGCACACACAAAGTGGCAGGTTTTTCTTTTTCTCAGCATAAGCTGACCTTTGTCCCCAACTACGGGCTACATAGGCAAGGGAAAACTTGCAATACCCAAACCTGTCAGTCATGCTACTATCAACTACGGCGTATTAGCGCAATTCGAAAGTACCTGTCCACCGATGCAACATCCAAACTCGTCACTTCTCTTATTCTTTCACGTCTGGACTATTGCAATTCTATTTTGGCTGGTCTGCCAGCATCATCCATCCACTCCCTTCAACGTATACAAAACTCTGCAGCTCGTCTTGTCCTCAGAGAGAAAAAAATCTGAGCACATTACCCCTCTCTTGAAATCTCTCCATTGGCTGCCTGTACCACAGAGAG
>CM060345.1:35539591-35548523 GCA_030674155.1 Stramonita haemastoma
CAAAAAACTAGGCTGTTATCTATTGATTTCTCTTCGGCATTCAACCACATACAACCACATTATACTGGCCCGTGAACTTCAAACTTCAGCTGCAAAATCGATTTTGTTTTAAGTGTAAACCTTTTAGTTAAAAGATTGCAATGTGTTTAGAATGGTTTCATCACAGACAATTTCTTTCACTGGCGAACACAGGGCACTGTCCTGTTACCTGTGCTTTTTACTCTCTACTTAACGATTGAATGAGTACTTCTCTATCACTTATGCCAAGACTAAAAAAAAAGCTAGTAGACTTATCAAACTCAGGTCCTGCTTGATTTGAAGAAGCTGCATGATGTTGTTAAAGTTTTAGGCAAATAACCTGGATTTGAACAACACAAAGACAAAATAACTGGTAATTAATTTTAAGAACATAAAGACTGATACACAGTATACAGTCTACTGCAGGTTTATCCGAGTTTTCCTGGTGTGTGTGATTTATGTTCATTTTGTAGTTTTAGCATGCCAAAAAAGCAGGGCTTTGGATGTTTGTAGAAAGACTGTATGCAGGAAGCTGGTTGCAAAATCTTCAGTGGTGCATGCCCCCATAGTCCGCGGGACTACGGGACAGGTGAAGGTGAAGGAAGAAAGACTGGGGTGAATCAGGGAAAGCTGATGTTCACTGCAGGAATGGGGTGAATCAGGGAAAGCTGATGTTCACTGCAGGAATGGGGTGAATCAGGGAAAGCTGATGTTCACTGCAGGAATAGAATGCTGGGCTGTGGGAAGGAGACAGAAGCTGCTTGTGAAGAAACACACGTTCTTTCTGAATATGATAAGATCCTTTTCTTTATTCTTTATGTCGAGAATAACGGAAGAAACACTCATGTGTTTTTTTTTTTTTTTTTTTACATCCAGTCCCTGTGTGTATGCAGTTTTGTAAATCTTGTCATCTGTTCCCACCGGCACACAATGGCCTACACAGAACATCTTGCGTACACGTTAAATCCTCTTCCACTTTTCGTAAGAGAAGGCCATCGTGTGCCGGTGGGAACAGATGACAATATTTACAAAACTGCATACACACGGGGACCGGATGAAAAAAAGCACATGATTGCTTATTCTGTTATCCTCGACATAAAAGAATTTTTTTTTTAATTCAAAAATTAAAAACACACACACACACACTGAAAAAGGTTGCATTTTCATGTTTAATAGCCCCAAGAAAAATTACTCTTGTAACATTTTACGGCGTACAACTTTTGATGTAGACTTGTGTGTGCAGAAAAACAAGTGTGGATTTGAGGGTTGTGGGTAGTGGAGGGAGAATGCATACGTTTGCGCATGTGTGTGTCTGTGTGCGTAGCTAAAGTTATATGCGCGCGCACACATGCATGTGTGTATGTATGCGTTGGTATGTATGGTGTGTGTGTGTGTGTGTGTGTGTGTGTGTGTGTGTGTGTGTGTGTGTGTGTGTGTGTGTGTGTGTGTGTGTGTGCGTGCGTGCCTGCGTGCCTGCGTGCCTGCGTGCCTGCGTGCGAGCGTACGTTCATTTTAAAAAATAAAATCCAACACTTTCTTATTCAGTGAATATATATCTGATTTATGCCCATTTCAAGCTACTGTAGATGTAAGAAGCCGCCGCTGTAGTCTAGTGGTTAGGGCGTTGGACTCGTAATCAAAAGGTTGCGGGTTCGATCCCAGCTTTCAGCTATGGCGTTGTGCCCTTGGAAAAGGTACTTTACGGCTATTTTTTCACCCCACCCAGGTGTAAAAGGGGTACCAACCTTGTGTTGGGGGTTAACCCTGCGATAGACTGGCGTCCTATCCAAGGGGGAGTCTATGACTCTCAGTCGCTTAATTAACGCCACAGAAACCGGGATAAGCACAGGCCTGATGAGCCTTAGGCTTGGGACAGACTTTAACTTTAACTTAAGATGAAAGAGGACACCCAAGAACTGTATCATGTTTTTGTTTTTATATTGGATTATTTCACTACCAATCAGGAACACTGGTAGTTCATCTGGACTACTACCATTGTTCAAAAGTATTAGATTTGTTTTTCTGTTAAAAAAAAAGTAAGTCCTTTTTCAAGAAAGTAACCATTTATGTTGTCAAGTTATTTAGGGTAAATTTTTCTTATATGATTTAAAGCCCGTGTGATGTGTTTCGGTTCAAGGTAACATTCATCCATGTATTAATGTTTTGTCCGCACATTGCACTAAATCAACACCCTTTGACAGTGGGAAGATCGTGTAATATAATATTGAACAAGGTATGAGCTATGTCAGAACCTTGGGGTAGCCCCATATGAAGAAACCCAAGCCTGAGTATAACTTGTATACCTCTGTGACACACAAAAAAATGCCAGTATGATGTCATATATGCCCAGGAAACTAAGACATTTTTAGTTTGAGCAATGTCCAGTCGGCCAAACTTAACCATAAGCCTTTTTTAATGTCAACAATGCTACTATAACGTTTTGTTGGTCATGCAAATTATTAGTTTTTATGTGTTGAAAGTTTGACCAAATTATATGTGGCAGAACGATATTTACAAAAGTCTGTCTTATTGAATGGGATTCTGTTATTTCTATGGTGACAAAACACTAATTGTCTAGGAATGATACTCTCCATTAATTTGCCAGTTTGTGAGGTCACGGCAATCAGCCTGTAATTACCGTTATCTGTTTTTGGTTTTCCTTGGTTATGAACCGCAACACTTCATTGGCATGACACCATCAGTTCAACATATCAATAAACCTTTTTAGGAGAGAAAGACAATAATTATTGGGACAACAGATAGGCATGTGGAAGGAATATGTGGACGCTTCCATCTTGGTAGGGGGCAGGATAGCTCAGTGGTCAGAGCACTCGATTTTCCCCTAACGTAAGGTTAAGCAGCATTGAGGCTGGTTACCAAGTGGATGGTTGCTGCGCCCCTTGGCTTCAGTACAATCCCCCAGTTTACCCATCTGTAAATGGGTACCTGCCCTCTTTAGGATCAGGGAAGGTAAAGCAGCGAGGGAAAGGAGATGGGTTCCGCTCTCAACATGCTAGCCCCTAGAGAAGCTGAGGTCGCTGATGCTCTGGTCCCTACGACCACATAGGTTATGGAACACCTTTACCTTTTTTATATACATTTTAGTAGGTGTTCACAGATTTAAAAAAGAAAAAAGAGAACTTTAAGAAGTGAGTGTCTCCTTGCTGTGCCTTTGCAGTTACTAAGAGAGTGTTGTAGTGTATCATCGGATTGTCTTCTCTCCTTCGCTTTACACCGTCAGATGTGTCTGGGAAAAGTAATGGCATGTCCTTTCCAGCTCCTCTCTTGGGCCGTACAGCTTGCTCTGTAGGGTTATCTCTGTCGGCCACACTTTCTTCCTCAGGTTACTGAATAGCGTACACCTCTGAAGGATGTGCTCACCAAATTGGTTTTCTCCACCACAGGCATACAGGAGAGAAGGAGCGAGTTTCAGCTTTGGAGATATGTGGTGATTTAGTTTGTTGTGCCCAGTTTAGAGTCTTGGAATGATGACTTGTTCTTCTGTTTCGAGGTGGTGGAAGTCGTCCTTCGCTGCTCGGGGTCAGACCATTGATCTGAAGATGCCTTTCACTTCAAATGATAGTGTTTGTTTCTAAGAACCTTAGCCAAATGTTTCTAGTATTTCTCCGCTGCCTCAGCTTTCGTTACATTGCTTCCTGCTGTTTTTTGGCTTCTCATCTTGATCTCTCCACCCCCAGATTTGTTGTATGTTGCTTCCTCAGAGTCAGAAGTCCACAGGGTGCCTGTCTATGCCAGGTCACCGCGGGGCCACCAGCCAGAGGGGCCGTGCACAGTTGATGGGTCACTTTGGTGGTGTTCAGTGGTGCCTCCTCTGAGCTAACATACACATGACACCACCTTGCAGAACATCTTGCGCACACGTTAAATCCTGTTCCGCTTTTCGTAAGAGTAGCCATCGTATGCCGGTGGGAACAGATGACATTTACAAAACTGCATACACACAAGGAATGGAGATAAAAAAGCACAATATTGCTTATCTCATTATCATCGATATAAAAAAATAAAATAAAAGAATAAACTAAAAAATAAGACCTACTAAACCTCTAACTTATATTAATGATAACGAAGTTGTTGAGCCAGACTAACTGAGATGCCCATTGGGTGTGGCGATCACCACACAAACGTCCACAAACAACCTTCCCCCTGTGAAAATCCAGCCCCCTGAAGGCTTTGACACAATACCACCACAAGCACAGAAGTGTGTGGAAAAACCGAAACTAAGTCACCACGAGACCAGAGCAATTGAGGCCATCGAATTGGAGACAACTTTGTTTTACTGCATGTGATGAGGATGAGAGTGACATTGATGCTGGTGTAGAAGGAGGCCTGCTTTGAGACCACGGACAGGCTGTCCTCTACGCTTTCTATCATAACATGTCCCCGTGACAGGCCCGAGAAATACAGACACCTGCAGTGCTGGTCAAGGAGTTTGAGCAACATTCTCAAAACTGCATCTGTAAAGTGGATGAAGCTCGATTGTTTGAACTCCCAATAATCCCATTGTAAACTCACTTTGTGTCGAAGTAAAAGAATAAGTAACTGAGTAGGAGACAGGCGGAACTGGGATAAACTGGCTTTGTTTGTTTATACAATATTTGATAAACTGGGTTTGTTTGTTTATACAATATTTGATAAACTGGTTTTGTTTGTTTATACAATATTTGATAAACTGGGTTTGTTTGTTTATACAATATTTGATTAACTGGGTTTGTTTGTTTACACAATATTTGATAAACTGGGTTTGTTTGTTTATACAATATTTGATTAACTGGCTTTGTTTGTTTATACAATATTTGATAAACTGGCTTTGTTTGTTTAAACAGTTTGACAAACTGGGTTTCTTCGTTTAAACAATTTTCCCAAGATATAGATTGTATGGATAAAAAAATCTTTTATTTTATTCATTTCGAGGATAATAGAATAAGCACTCTATGTGCTTTTGTTTTTTACATCCAGTCCCCATGTGTATGTAGTTTTGTCAGTTATGTCATCCGTTCCCACCAGCACACTATGGCCTACTCTTCCAAAAATCGGAACGGGTTTTAAGGTGTGTGCAAGATGTTCTGCAAGATGTATCAGAGAGTTGATCATAAACAGTGTCTGCCGGTGAATTAAAGGTAGGTTAAGTGTGTCAAACAAACAAAACTGACATACCCAGTGGGAACAGTTGAAAAAACAATGGCTGCTTTTTTTTCTCTCTCTCTTAATCATCTTTCAGATAAGTGATGTTTAAGTTATAAAAGACAGACTGTATAGACATTTTTAAAAAATATATAAATTTGTTGGAGTTCATGTAAACCGGATGCATTGTTCCCTAATTCCCCTGTATGATGTCTGTCTCTTACCTGAGGCATGCAGGTAAGAGTGTCTAGAGGTAACACACCTGCCTAGAAAGTGAAAAGTGCGGTCCAACGAGTGTGGTGGTTTGATTCCCATTTGGGCCCGAAACTTTTACCCCTATGTATTAGACCATGAGTTGTGGTCTGGGTGCTAGTCTTTCAAATGAGACAATAAACCGAGGTCGCCCGAGTTAAACATCATTTATTTAGAACACGTAAAAGAACCCACGGCAACAAAAGAGTTGTCACTGGCAAAATTCTGTAGAAAAAGTCACTTTGATAGGAAAACTAATACAGATGCAGACAGGAGGAAAAAAGGGTTGCACTGCTGGTGTGTGGACACTCTCCCTGGGGAGAGCAGCCCGAATTTCATGCAGAGAAATCTGTAATGACTTAAAAGCAATCTAAAACTAAGGTGAAACATTCGATAAAATTCCTCAGAAATGTGTGATTTTTTTTTTTAAAGAAGGAATGTGATAAAAATCCTGAAGAAGATGAAAGCTTTCATAGGTCACTCATACAACTTACCGCCTTTACATTAAACTGTTTGCGACAAAACACTTATCTCCCTTGGATTTACTGTCCCTTACATAGACTGCAACATCACATTACCTCCCTTGCATACACTGTCTGCACAAACACATTACCTCCCTTGCATAGACTGTCTAGTACAAACAACACGTCATTGATTTATGGATGTGTTCGTTTTTTTTTGCTTCTCTATAGTTCAAAAGAGTTCATGGGAATAAACTGTTCTGAACTGTGAACAGTGAACACAGCATTGAAAGTCTGCTGGGCTGGTGTTAATAATAACAATACATAGAATTTATATAGCCTTATATCTTGTAAAAAACAACAACAAACAAAAAACAAAAACAAATCAAAGCACTTGCATTCGACCTACACAACGCAAAAGCGATCAATAACTATTTATTGTTTTAGCAAATTCGATTTACATACACGCCCCCACGCGAGTTCAGGAGTGTTGGGTAATCCCCAGTTGTACAGCCTTGGGGTGACGTGAAGGCCGCGGCTCAACGCCCTTGACGTGGCCGGTTCTGGCAGTGACGAGCATGCAGCACCTGACGGGCCTCTGTCCTACCAGCAGACGGGTATGCGGCTTTCCTGCAAAACCCACCGCACAAGTCGTCTGCTCGCGGCAAAACAGCCAGTGACAACAAGAACTGTCGCAGGAGTCAGCGTCCTAGCAGCTTGAGGAAGAGCTAGGACAGGCCCAGCCATCCAAGCCAATTGTCTTTTTTGAATTATAATGTTGAAAATTTGTATAATGAATTAAAGGATGTCACATTTATGAACTATGTAAATAATTTTGATTTTGTTTGCCTTACAGAGACGTTCCTTGACCACACTTTTGATTACAGCAGTATTTTTCTTGAGTATCTGAAGTTCCATGTTCCTGCTCAAAAACTTTCCCATCATGGAAGAAACTCTGGAGGGGTGGTTTTGTTAGTGAGAAAGTCTCTAGAAAATTATGTAGAAGAAATAAAATTAGAGTGTGACAACACTGTTGCTATAAGAATAAATAAATGTAATTTCAGTTTAGATAAAGATATTATTCTTGTAGCTTGTTACATTGTACCAGAAGGTGGTCCTATCTATAATGAAAAAATAATTAAGGATGGTGTTGTATTACTAGAAGAAGCATTATCACAATATTTTCAAAAAGATGATTTTTATTTTTTGATTGTAGATTTGAATGCCAGAACAGGTCATGAACAAGCCGACCTTGAAATTATGTCTAACTATTTGGATGATGTTGATTGTGATAGTATGGATGATGATATTCATGTGTGTTCCTCTAAGGATGATCCCATAAATAATTTTGGCAGGTCCTTGCTAGATTTATGCTTTTTGTTTGATTATTTTGAATGGTTGTTGTAAGGGAGATAATGAAGGGGATTATACATTTGTATCTCCCAATGGCTGCAGTGTTATTGATGATGTTCTTGTACCTAGTCATTTATTATCAAGTTTTGATTTGTGTATTGGAGATTGTGTTGATTCATGGCACATCCCTGTTGAAACAAAGTGGACAGGAGACAGTGAGTGTACTAGGGCTGAAAGTAGAGAACAGAAGAGTGCAGAAAAAATGTTATGGTCAGAAGATCTTGCAGAAATATACAAACAAGAACTTGATAGTGCTGAATTCCAAGAAACCATTCAGTCAGCTACTCAACTGTTGAACACTGATGTAAATGCAAGTTTAGATTACTTTGTTAAGGCGTTATGTGGAGCTGCTGCATGCATGGTTAGGACAGTTAGTCAAAGGAAAAAAACATGTAATGATTGGTTTGATACAGAATGTGAACAAAAGAAACAAGAAGTTAAAAGATTATTAAAAAGATTTCAATGTTGCAAAACAATTGAGGATAAAACAGACAAAAGAAAAAAGTACGCTACTGCAAGAAAAGAATACATCAATTTAAGGAAAACAAAAGAAAGAGAGTTTGACGAAAAAAGATTAGCGAGACTTAGGGATTCTTTTAATGACTCCAAAACGTTCTGGTCTGTTGTAAGATCTGTTAATCGAAAAGCTATGATACATAATGATATAACTATTGAACAATGGCATGACCATTTCTTTCAGATTTTCAATGACTTAAGTAGTGCAGGAGCACAAGAGAATGCTGATAGGCTGTAAGAAGATGATGAGGAGTTTGAACCATTATTCAGTAATCCTATTTTGGAGAGTGAAATTATTAATGGCATAAGACATTTAAAAACAGGAAAAAGTGCTGGTCTAGATCAAATAATTGGAGAAATGCTTAAACATGCAAACAGAAATGTAATTACTTTTCTTGTACAGTTGTTTAATCACCTGTTTGAAAGGGGTGCTTTCCCTTTGGAGTGGGCCAAATCTATAATGATACCAATTCATAAAAAAGGAGATATAATTACCGTGGAGTAGCTCTCACCAGTGTTTTGAGCAAACTCTATTCTTACATTTTGAATAAAAGACTAACTAAATGGGCAGATGATGAAGAAAAATTAATTGAAGAACAAGCAGGTTTTAGAGCAAGGTACAGCACTGTTGATCATATATTTACTCTATATTCTCTAATGCAAAAGCATTTGCTTTCCAATAAAAAAACTATTTGTTGCCTTTGTAGACTTTAGAAAGGCCTTCGATTCTGTAAATCGAAATATACTTTGGAATATATTACGAAAAATGGAGTAAATGGTAAATTATATATGGCCCTTAGAGCTGTCTATAACTCAGTATTAGCATGTGTGCATGCTGGAAATGAATATTCAGATTTCTTCGAATGCCCCAAGGGAGTGAAGCAAGGCTGTATTTTAAGCCCACAAATGTTTTCATTTTTTATAAACGAATTAGCTGTGGAACTGTCAAGAAAAGGTAAGCACGGCATTCAGTTTATACCTGGAGCAGTTGAGGTGTTTTTGTTACTTTTTGCTGATGATATCATTCTTTTGTCTGAGACAGTTATAGGTTTACAAAATCAGTTGAATAGCTTAAAGGAGGAAGCAGATCGATGGATCTAACAGTAAATATGGCTAAAAATAACATTATT
>CM060345.1:35548623-35556123 GCA_030674155.1 Stramonita haemastoma
CCCCAAGGGGAAATCAATGGTCAAAAGGGTAACGAAATCAGTCTAGAAAGCGAAAGCCCAGGTCGGAAGTGTGCCGTGGTTCGAACCCCTTTTGGGGCCCCCATGAGGGGGGTCTGGCTGCTAGCTTTCAGTTTAAAGACAATAAACAGAGATCCCTGTTTACACACAATTATTTAGCTCACGTAAAAAAAAACCCCCCGGCAACAGAAAGGTTGTCTCGGGCAAAACCCCAGTAGAAAAAAGCCACTTGGTAGGGAAACATATAATTTGGGCAGACTGGGAAAAAGGGAAAAAAAAAAAGGGTGGTGCTGTGTTGTGCGACGAAATTCTCCAGGGGGAAAGCATGAACTTCACCCACAGAAATCCCTGTGACAAAAATGGTAAAATTTTTTTTTTTTTAAAATGTCTGCTCCGCTGAGCCTATGTTCCATGTCCTTTTCCAACCGGAACAGAATAAGACAAACAGAGGTGTAAAGGCTCTGACTCTGCTGGAGATTTCCCCTTTACTTATTTCATTATTTTTTTTATTTTTTGTATACCACTTTAAGTCCGGCAGATTTTCCTGCGTGAAATTAGGGCGCTCTCTCTCCCCCGGAAGTCACGCTAATTCCCCCCTGCTCTCTCTCCCCTGGGGAAAAGTGTGTCGCCACAACAGCAGAAATACCCATAACTTTTATTTCTTTTCCTGTCTGTTACTGTTTTGTTTCCCTATCAGAGTGGATTTTTTTCTACACAATTTTTCCGGGACAACTCTCTTGCTGCCGTGGGTTCTACGTGCGCTGAATAATTACGTGTAACACACAGGACCTCGATTCATCGTCTCGTCTAAAAGACTAGCACTCAGACCACCAATCATGGTCTAATGGATTGGGGGGGGGGGGACGGGGAAGGGGGTTCCAAACAGGGATCAAACTACCACACACATCTGACCCAGATTTTCCTCTTTCTAGCAGGCATGTTACCTCCAAATAAAAATCAAACAAAACCAAAACACACAGGGGAGAAAAACAGAGAGAGAGAAGAGAGAGAGAGAGAGAGAGAGAGAGAGAGAGAGAGAGAGAGAGAGAGAGAGAGAAGAGAGAGAGAGAGAGAGAGAGAACACTGAACACTGAACACCGAACACTGAACACTGAAATTGTTTTATGTACATCGGCCTTAGGCCACAATACAAAAAAGTGGTGGGCATAGAGTGTGTGTATATGACATAGGTGTTATAAACATATTACTGTCAACGTATATGTATATGAAATAATATATGAGTAATTATAAAGCAAGAAAGTTATATAAGCCATATCTTAACCGTTAATCACGGAACAATTCACACGTATCAATTCACACGTATCGTAAACGACACTGTTTTAGATGTATTATTCATCAATACAAATATCAATTTCTAGAAGTTATCCTTTTCTTCTATTGGTTGCATGAAAGATAAAACGTGATACATTGTATCTATCAGTAGTACAGTGGCTTTGAGAGTAGCACATAGAAAGGAAGTCTTTAAAATCTTTAAGAAACTGATTTCTCAAGTCTTCATAGATAGGGCAATTCAGTATAAAGTGTTCTTCATTTTCTATTTGATCTTTACAAACAGGGCATTGCTTAACTTCGTTTAAACTACTATAGGGCTGTATATTATTGTTCAATGGTAGACATTGAATCGAACTTGCGTAACTGCAACTCGAAAACAATATGTATCCATTTCAGTGATATACTTTTCTTTTTCAAAAATAGTTTTAAAGTTTCTATAACCATCATATCGCTCACGGTCTCTAATGGTGCCACTCCATTCCTGGGCAAACCAATCTACATGTCTTTGTTTAAAGGCAGCAAGAACATTTTCATGTCTCCTACACCTTGGTTCAACCAAACGATATTATACCCAGTAATACATAATATTTCCCTGATTTTAGAGACCCAGCATTGTTTACCTTTTAAAAAAAAAATGTAATCTCACAACACATAATAAGCTTTATATGGTAATCTTTCAGAATTCATGTGTAGTAGTTCAAACCAAAATCATATGCATGCAACATATGTATTTACATACAGTGGGTACCTGCCAAGATTCCGTAAACCATCTTATTTGGTGTCCTGGCAGGCACACCTAAAAACCATTTACAAGCAATTAAATGTACTTTTTCTAGATGTTGTAATGTATGCAACCCCCACATTTCAGCTGAATATAAAAATATTGGTTGGATTTTGGTATCAAAAATTTTAAAGGATGTCTTTACTGTCATTTCCTTGCACCTCTGGAAAACTTTGTTAAGCTGTATAACTGCTTTTTTGCCTTCAGTAACTAAATGCGATGTACCTATCTTTGCGCTAATCATAGATGTAAAGTTAAATCCCAAATAACAATAATTGTTAACTACATCTAATTTTTATTATGAAAAAAACATTTTTCATGTTTTCGTAAGTATCCCCCTTTTCTAAATACCATAATCTTAGTTTTGTCTATGTTCATTTAATTCATTTAATTTCATATTTTCACAACAAGTTTCTAAAACCCTTAATTGATTTTGTAAGCCTGAAGGTGTAGTTGACATTAATGCCACGTCATCAGCAAATAAAAAAATAAACAACTCAAAAATATCTGGAAACATCTGAGCCCCATGCTTACCATTTTCAGTCATAAGATTTGCTAACTGATTAATAAACATAGAAAACAAAGTGGGGCTTAGAACACAACCCTGTCTTACTCCCACAGGTGTTTGAAACATATTAGTTAATTCAAAATTCGCTCGTATACATGCTCATAATGACTTATACATACCTCTAAGTGATGCAAAAAACTTACCTTTTACACCTTGGCCTTTGATATAACGTAATACCCTATCATGTTCAACTGAGTCAAAAGCCTTTTTAAAATCTACAAAGGCAACTACAATATTCTTCCTTTTTTAGAAATATAATTCTGAATAGTGCATACAATGTAAATATATGATCAATTGTGGAAACTTTTGACGAAAACTTGCCTGACATTCCGAAATTACGTTATTGCTTTCTAACCAGTCATACAATCGAGCATTCAAAATTGTAGTGTAACATTTAGAGGCTATACTTAAAAGAGACACTCCTCTATAGTTGTCAACATCTCGAGAAGAGAGAGAGAGAGAGAGGGGAGAGAGAGAGAAGGGAGAGGAGGAGAGAGAGAGAGAGAGAGGAGAGAGAGAAGGATGAGATGCTATAATCAACTGTTTATTTGAAATAATAGAAACGTTTTCATTCTTCTTGTTCTTGTTATTCTTCTTCTTCTTGATCTTGTTGACTAATTGATTGATTCCTTGATTGATTGATTGACTGATTGATTGATTGGAGTCCTTACAGGCTATCTATTCACAAATCAACGTTTTCCTGCCTTGCCAAATCGTGATTTCAAGACTTGAACCATTTTGTCCTCCAGCTGCTGATGTTGCCACTGACCTCTTGCTGTCCACAGATAGAGAAGTGGATGAAGAGCAGAGTTGAGCGGTAAAACAAACACCACCATGTGTCGTGCATCTGATCCAAAATGGCAACGCCAGTGAACCTATCAGGGCAGCCAGTGCAAGTGCAATCCAGCAAGCAGCCTGTGTCACAGCCAGTTTCCTCACCACATGCACTGCAGGAAACACGGATCTCTGGATAGCATTGAGGGTTATTCTGTACTTGGGAGTTCGTCTGAAGATGGCAGCCTGGCCAGCTAGCATCATCACACAGCAACTACAGTTGACTATTTCAGTGACTGTAAACCATCGGAAGTGCTGTCCAGAAGGATCCTGTCAAACAAAGCCAGACGACACAGACCAGACTGACCCTGCAGACCCCAGTGAGCTAATCCGGCAGAAATGGAACTGCTCCCAATCAGCAATCCAATGACCCACATGACAGCACAAGCTGTAGCTGTTAACCATTTGCTGAATCTCCATGACTGACCAGGAAAACAGAAGATGGTGACTGATGCATCGTGATGAAGCAGATGATCAACACAGACATGACACCAGCGAGAAAAGAAAGAAACCCAGCCAGCTTGCAAGGGACACTGTTGGTCCAGGCTTTTTCCACATGGATGTAGTTTCCATAAAGTATGTGATTTGCCAACACAACAATACTGACATGAATTCCCATACACATGCAAGCAATCTGTAGTTGGCTGATTAATTGCACAAAGCTTTTTCTAAACAATTTGGTGACTGTAGAAGAAACCAGGAAGCAAAGGAAATTCCCTGATATGGATAGAGAGCCAATGACCCAAAAGAACACCTTGTACAGCTCACCTGGTATCAGCGTTGTACATGAAGGCAGAACAACCTGAGGTGAGAGACAGTTTATAAGATGTGCATGTCTGGGAAGCAAGTTCTTGCAACAGAGTCTGAAGTTGGAGGACTCAACGTGTTCTATCTGGTCAAGCCTGAACAACAAATCAAAAGGAAAGCTGGCGATGGGGTTCCCTGATATGTCCAGGTGCTTGACGTGTGGGATGGTTTTCAGTCCTACCTGTCCAACAGTGTCGATAGCACAGAAAGAAACATTCAACACCTCTCCTTTAGGTAAGAATAGGGACACATTGTTTATGAAGAATGTTAAGGTAAGTTCTGGATACCTGCAGTTGTCTTAGTGTGTAGTGAACGTGACAGGTCACTTTACTCACTAGTGTACTAAGTGGGTTGTTTTCTAAACTAATATTCTTAGATTGGATAATTTCAGAACAGTCAGATTCAGACTTTTTATCTGGTTAGCAGCAAGATCAAGATGCTGGAGATTCCAAAGCTTGCTGTAGGAAACATTATGAAGAAAACATCGAGATAGTTCTAAGTAAACAAGATAGGTGTTTCTATCAAAATCAGCCAGTGACATGTTTGAATCTGATGCATCAAGATAATGCAGTTGGGGATACAAGTCAGATGGAAATTGTGTATTACAAAAGAGGGCATAGCCATGACACAGACAGCCCTCAGGGCAGGCAAAGTCACACATCAGTTCATCATCTCGCTGTGGACACTGACCCCAGCCATCACACAGATGATCTCCATGCACACACACTTGGGAAGACCGACATTGGTAGAAACCAGGACACACCACTGTGTCACAGCCTTGCTCATCTTCTCCATAGACACAGTCAGAAAATCCGTTACACCATGTGTACACAGGCAGACAGTACAGGGACTCTGCTTGACACTGATAATGACTGTCAGGACAGGACTGGTCAGCTGACATCACCTGCTGAGTGAAGTAACCAATTCCATCCAGGTTCAGATACAGCCACTGCTTTCTGTGGTCCTGCTGCAGACTGTATGGGTATTCAAAGACCTCAGAACAGCCAAACTCATCAGAGTTGTCCAGAAGATCAGAGTACTGGTTACACCGTTGACTGGACAACACACACTGACCATCAGAGCAGAAAAACCCAGGATGTGAAGGATGTTCACAGAATGACTCATCACTTCCATCTGGACAGTCCTCTCTGAATCACAGAGGAAGACATAGTGAACTGTTGAGACATCATCTTCACACGTAAACATGACATCAGAATGTTGATATTTTCTGTCTGAAACAAAGACTGCAGAATCTTGGGCACAAGTGACATTTACATATGCACATGATCTTGAAGCTGTTGCCATCATGCACACAGAATCACATGACAGAAACAGGTGTGTCACGTGCCCATCTTGGCAGACAAACAAAGACTGGTGTGTGTGACCAGGGGGAGGTGACTGTAAAGAAGCCAAAGACACAGAAGGAAGAGAGACACTCTCCTCTTGTAGTTTCACCTCACACACTATGGTACATTCAGAATCAGATTCTGACACTTTCATGGAAGTAATGGATAAGAAAAACATCTCCCACCACAGAGAATCAGGGTCTTCAGCAAAATGACTCAGGGAGTAAATGATGGTGTGGTCAGGCCAGTGACGGAAGTTGTTATACATGAATGGCACAGACCGCCCGCCTGGCAGGATGCCTACAACCGCTTCAAACCGAAACTGGTTTTTGAACAGGTGGAGAAAGTCAGCCTGTTCCCTTCTCGTCTTCACTGTCGCCAGCCTGCCCCCACCTCACATTCACGGTAGAAATAAATTTGAGCTACTGTTGTCTCTAGGAAGATTGGCTGAAAACACTTGTGTCGTGAAGCCACCAGACCCTGGCAGTGAGGACTGCTGAAGGCACAGTGTTCTGTTTCATCCCGTCCATCTTCACACTCTGTCTTCAGGTTACAGTCCACATGGTCCTGAAAATCAGAATAGCCATGTACAGAGCAGTTGATTAACCCACTGGGCATCTTTATATGCTGGTGGTTTATGGAAATTGCTGACACATGTAGAGTTGCAAAACTGGGATGTGTCATATCATCATCTGGAAATTCAAATTTTAGATAGGAGGCATAAATAACATCCACCGTGTGTGTGGGACATGAACAACAGATTTCTTTGAAGATGTGTTCAGTTTCACCTGGTTCTAAAAATGTAATGTGGACAACTTCAATGTCTGACATTGGGTCAGCATCCTCACAGGTGTAAAAGATGTCGTTGCTCTGTTTAACACTGACGATGGTGACATGTGTGGTGGTCACTCTCCAGTCCACACTGTGCAGCCACTCTTTCTCCCTCGACATGTCATAGGGCGTTATCAGATATCCCGAAAAGTTTCCTGTTGGCTTCACAATAACTCTCTGACTGTTCATCGTTTTAATTGAGACACGAGTCAGTGGACTGTTCACGTTTTCTATAAACATTTGGGACTTGTGTTCCAAAACATTTCCTCCAAGGAATGGACATTGCAATTTACTGAGATTCTCTTGGCACCATTGGTGATCAAAGTTGTCCAATGCCTCAAATCACACCAATACGCTAACCTTTGCACAAAAACTTGCACATACTTTCTTCTGTGTGTTTTGACGTGCAGTGTACAGAAAGAAGTGAGGTCTTCACACACACCATAGACCACACCCTGGCAGGCTGTAGGCTCAATCTCATTGTTCTCACAATCTGACACGTTCACCTGCAGAAAGGTGTTGCTTGTGTTGCGCTGGTTTATGAGGTACTGCACACCTGGACAGAAGTCTGCGATCTTTGACAGACCAGCAGTGGTGCTGGTGTACCTGTTGTTTGCACCCCACTGATGTGTGACCAGGTCAGCAGAAACCAGTAGGATGCAGTGAGTTAATGCAGACAGTACAGAGACCGCCATGGACATGACTGTGACACCTCTTCTTCTGACAACACACACTGTTGACATTATGATAGTTGACATCTGGCTATAAATGGATCATCATGTTTACAATGTTTATTCTGACAACACAGACTGTTGACCCATTCTTCATGGTGTCTTCTTGTTGACATCTTGTTATAAACAGAGCATCATGTTTACAGTGTTCAACAACACAGACTGTTTGCACGTCCTCCATTATCTCTCTGTATTAAACTTCCCAGTACAGACGAGTTATGCCCCTCACACAGCTGTCTCTGACATCACTCCCCTCACACAGCTGTCTTTGACGTCACAGACAGCTGACGT
>CM060345.1:35568623-35626123 GCA_030674155.1 Stramonita haemastoma
GCTGCTGATGATGATGATGATGACAATGGCAGCCACGACAGCAAAGTTCATCCTGGCAAATTTCATCCCTCCCTCTCCAGTACTGCTGGCAAAGTTGATCATGGCAGCATGATCCATTTTCGCTCCAATAACAAACAATAGGCTCCTTGCCGTCCCAGCATTAATGACAAAGACTAAGAAGAAAAATCCATCTGTCCAGTTGTGATGTGTCATAGACACAGACACACAAACTACACTGAGGGTATTAAGGATGCTGGCAAGTGTGTCCACCCCTTGTGGACACCCTACAGGTTGGGCAAGACTGCTATAGAAGTAGCCATTATTACCTTAATGTACATCACCATGCTTGGACACCTGAGAGACAGGCCAAGGCTGCTATGAAAGGAGCTATTACTACCTGTTCCCTAATCTACCCTACCCATTATGGATACCCGTCAGGTAGGCCAAGATTGCTATTGAAGGAGCCATTACTGTCTTAACCGACATCACCATGCGATGGACACCCGGTAGGCCAAGACTGCTGTGAAAGGAGCCATTACTACCCTGACCTTCCCCACCCGTTGTGGACAACCCACAGAAGGTAGACCGAATCTGCTATACTAGTAGCCATTACTACCCTAACTTACCCACACCCATTATGGACACCCAACAGGTTTCAAGACAGCTATACGAGTAGCGACTATTACCTTAACCTACCCCACAACTGACAGACCCATAGGCCAAGACTGTTATAAAAGGAGCCATTACTACCCTGACCTACCCCATCCATTGTAGATGCCGACATACAGGCTAAGACTGCTATAGAAGTAGCCATTATTACCCTAACCTACCTGTTATGGACACCCGACAGGTAGGCTAAGACTGCTGTTGAAAGAAGCCATTATTACCCTAACCTACCCAACTCGTTGCAGGCCAAGACTGCTATAAGAGGAGCCATTACTACCCTGACCTACCCCACCTGTTGTAGACACCATACAGACAGGTAGGCCAAGACTGCTATATAAAAGTAGTCATTACTACCCTGACCTACCCCACACCTGACATACAGACAGGTTGGGTAAGACTGCTATTTAACAGTAGCCATTATTACCCTGACCTACCCCACACCTGACATACAGACGGTTGGGTAAGACTGCTATATAACAGTAGCCATTATTACCCTGACCTTCCCCCTGATTACAGCAGGTAGAGATGCATCAGAGCATACTACCTGATTCCCAGTTTTCAGGTGTGTGGCCGGTAATGTCCAGGTAGCTTCGTTCAGTTCAGCCTTCAGACAAGGGACAAAGGAACATCAGTAAGTGCCTGAGGTGTGTTCATGTTTGAGGCCAGACACACTGCTGTTGCTCTGTCTCTTCTTGTCGTCTGTCTGTCTGTCTGTCTGTCTCTGGGGATGGATAGCCTAGTGGTCAGAACATGCGCTGGCAATTTGACGACCCAGGTTCAAGTCCGGTGGAGGAGATTTTTCTCCTGGAGTTAACATCAGTGCTGATTTCATTCTCCCCAAAAGTCCTTCAGATGAGACTTTAAACCAAGGCCCCATGTGCAAACGCACGCAGAACACCTTGGGCACACGTTAAATCCTGTTCCACTTTTCGTAAGAGTAGGCCATCGTGTGCGGTGGGGACAGATGACATTTACAAAAATGCATACACACAGGACGGATGAAAAAAAGCACAAGAGTGCTTATTCCATTATCCTCGATATAAAAGAATAAATCAATCAATGAAATCAATCTGTCTGTCTCTACCACTTTTACAAAACTCTCATCAACTTATCATTATATGGAACTAGTCTTCAGCACCTGGGCTTTATTTATGGCAGTTCTGGATTAAACCATTGAGGCTGGGCACATCAGCAAAGTGAAAGGCTGTATGATCAGTGGCTTTCTTTCCCACTTATGGAATTCCACTTTACAGCTTAATCTTTAGTGATGACTATGGTTCTCTGACTAGGAGGCTTGGCTTTACCTCCGCTATAATCACATTTCTGTCCTATTTATGAAATAACAGCTGCCCTCTCCACTATTTTGGAGGTCATGGTCGACCACACAAACATGTAAGATAGAAGTTTGGGTTCCTAGGTGGAATTTGAAATTGCATTTTTGTTGGCTGAATAAGGACAGTATTTCTCTTTTTCTGTTGCTTTTTTGTTTTTTTTGTTTGGTTTGGTTTTTTCCTCACATATATTTTTACACCTTTTACTGATTTTTAGATATTATTTTTAAACTAATTACTATTCATACCTAAAGGGAGAGAACCCCTCTTTCCAGTATTAGAATTTATTTTTAAATGAATACTATCCATAGGTAAAGGGAGAGAACCCCTCTTTCCCAGTATTAGAATTTATTTTTAAATGAATACTATCCGCACGCAAAGGGAGAGAACCCCTCTTTCCCAGTACATGTGCACTGTGCATATTGGCATGTTTCTGTTGCCCAGTAGTGGGTGATAGCCAGGGAAGGGTTAGTGAATAGTTGGTTACCTATATTGGGTTACCTGTATGAAAAATGTTATGTTTGGATATTTTATGGGGCGTTACATCTTCATGTCCTTGATTTTTTTATGTTGTGGCTAGCTTTTTAAAGTTTATAGTATTGTTTCAAAGTCAGAAAGACTTGTGAAGATATTTTGATATGCACCTATGTTTTTTGCTCGGGGACTGCTCTCTTCTCTGCTGTTTTCTCTCTATTTCAATCTGTTTGATTTGCTTGATTACAATTAGTTTAATTGTTTTGTTCAGGTCAGTTGGGGATTGTATAAACATTTTTTTTCAATGGATATCTATCTCTTTTGTTTAAATAATAACCAATATATCCAGTTGGGTGTTAAGTGTTTGTTGAATACCTATCTCCTTTCTGTAAATCATAAATTGAACTGTTGTTAGTGGTGGTCAGATGTTTCAGCTATTGTTTCAGCTATGCCCTATCTGCATGTGAGGACAGAGCGTGTTTCAGCTATGTTTCAGCTATGCCCTATCTGCCAATAGTGACGGACAGAGCGTGTTTCAGCTGTGTTTCAGCTATGCCCTATCTGCCAATAGTGAGGAGTAAGGACAGAGCGTGTTTCAGCTGTGTTTCAGCTATGCCCTATCTGCCAATAGTGAGGACAGAGCGTGTTTCAGCTATGTTTCAGCTATGCCCTATCTGCCAATAGTGACCGACAGAGCGTGATTCAGCTGTGCCTCGTCCGCTCCTAATGGCAGATGGCCTATGTGCTTCTATGGTATGATCTGTGGAAATGACCATTGACAGGGGAAATAACATTTGGTTAGGGGAAATAAGCATTGATTGGGGAATAAGCATTGATTAGGGGAAATAAGGGTTGGTTAGGTAAATAAGCGTTGATTAGGGGAAATAGCGTTGATTAGGGAAATAAGCGTTGATTAGGGGAAATAAGCATTGATTAGGGGAATAAGTGTTGATTAGGGGAAATCAGCGTTGTTAGGGGAAATAAGCGTTGATTAGGGATATAGCGTTGATTAGGGGAAATAAGCGTTGATTAGGGGAAATAAGCGTTGATTGGGGAAATAAGCATTGATTAGGGGAAATAAGCATTGATTAGGGGAAATGAACATTGTATGGGGAAATGAACATTGATTAGGGGAAATAAGCGTTGATTAGGGGAAATAACCTTCAATTCATTTTGAACAAATATTGACAAACACAAAATCAATGATACCTATCAAGAAATTTCAGAAGTTAACAAAACTTATCCTGATTTGAAATAGCGTACCTTTTGAAGCCTGTGCAAATATGAAAACATCTCAATTTTTGAATGGTCTATTAGGAAGTGAAGCCGCCGCTGTAGTCTAGTGGTTAGGGCATTGGACTCGTAATCTAAAGGTTGCGGGTTCGATCCCAGCTTTCGGGTATGGTGTTGTGCCCTTAGAAAAAGCACTTTACGGCTATTTTCTCACCCCACCCAGGTGTAAAAGGGGTACCAACATTAGTGTTGGGGGTTAACCCTGTGATAGACTGGCGTCCTATCCAGGGGGGAGTCTATGACTGTCAGTGGCTTAACGCCACAGAAACCGGGATAAGCACCGGCCTGATGAGCTTTAGGCCCGGGACAGACTTTAACTTTTTTTTTTTATTAGGAAGTGAGATTTGTCATCTGTGACCACCACATGGCATTCCAAGAAAGACGGATTTTATTGTACTGACCAGTTTTAATTGGCAGCTTGAGATTCTTGCTGCTAAACTCTGTGTGTGTGTCAAAGTCAAAGTCAAAGTCAAATTTTTATTTACAGATGGTACATTGAGTAAGCAAAACACTTCTTTTTTCATCAAGCCATCTAGAAAAGAAAGTTATGTAAGAAAACGATAAGAAAAAATCAACAATAATGACAACAACAATCATTACAGCAATAAAGAGAACTGAAATGATGATAATCTCAAAAAACTAGCAATCTAGCCAACTACACACTCCTTAACCAAATTTTTTTAGCATTCAATATTTAAACATTTCAATATTCAAAATACAGGCATACTAATAAACACTTGTTATCGACCAATCACTCACCCATGCCTGCTATTATAATTATGTTAGGTACCAATGTGAAACACACGAACACACATACACAAATTCACACACACATACACAAATTCACACACACACACACACACACACACACACACACACACACACACACACACACACACACACACACACACACAACACACACACGCCCACACACGCACACACACACACACACACACACACACACACACAACACACACACACGCCTGCGCGACACGGCACTACACACACACACACACAACATTGCACAAATAACATATACAAACATCAAATATAGGCTACATGCAAACATATACACATATCGCCGTAAGTGCACCGGTGCATTATTCTGCGCGATGTCATATAATCATTTCAACAAACATGCATTGAAAATCATAACAGTAAAAGATCTGAGTGAATAGCACAAAAATACCCAGTGGTGAAAAAGTAAAATTTACAAGTCGTTTTCAACGCTGTTATTCATGAGATATATTTTAAAGTGTTTTTTAAATTGGGTTTTTTGCTCGTAGTACTTTTTAGATCAATTGGGAGATTATTCCATAAATGGCTACCTGAATACAAAAAACTTGACTTGTAGAGTTCATTTCTGGGTCTTGGAAACGTTAGCAAATGATTATGTCTGTGCTGATTTATTTTGAAGGATTGTTTATTTTTGGAGGAGCATTTCCGTTTATAACATTATGCAGCACACAGCTTTGTTGAAAAAAAGTCTTTTACGGAAGGTTAGTATATTTATTTGCTTGTAATCAGAAACAGTCAATGAGCTTGACTTTAACAGAACCAGCTTAAGTGCTCTTTTATATAAAGGTGGATAAATTTCAAATTTGTTTCACTGCATTTGTCCCATAGTGTTGATGCATAATCAACAATAGGCAAAACATGGCCACAAAAGAAGAGTTTACCGGATGGTTGTCGAGAAAGTTCTTTATCTTAGATAGCTGAAGTAACCTGTTAGAGAGACGTTTTCCCGGAGACAACACGTGATCCGTCCAAGTCAAGCTCTTGTCAATAGTGATACTTAGTATTTTATGAGAATCCACTTCATCAATTGATGTTTGTCAATAAACAAGGGTTTAAAACTGGATTTCATTTTTTGTCTTTTCTGTCTAGCTAAAACATACATGCATTTTGTTTTTTGAGCATTTAAAGACATATGATTTAACTGTGTCCAAGAAATTAGTCTGTCAATGTTATCCTGTAGTTTGTAGGCTAACGCATTCGGATCAGAGTCACTGCTGAAAAGAGATGTATCATCAGCAAACATTTCACAGTGACGATTTGCAAAGCACCGTAAGTCATTTACATATATAGAAAACAGTAGGAGTCCGAGCACTGACCCTTGTGGTATACCATGTTAACGGCTACTAAATCTGAGGTTTGGTCATTAGTTATCACTAGCTGCTTCCTATCTGACAAAAAAGTTGCTAGAAGATTTATGAATTTCTGGTGTTAGCTTGTACAAGTATAATTTACTCAATAACAAAGAGTGGTTAATGACTATCAAATGCCTTCTCGAAATCAACAAAAAGAAGACCAGTAAATTTATTTTTTATTTATTTTATGCAAGACACTGTCAGTGAGTTGGATAAGAGCTGTATGACAGGAATGTTTTTTCTAAACCCAGACTGACTTTCACTCATTAAGTTTATTATTAGTGAAGTAAGAATATATAGATTTTTGTAAATGCTTTTCAACAGGCTTAGATAAGACAGACAAAATGGAAATTGGTCTGTAATTTGAGGAGAAGAGGAATCACCCGACTTGTAAACAGGTACAACTTTTGCTTGCTTCAGTTTATAAGGCTTGCTTCAGTTTATAACATATATATATATATATATATATATATATATATATATATATATATATATATATATATATATATATATATATATATATATATATATATATATATATATATATATATAATATATATATATATATATATTATTATTGATATATATTTATATTTTGATGTTGTGTGTGTGTGTGTGGGTGTGTGGTGTGTGTGCTGTGTTTGCATTTGGGAGTCATTTTTCCTCACACTGCCTTAGAACAGCGTTGCAAAAATTTTCATGTGACCAATGATATCGTCATCTTTCAAGCATGAACAACCTGTATTTGTTAATATTGACTGATATAGTTTGATAGCAGTAGTAGTAGTAGGCACCCATCCGTCTGGGAAGACTATGGAGTTGCGCTCTACATAATCTATTTGATAATGTTGACTGACATAGTTTGATAATATTGACTAATATAGTTCCCAATCAATACAATTGTACACAAAATTGGGGATTATATTAATCGTCAATGTTGGATTCTTTTCCCACCATAATTTCCTTCAACTGTATTATCCTAAACTTTATTGTTCGCTTCTTAGTGTATCATCATCACTCTGCCAGACTGCCTTTGCTTCCAATTTAGGTCATGCAATGTCTGGTAATTTAATTATACTGCCATCATTTAGGAGAACCAAGTCTGAGTCAACACTGGTTTCTACTAATCTGGTATATAGCATATTCCAACAATTAGGTTCCAAAAACATTGGGGTATGTGTATTAAAATCTCCAAGCACTATCCGTGTTTGTTTTCTTGTCAGATCATTATGTTTAATCCAGTCAGTGTCCTCTGCTTTTGGACCTTTGGGTAATACACAGGAAGAGAGGTAAAGGTAAAGGTGTCCCATCACCTATGTGGATGAAGGGGAGCGAGGCATCAGAGACCTCAGCTTCTCTAGGGGCCAGCATATTGAGGGCGGCACCCATCTCCTCTCATTCGCTGCTTTACCTTCCCTGACCCTAAAGAGGGCAGGTAGCCATTGACAGCTGGGTAAACAAGGGAACTGTACTGAAGCCAAGGCATGCAAACAGTCACTCATCCAATAGGTAACCACACTCTATACTGCTTGATTTATTTTTGCTGCCTCATCTTCCGTGAAGTTCCTATCCCTGCTGTTCCCAAGCCGCTCGTTTCAATCTCCCCACCACAGCCATACCCAGGTTCGCTGTCTCAGGATCGAAAGTCCACCAGGGGCTCATGAATATTAAGTCACTGTGAGGCCGCTAGCCAGAGGGGCCCTGTACTTCTGCTGGGTCACTTTGGTGGTGTTCAGTGGTGCCTGTTCTGAGCTAACATAAGCAGGACACCACCTACTAAGCCCTCTACAAACGACAGTATTAGCTCAGTCGCGGAGCCAGACTGAGTGAGTCACCCACCCAAGGTGGCGACCACCACAACGTCCCTCCAACGACCGCTACTCTCGAACCTCCAACCCCAAAGGCTTTGACACAAACTCACTACAGGAGAAGTGTATGGGGAAACTGAACCCGAGGTCACCATGAGACCAGAGCAACTGGTGCCACGGAATCAAAGGCAATTTTTTCATTGCATGATGATCGATGAGAATGAGGATGATATAATGATGCTGCTATGGAAGTGCATGTGCTTTGAGACTACTTGACACGGCTGTACTCGACGCTTACTATCATAATATATCCCGGCGTCAACCCGGCCCGAGAGATACAGACACTTGCAGTGTTGGTCAGGTAATTAGAGCAACACTCTCAAAACTCGCATCAGTAAAGTGGATGAAGCTCGACTGTGTGGTCCCAGTCTCCCCACTGAGCCCACAGCACACTCACTCTGGGTAGGAGCCAGCTGGAGCCTGAAAAATCCCTATGATCTTATGGAAATCGAACCCACGACCTTCCAGTCCGGAATCCAAGGCGCTAACTACTGCGCCATGGCAGCTGGTTGATGCTGCTTAATCTTAGCTTGGCAAAAGCCAGCGCTCTGACCACTGAAATACACAGATACTATATTATTTAAATCAGTTTGCTTGTTTACTTTGACAATGACTACTGTTGCAAAAAAACGCTCTGCAGATGTTGAAATAGACGGTAGAGGCAGAGGTAAAAGGTGTCCCATAACCTCTGTGATTGTAGGGGAGCGAGGTGTCAGAGACCTCAGCTTCTCCAGGGGCCAGCATACTGAGGGCAGCGCAGAGACAGAGGAGAGCAACTGAAATCTGCTCTAATGTGCACAGCTCTTTGAAATTGTTTGGCTGCTTTGCTACAAGTGTACTATGGTGGAAAATAAGATTTGTAATATTGGGCAGCTTGCTAGCATCTACATTTAAAGACTGTAGTGCAAGAATGAGTAATCAGGACGAAAGATATGGGCTTCAAGATATAGTGAATTTCTAGGGAGATGTCTACAATACCATCGAAAAGTTACAATATTGTCAGAAACTATCTTCAAGAAATCAGGAAAACTGGATGGGTGACCATTTGCACACCTTGGCTTCAGAACAGTCCCCCCAGTTCACCCAGCTGTAAATGGGTACCTGCCCTCTTTAGGGTCAGGGAAGGTAAAGCAGCAAGGGAGAGGAGATGGGCGCCACCCTCAATATGCTAGCCCCTAGAGAAGCTGAGGTCTCTGGTGCCTCCTCCCTATGACCACCTAGGTTATGGGACACCTTTACTTTTACCTGTGTACCAATGCAGTGGACGGTGTCTGCAGTGATCTGTGTCAGAGATGTAATCTGGAGAGCAGAATGGGGAGATGGATACTCGTCATTCCTGATATACATTTGTTTTACGTTTGGAAAGTGAAACTAATCGTCTCTCATCATCGTCATCGTCATCGTCATCATCATCATCACCACCACACCACCACCACCACCACCACCACCACCATCATCATCATCATCATCATCATCATCATCATTGTGACGGGAATTCTTAATGGAAAACTGAAGGCGTCAAATCGTTTGTATGGCTAGGAGGTGGGCGGTACAGGCAGCAGAAAGTGATAGAATGGCCAGGTAGGTTGAGGTGGAGTTTACAAACTTCGAAGGATTAGTTCGCGTAGAAAAGAAGGTTGTGACATAAAGAAGAGCTGGTTGCAGGGTGTCTTTGTAGACAATGGCAATGCCACCTCCACCAGAGGGTTGAGTGAGAGAAAGAGTTTTGTAGCCAGGTGGTGTCAGCTGTTTCATCTTTGGCTGGTAACCCTGTGGTTTTAGCCAAGTTTCAGTGAAAAGGGTAAGAAAGAGGTTCTTTTCAGAGTTAAAATCAGAAATAAAGTTGGCTTTTCCGTCTAGGCAGACAGACTGCATGTTACACAAACACACGTGGAGAAGATCTGAAGGAGGTAGAGAGGTTGAAGGTGACAGTGATGAATGAGGATGACACTCAGAGGATGAAGGTGATGGTAGAGATGTGGATAGTAGAAAAACAGACAAATGTTTGGATTACATTTTTTAATATATTCTTTTATATCGAGGATAATGGGATAAGCACTATTGTGCTTTTTTACATCCAGTCCCCGTGTGTATGCAATGTTGTGAATGTCATCTATTCCCACCGGCAACACGATGGCCTACTCTTACGAAAAGCGGAACAGGATGGTGAGTCAGGTGTAGTAGATGATGAAAGAACTGGATCAGTGGGGGATTTGTAGTCTCACAACACACATCACAACACACATCACAACACACATCACAATTAAAAACATCATTGCCAAAATCACAACACACACACACACACACACACACACACGCGCACGAAAAATCAGAAACTAAGGGAAGCAAATCACTTAACACAGAATTATTATATGGACTTAGAATCATGGTTGGAATTAACTCTGTAAGAACCAGATTGATTAAACACAGTCTGATGGCAAGTTCTTTGGAAATGGACTGAAGTGTGGAGACTTGAGAACACAGTTGAGTTGGGAGAAGAGGTGACCTGGCGTGTAGATGGCGGCAGTTTGACGGTGTCTGGAGCAGCTGGATGATGACTTGAAGAGGCGTTGTTGTCAGTGGTTACAGTGGACTTGGAAGTGATATTTGAGGTGAAGGGGGGAGAGAGAAGGGAGGGAAGCACAACAAAGGTGATGACGTCTGCCTGCTCTTATCCCCCTTCTCAAATTACAGTGACTGAGACCTATGTTAGTGATGTGCTGTTTTTTAAAGGTGTCCTGTTTGTTTTGACTGAAATCACGTGAAAGAACCCCTCTCATGTCAGCAGATGTCACTGGCATTGTCTTGGAAGCACAAACATTGTCGATTAGTGGTGGGGGTGGCTTGAGTTCCTGTAGCAGTGTAAAATATCATGCAGCAGCCAAGGTCAGGGTCGATGGTTCACAAAGACCAGCACAGTCAGGTAAACGCTGGTGAAGAAACTGTTGTAAATTTACAAGAAAATGAAAATTTTGAATTTTGATATTTCATAAAGTAAACAATACCAAAATGCAAAGAAAACTATTCCCACCGATTGATACTTGGTAAAAATCCAAATGTGTAGATAATAAACCAGCTGCACTTGTTTTCAGTGGGGATTATGCTCTGAATGTATCTGATGGTTTAACACTTTAAAACCCAACTACACTTGTGTTCAGTGGGGATAATGTTCTGAAAGTATCTGATGGTTCAACGTTCAGAACCTCAGACCTTGGCACATGACCCTCACAGACTGAAGACAGCTGATGTTTGGGTCAGTACTGCAGCACCTCTACCACCCTTTTACATGGAGGGACAGGACAGGACACTGCCAGCCCCTCTCCCATGTCCACCCCCTGAAAAAATATCCCCTACTGGCCAATATCTTTATGGCACAGGCCCTCACCCCCCCCTTCCACCCCCCACAGTACACATATCCAACATCACTCAGTCAAAAATGCTAAATGAATATAGCACACCATTTTCTTTTACCACGTCCAAGTGTGGTCAGTTCCTGCTATAAATAGCACCAGTTGGCTCAGCTGGCTGGGCTGAGATAGATTATTAGAAGCTGAGAAGAGCTGAAAATGGGGAAACTGACAGTTGTGCCCCCTCCCCCCCACACTCTCCCATATCCTGACATCCTGTACCATCTGAAACACTCTGAGGCACCAGTCATGGCCCAGCCCACAGTGACCAAATCCAGCAAGACCCACGGAAGGCTCCCAGGCCCAGAGCTAAAAATAGTACCTCTCTTTCTATTACTAGGTAGAGCGTTGTCAGTTTCTTCTATAATTAGCACCAGCTGTCTTGGCCAGTCCAGATATTTTGTAGCTCGCTTTCACACAAACAGCTGGGAAAGATAGAGCAGTACCTGACAGCCTGTCAGACTTCAGACACAGACAAGTAAAACAAGAAGAGCTACACTGCTGACAAAAGAGCCCTTGGTAGGTTAGTTTGGTTTGATTTCTTGTTCCATTGTCATTGTTTTTCTTCACGTCAGTGACTATAAAATAGCTACTGACCAGTCCAGTGTGCGATCCTGTTCAAACATAGTGTATTGAATTACGTCTGCTCTTAGTCAGATGATTGAATTATTCTTTATTTGTTTGAAGCGCTTTGATTTGTTTTTACAAGATATAGCACTATATAAATTCCATGTATTATTATCATTTTCTGTTGTAGCATAGAAATTGTCTTCTTTTGCAAACTCTAATGTTTGTCTACTCTTGCAGAATTTGTCTTCTATTGCAAACTAATATTTGTTTTGCTTTTGAAAATTTGTTTTCTTTTGTAGAACTCAAATGATTGTTTTCTTTTTACAGAATTTTTCTTTTGCAAATTCTAGTAATTGTTTTACTTTTGCAGAAATTGTTTTCATTTGCAAGCTCTAAGGATTGTTTCATTTTACATAATTTTTCTTTTGCAAATTGTGCTGGTTGTTTTACTTTTGCCGAAATTGTCTTCTTTTGCAGACTATTTTACTCTCATGATGACATCCCAGTCCTCAGGGTATATCAGCATGGGACAAAACATCAGTGACTTGCAGACTGTGAGAACAGTGTGCAGAACTGTGGCTGTGCCCGCTGGACATGCAGTGATGATCGACATCAAGCTGAAGTACAGCCAGTCTGAGGATGAGGAGAGGGACTGGTACTCTGTCCACCTGAACCTGTACCGCACCACGTGCCAACAGCTGAAGTCTGATGGTGGACACAAGGTGTGGTCCATGGTCGAAGCATGGTCGTTAACGGAATATAAGGACTCAGAGTCAGGGCATACATTTCTGCTGCACACTTCGTATATCAGTGTCACCTTCCAGCCTTCACACTGCTCAACAAAAACGTGTTTTCTCCTGTCCTTTTCCTTCTTTCCTGAAGACCAAAGGCCTGTGCAGTTGGCCAGTGGTCTGTGGAACTGCTCTGTAGAGCACTACGCCAGCTTCCACCACCACCTGGCCTGTAACCTGGAGAGGGAGTGTGAAGATGGCCGGGATGAAACAGCTGACTGTCCCTTCAGCAGTCCTCAGTGTGATGGAATGATAGAGTTGTGTGGCCGCTGTTACACCATTGCAAAAGGTCTGACTGCATTTTCCAGTGATAAAAAAGATGTCAATAAGAGAGCTAATGACTTCTGTATCTCTTTGGGGGGATGGTTACGCATACCATTATGTCTCCACAGTCTCAGTGTTGAAATGATGCAAATAACAAACACAGCATTGATTAATCTGCCGGCAATTTGGACAGGTCTATACACCCATGATTTATCACTTCCTAGTATGTACACGATAAGTATTGTACAAGAAGACAAGACCGTTTTTCATCATTCTGTCTGTGAGTGTGAACGGTTTTCTCCTGAAATGGGTGTCCATTTTTATCTTGTTAAAAACTGTATGGACTATTGTGTGAATAAGAAATGTGCATCTAAAGTTGACATGGCATTTTGTGAATTTGAGCAAAACAAGACAGGAGAGACACTTGACCAACCAGAACCAGTGACCCTTAACAGTTCAGGGTTTCTGCTTTCAAGAGAACAGCAGTCTATGACAAAATGCCCTGATGGTCATGTGACACACACATTCCTTCTTTGTGGTTCCAACCGCTATCAGATATGTGGTCAACAGTCCACCTCCTGTGTTTTTTCTGACCAGTTACCGGACAGCCATGTCTTGGATTCACCAGGCCACCATCTCCCTGCAGTTCCCACCTTTACATGTCATGATCCTGTGACACAGGTGTCCTATACCTTAGTGTGTGACTTCATCGCTGACTGTCCCGATGAGAGTGATGAAAGTTTATGTAAGCATCCTGCTTGTAACGGACAGTTCAGATGTAGTAGTGGTCAGTGCGTGTCCTTTGATGAGGTTTGTGATTTGTACCACTGCCAGGACCAGTCTGATGAACAAAACTGTGCTCAGTTCAAATATGCAATTGATCAGCGCCTATTTTATCCCCAGCCCTTGTTTATTTTGATGGTGCCAGATGCTTTCTCTCTATCCCCATGAATTCTACGAGCCCTGTCCTGACAACCACTATCGTTGTCCTGGTGACTTCAATGACTGTCTGCCTGTCTACACACGGTGTAACTCCATGTATGACTGCATTGACCACCAGGATGAAGAGGGCTGTGAAGAAATCAAATGTCCAGGATTTTTTCAATGCAGACTTTCAAACGTCTGTGTACACAGTGAGCACATCTGTGATGGCTGGCCTCACTGCCCAAAGAATGATGATGAACTGGTGTGTAACGTCACTGTCCATCCAGCTGTCTGTGTCAAGGTCACACCTTTCTGTGTCCACAGCCTTTCTCTGCAGGTCACTTCCCCCAGCTCCGCTACCTGGATGCCACAGGGTCAGGTATGACGCTGTCTGATGTGTGTGACAACGTTCTGCTCATAGGTGTGGTCCTTGCTCACTGCTCTATAAACATCCTGCCCAGAACACACTTCCTGAACCTGAGGGTTCTTGATCTGAGGGGTAACACACTGCAACATCGTCAACGTGACCTCTTTTCTGGGGCTGAAAACTCTGCAGTGGCTGTCCCTGTCCAGCAACCCTCTGACCTCCCTGCACACTGGCTCCTCCTCTGTTCTCCAGCACAGAGCACTCTCCACCCTGGACCTGTCCCTCACCACACTGACTGTGCTGGACACTGCAGTGCTGTCGCTGTTTCCCTAACCTGCAGACCCTGAACTTACCTCCACCTCCATTCACACCATCACCCCTCCAGGATTTCAGTCTACACCTCTGTTAGCTGAACTGTTCATGGATGACAGCCCTGTGGAAACGTTCCCACCCAACATCTTTCAGTCTTTGGCCCACCTGCAATATGTAGCAAGTCAGAACTACAAATTCTGTTGCAGTCAAATACTTCCCAGCACTTTTGACAATTTAGTTTGTGTTGCTTCAAAAGATGAAATTTCCTCATGTGAAGATTTGCTGCAGTCCTGGACATACCGGGGTTTTTGTGGCTGGTGGCCTGTCTGTCACTGATGGGCAATGTCTTCTGCTGCTGTGCACGTTTGTTCGCTAGGAGTCTGGTGTCTTCCAGTGGCTTCAGTGTGTTTGTCACCAACCTGACCATGGCTGACTTTCTGATGGGGGTCTACATCACCATCATTGGCGTGGCTGATGAAATGTTCCGTGGACAATATCTCTACAAGGACGACACCTGGAAACACAGTGGGGTCTGTAAGGGGGCTGGTTTTCTGTCCCTGCTGTCCAGTGAGGTGTCAGCTCTCACCATCTGGCTCATTACACTGGATCGTTTCATTGTCCTGCACTTTCCTTTCAGCACTGTGAGGTTTGACAGAACGTCAGCAGCAGTGGCTTGTCTGGTGACTTGGTTGGCTGGCTGGGTTTTGGCAATGGTGCCACTGCTTCCTGTGACAGCACATTGGGGGTTCTACAGCCAGACAGGCATTTGTGTTCCCTTGTCCGTTTCAAGGCCAGAATTTCAAGGCAGGGTTTACTCATTCAGTGTTTTCATTATTCTGAATTCTGTTTTATTTCTGTTTGTCTCAGCAGGTCAGGCTTTAATCTATGTGACCATACAGCACCAGGCTCTGAAAACGGATTCCACCAAAGTGTCACGTGACATGACCATAGCACGACGGTTGATCACCATTGCAGTCACAGATTTCCTGTGCTGGTTTCCCATTGGTCTGTGTGGAATGTTGACTCTGGCTGGTACGCCAGTCCCTGGAGAAATCAACGTGATGCTGGCCATCTTTGTTTTGCCTTTGAATTCTGCTCTCAACCCCTTCATGTACACCTTCAACACTCTGGCTGAGAAGAGAAGGAAAGTCAATGAAACTGAAGTTTTAAAGTGGCTGGAATCTCACCAAGATTTGATAACCGATAAGCATTCTTCGCATTCTTCCTAACGGGCACTCCATGGCAGCACCAATTGTTATATCTTTTATCATTCATTTTGCTTATTTGTCCATTTCTCTGCTTGTGATTCATTATCTTCTTCTCACTCTGTCTTTCCCCTTTTCATGCAAGCACCTCCATTGGGCTTAAGTTTTAATAGAAAATCTGCCCTGAGTCAGGTGTTTATATAATTATGTTTAGAACTCATGGAAGCTTACTGTCAAGTTGAAGGAAAGAATTGTGACATTTACCTTTGCTTATCCCCCAGTCTTGTAGACCTTTGGGTCATCAATTAGGATTTTGCAACCAGCTTCCTCCACTCCTGTCAGTTCTTGGCTTTTCATTGCATGTCGTTTCACTCAAGGCCAGTCAACTCTCTCATGTTTGTTCTTGTATTGTTTTCCCTGTCTGCCTCTTTGTCTCTTCCTTGAACTGTTCCCTGTAGGATAGTCTTGGCTAGTGTAAACGTTCTTGTGACGTGCTCACTTCAATTTGCATAGTTTCACTGGTCATTTTTTTCATATGGCTGAATGACATTTTCAATTCTGGCTTGTATGAGATAGGAATAACTTTGCAAAAGCATCTCATCTTCATTGCCTGCATCCTTCTTTCAATATCTGCTATGGCCCATGTTTTACATGCATACAAAGATATTATGGACATGACTAGTGAATGCATCAGTTGTATCTTAAAGCTGATGATAATGTTTTTATCATTTCAGAGGACATTTAGTTTGGTCATTGCAGCTGTGATCTGGGTTACCCTAGAGACAATTTCAGGTTTTGATCCTTTGTTCAATGCTGTAGGCCAGAGATGTTTAAAGCTATAGACAGTTATTGAGTTTCTTGTCTATGACAACGTCAGTGCTATTGCCATTTGTGCTATTTGTCATTAACTGGGTTTTCTCTGCACTAATATGCATGCCAAATACCACAGTGAGTTCATCAAGATGATCTACCAAGTTGACCAGCTCTTGCCCTTTTCTCGCTAGACCATCAATATCATCCGCAAAATGGAAGTTTGTAATTGCCCTTCCTCCAAATGTCAATAGCATTTACATTATGGTAGACAAGAAAATTGGGACTGTCCATAAATTTTATCATCTGGGGTCTGCAATATTGAATAAAGGATCAAAACATGAAATTCTCACTTCGATAGCCCAGACCACAGCTCCAATGACCTAAGTGAAAGTCCTCTGAAATTACAAAAATATCAGTGTGTTGACAGAATTCACAAAAAGCTTTGTCACTTTGTAAATAATGTATGTTGGTGGTTATTAATGTAGTAAATGTGAATAAAAGTATGTTGTCAGTTGTTGAGGTAGTCTGCAAAAATGAAAGTGTGTTGTTGATTGTTGATGTAATGAAAGGGAATAAAAGTGTGTTGTAAAATGCTGATAAAATGTGTAGGTGTGAGTGTGTTGTCAGTTGAAGAAACTGTCCATAGGGTTATAGTGGCCTGCCAACCTTTTCAAAAGAAAAAAAACTGTTTGGTATCATTCATCTCCTGGAACATGAAGGGTTTGTTTTCCAAATAATTATGTAGATCGGGATTTTGTCTCGTATGTCTGCACTTTTGACTTTGCTGTTTAGATAAGTCCGGCATGGAAAGAGTTGATTGTTTTGTTTTTCCTGTTTTTCCTTGTTAAGGTGTTGACTGTAAACCTGCAATACAATTTTCCAAAGACGTACTTGTGCAAAGTGTGTTTAATAACAAATAGTTTTGCTTTATATGGCTGATGTAAAATGTGCCAATATATGCGTGTATCATATTGATCAACACACTGTTTGGGACACTGAAAGATGTGTATTATGTTTGTACCTAGTTGTGTTCTTCCTGAGGATTTCTCATTGTATGCATACTTTGATCTTGACAATGGAATCCACTTACTTGAAGAATATTTAAAGGGGGGGGTTATTTTTTATTTAAGTATATGAGGTTCTTTAGGTTGATTTGAATAACAGACCACCAAACATTTCCTTGAACTATTTTGATAAGCTATTGAATTATATGTGGTTCTTAGGGACAATTTGAATAACAGACCACCAAACATTTCCTTGAACTATTTTGATAAGCTATTAAATTATATGTGGTTCTTAGGGACAATTTGAATAACAGACCACCAAACATTTCCTTGAACTATTTTGATAAGCTATTAAATCATATGTGGTTCTTAGGGACAATTTGAATAACAGACCACCAAACATTTCCTTGAACTATTTTGATAAGCTATTAAATTATATGTGGTTCTTAGGGACAATTTGAATAACAGACCACCAAACATTTCCTTGAACTATTTGATAAGCTATTAAATTATATGTGGTTCTTAGGGACAATTTGAATAACAGACCACCAAACATTTCCTTGAACTATTTGATAAGCTATTAAATTATATGTGGTTCTTAGGGACAATTTGAATAACAGACCACCAAACATTTCCTGAACTATTTTGCTAAGCCAGCTTTAGACATTCATATAAAGCTAGTCTGTGTGTGCCAGTGATTGTTGAGCAAATAGTTAATTGAGTACATGTGGAAAATGTCTTCTGAATACGTGTACTGCTCTAGATTAAAGTGTTCTCAGTACAGTAGGTCATGGCGACCTTGAAGATCATTATGCATATATACATCGATTTTGGAAGTAGTGTTGATGATTATTTCATATCTTTAAGTGAGTGGGGAGTACCTCAGTTTTCTATTGCCTTTAGTATTCAAGGAATTATCAACTTACTGGAGCGGGAGTGATGAGGATGGATAGGAAGAGGATAAACGAAAAGAAGAAAAAGAAAACAGAAAAAATGAAAATAACTCACTCAGCAGCCACACTGTATAATTACACAGCCAAGGTGAAGAACAACCTCATTCATTCAACGTGACACTCCAGAGCAGGCAGGTTAGGTTCACAACTGTATTTCCCTTAACAGTAATGAACCAAAACATAAAAATTACAGACACACCAATTGTACTACAAGTAAACTTCAAACACAAAAACTTGTGTATTTTTTGTCCAGACACAACATACAGTAAAAGATCAAGAATCAGTCCCAGATCAGAGTCAAAATGTAGGTACCTTCATGGTTGACAAAAATGATTGCATACACGAAAATCTCACCATTTATGAACCTCAAAGCTCGATGAGGAGTGAAATGTAAAAAAGCCACCTTGCAGATTGTTTTTAGGTCTCCAGCAATGCCTAATTATCCTATAGCAATGGCAGATCAGTGAGCTTTGACAGAGATTGCTCCACCTCTGTCCCCTTGACAACCAACCAGCCAGGCCAAACCATTCTCCTCTCCTCTTCTTTTTCTGACTCTCTCTCTGAATCATTGGACACATCTCCAGCAGACTGCCTCAAGTCTCTCTTCCTCTTATTTTTAGTTTGTATTTTGTTTGACATGGAGTGTGGGCTGAATGAGGGCAGAAATAAATTGTCACATAAATAGAGCTACCTCACCATAGAAGATACTATACAATAATTATATTATGTAACCTGTATGAAAAATGGTACAGGTAAAAGGTAAATGTGTCCCGTAACTTATGTGATCGTGGTGGAGCAAGGCATCAGAGACCTCAGCTTCTCTAGGGGCCAACATATTGAGGGCGGCGCCCATCTCCTCTCCCTTGTTTCAAATCTTGTCTCCCTCATCTCCTCTCCTCGCTGCTTTATGAAAAAATGCACCACAAAAATTCTTAAGAGGCATTCATTTTTTGATGACTGAACATTGTACAGCCATCTCCTATCCACGTAGCTTTAGCTTAGGATTATGGGTTGCTCATGGCAACTGCTCAGCAGGTGAGAAACCAAAAAATGAGAAAAAGAAGGTAAGATGATGAACTGATGATATGGAAAAAAGAACTCGTTGACAGAAGAAGACAGTTCAAAGTAAAAGAGTGGAAGAAAACAAAGACAGGAAAAGAGAGGATGACAAAGCTGTGGCCAGAAAACTTAGCTTTCAGAGTTTCTGGGGGGAAATGTAGGAGACTGAGCCAAGAAGGTATAAGATAGAGAAGATGAAGATGACAGGAAGAGGAGAAATAAAGCAAAAACAAAGAGAGGGATAGAAAAGAGGAGATTCCTAGCACTGAATTTCCAGGAGGTAATTTATACTATAAGGTCTCCATGATCCAGCATCCCCTTGGGGGATTAGAAAGGTTGACTGTGCAAAATGCTTGAAAGCACTTGAAACACAAATAGATATGTCAACATACAGATGGACAATTTATTTGTTTGCATGATAGACAATCTTTCAATCCATTGCTGTCTGTTTCTAGTTTATTGACTGATTAAACATTTTCTTTTTATAGTTTATCTATGTTGTTTCTGGTCTGTTGGTTGGTTGACTGGTTTCTTTTTTTTTTACAGTTCATTTATGTAGTACATGACTTCTTTCCTGCCTTTGAGAGTCGTGATTTCAAGACTTGAACCATTTTATCCTCCAGCTGCTGATGTTGCCACTGACCTCTTGCCGTCCACAGATAGAGAAGTGGATGAAGAGCAGAGTTGAGCGGTAAAACAAACACCACCATGGTGTCATGCATCTGATCCAAAATGGCAACGCCACGTGAACATATCAGGGCAGCCAGTGCAAGTGCAATCCAGCAAGCAGCCTCTGTCACTGCCAGTTTCCTCATCACGTGGACTGAGGAAACACGGATCTCTGGATAGCATTCAGGGTTATTCTGTACTTGGGAGTTCGTCTGTAGATAGCAGCCTGGCCAGCTAGTATCATCACACAGCAACTACAGTTGACTACTTCAGTGACTGTAAACCATCGAAGTGCTGTCCAGAAGGATCACTGTCAAACAAAGCCAGACAACACAGACCAGACTGACCCTGCAAGCCCCAGTGAGCTAATCCAGGCAGAAATGGAACTGCTGCCATCAGCAATCCAATGACCCACATGACAGCACAAGCTGTAGCTGTTAACCACTTGCTGAATCTCCATGACTGACCAGGAAAGCAGAAGATGGTGACGTGATGCATGGTGATGAAGCAGATGATCAACACAGACATGACACCAGCGAGAAAAGAAAGAAACCCAGCCAGCTGGCAAGGGACACTGTTGGTCCAGGCTTTTTCAACATGGATGTAGTCTCCAGAGAGTATGTGATCTGCCAACACAACAATGCTCACATGCATTCCCATACACATGCAAGCAATCTGTAGTTGGCTGATTAATTGCACAAAGCTTTTTCTAAACAATTTGGTGACTGGAGAAGAAACCAGGAAACAAAGGAAATTCCCTGATATGGATAGAGAGCCAATGACCCAGAAGAACACCTTGTACAGCTCACCTGGTATCAGCACTGTACATGAAGGCAGAACAACCTGAGGTGAGAGACAGTTTATAAGATGTGCATGTCTGGGAAGCAAGTTCTTGCAGCAGAGTCTGAAGTTGGAGGACTCAACGTGTTCTACTTGGTCAAGCCTGAACAACAAATCAAAAGGAAAGCTGGTGATGGGGTTCCCTGATATGTCCAGGTGCTTGAGGTGTGGGATGGTTTTCAGTCCTACCTGTCCAATAGTGTCAATAGCACAGAAGAAACATTCAACATCTCTCCTTTGGGTAAGAATATGGACACATTGTTTTGAAGAATGTTAAGGTAAGTTCTGGATACCTGCAATTGTTTCAGTTCATAGTGAATGTGGCAGGTCATTCCACTCTTGAACCTGCTTAGAGGGTTGTTTTCCAAGCGTAGATTTTTTAAATGGAGTAGTGCAAGAAGGACAGTTACATTGACACTTTTTATCTGGTTAGCAGCAAGATCAAGATGCTTTAGGTTTAAAAGCTTACTGTGGGAAATGTTATGAAGAAAACATCGAGAAGTTTCAAGTAAACAAGATAGGTGTTTCTATCAAAATCAGCCAGTGACATGTTTGAATTTGATGCATCAAGATAACGCAGTTGGGGATACAAGTCAGATGGAAATTGTGTATTACAAAAAAGCATAGCCATGACACAGAAAAGCCCTCAGGCAGGCAAAGTCACACATCAGTTCATCATCTCGCTGTGGACACTGACCCCAGCCATCACACAGATGATCTCCATGCACACACACTGGGGAAGACCGACATCGGTAGAAACCAGGACACATCACTGTGTCACAGTCTTGCTCATCTTCTCCATAAACACAGTCAGAAAATCCATTACACTGTGTACACAGGCAGACAGTACAGGGACTCTGCTTTACACTGATAATGACTGTCAGGACAGGACTGGTCAGCTGACATCACCTGCTGAGTGAAGTAACCAATTCCATCCAGGTTCAGATGCAGCCACTGCTTTCTGTGGTCCTGCTGCAGACTGTTGGGTATTCAAAGACCTCAGAACAGCCAAACTCATCAGAGTCGTCCAGGAGATCAGAGTACTGGTTACACCATTGACTGGACAACACACACTGACCATCAGAGCAGAAAAACCCAGGATGTGAAGGATGTTCACAGAATGACTCATCACTTCCATCTGGACAGTCCTCTCTGAAGTCACAGAGGAAGACATAGTGAACTGTAGAGACATCATCTTCACACGTAAACATGACATCAGAATGTTGATATTTTCTGTCTGAAACAACACTGCAGAACTTGAGCACCAGTGACATTTAATATGCGCATGATCTTGAAGCTGTTGCCATCATGCACACAGAATCACATGACAGAAACAGGTGTGTCACGTGCCCATCTTGGCAGACAAACAAAGACTGGTGTGTGTGACCAGGGGGAGGTGACTGTAAAGAAGCCAAAGACACAGAAGGAAGAGAGACACTCTCCTCTTGTAGTTTCACCTCACACACAAGATCACAGTGTGTCATTTGCTCTGAAACAGTCATTGAAGTAATTCCTGAAATGACAAACTGCCTCCAAGGACTGTATGAAAACTCTGAAATAAAATGATTCAGGCTGTAAATTATGTCTTGTCAAACCATCTTTGAACTTGCTGTACAGAAATGGCACAGATCGCCAACCTGATGTGATACCCACAGTGACGCTAAACTGAAACTGGTTTTTGAATAAATGCAAAAAGTCAGTCTGTTCTTTTCTGGTTTTTATAGATGCCAGCTTGCCTTTTCTTTTCTGGCATTCAAAGGGGAGATAATCAAAACTTACTGATGAGTTTAAGAAGATTCGCTGGAAAACACTTGTGTGTGAAGCCACCAGACCCTGGCAGTGAGGATTGCTGAAGGCACAGTGTTCTGTTTCATCCCGTCCATCTTCACATTCTGTCTTCAGGTTACAGTCCTACATGCTCCTGAAAATCAGAATAGCCATGTACAGAGCAGTTGATTAACCCACTGGGCATTTTTATATTCTGCGTACTGATAGGAATTGTTGAAATATATATGGTCAAGAAAGAAAAACTGATACGGCTATCACCATTTGGAAGAACAAACTTTAGATAGGAGGCATGGATAATATGAATGGTGCCTGTAGGACATCTGCAGATCTGATTGAAATCATGTTTCGTGTGATTTGGCTCTGAAGAGATGATGTGGATGTGTGCCAAATCAGACATGGAGCCCCATGAACTGCAGGGAACGAAGACATAATGGCTCTGTGTGACGCTGATCATCATCAGATCCCTGGAGGACACTTTCCATTCAACACTGCCTGGATGAATCCTCACCTCCTCGGTAAAGAAGCAAGGCATTATCAGGTACCCAGAGTACTTTTCTGTTTGTTTCAGAACAAACCTGCTAAACTTCATTGTTTTAAAGGAGATGTTGGTTGATGGTCGGTTTATGCTTTTTACAAGCATGTGGGACTTGCTTTCGAAAAACATTTCCTCCAAAGAATGAACACCACACCGCAGGCTCTGTCTGCTGAAACTGTGGGATATGGAAATTTCCCAATACCTCAGATCACACCAATAGGCAAGCCTTTGCACAAAAACCTGCACATACTCACTCATGTGTGTTTTGATGTGCAGTGTACAGAAAGAAGTGAGGTCTTCACACACACCATAGACCACACCCTGGTGGGCTGTATGCTCTATCTCATTGTTTTCACAATCTGACACATTCACCTGCAGAAAGGTGTTGTTTGTGTTGTGCTGGTTAATGAGGTACTGCACACCTGGACAGAAGTCTGCAATCTTTAACTGACCAGCAGTGGTGCTGGTGTACCTGTTGTTTGCACCCCACTGATGTGTGACCAGGTCAGCAGAAACCAGCAGGATGCAGTGAGTAATGCAGACAGACAGAGACCCCCATGGACATGACTGTGACACCTCTTCTTCTGACAACACACACTGTTGACATTATCTTCCTGTTGATATCTGGTTATAAATAGATCATCTTGTTTACAGTATTTACACCAACAACACACACTGTTGACATTATGTATTCTTGTTGATATCTGGTTATAAATAGACCATCTTGTTTACAGTGTTTACACTAACAACACAGACTGTTGTCATTATGTCTTCCTGATGACATCTGGTTATAAATAGATCATCTTGTTTACAGTGTTTACACTAACAACAAAGACTGTTGACACATCCTCCATGGTGTCTTCTTGTTGACATCAGGTCATAACTGGGTCACCAGGGTTTACACTGAAAGCATAGGTAGTTGACACACTATCCATTATGTCTGGTGGTTGACTTTTGATAATAGATGGGTTGTGTCACTTACAATGCTTTCTCTAAAAAAAAAAACCCAAACAAACCCAAAGCTGACACATTGTCCATTTACCCTTCACCTTTACCTATCCCATAGTCCTGCAGACTGTTGGGGCACCACTGAAGATTTTGTAACCAGCTTCCTCTACTCCCCACGGTCCTGCCTTCTCCATACCAGATCACTCCATCATGGTCAGTCCACTCTCTGATGTTGTCTTCCCGTAATTTCCTCTGTCTGCCCCTTCTCTCCCAGATGTTTGTACTTTAGTTTCCATTTTTTGTCTGAAATCAGGAGCTCTTCATAAGTCCTGATGGCATTTTTAATTCTGGTTTTCACTTCCTCATTAGTGATGTGATCCCTGTATCAGATACCATGATCAATTGTCCATTTACAGTGCACAATCCAACATCACTCAGTAGGCCTAGTCAATAGTGCTAAATTTAGCATACCCCTTTTATCTAGTCCAAGTGTGGTCAGATCCAGCTATAAATAGCACCAGCTGGCCCCTAACTGGGCTGTGATGGGATGGATTAATCAGCTTTTTGGAATAGTAAACCATTGTGTGCCAATGGGAATAGATGACTAAATTGACGAAACTGCATACACACAGGGACTAAATGTAGAAAGCACATGAGTGCTTATTCCATTGTTCTCGAAATAAAAGAAGAAAACAACTTCTTTTTTTTAAACCATTTTTATTCAGTTTTATCATGTTGTACATTGTAGTATATCATGAAATGCGGTTTTTCACATACATGTGAAAGAAAACAAAATTGATAAACAATAGCTTTTGGCTCTCTACATTTGTCCACAGCTACTACCATAAACGCCTACCTTTGACCCTGTACCTCACTCTGAACTGCAAAACAACACTTCTGTGTCAAGGGAAAGCACTGTATCACTTGAGACACAGAGGAATGTGAAGTCCTAAGCAGCACCATAGATAAAAACAAACTGACAAAACTGGTTGTCTGAAAAACACACTCCTTACAATCCTTTTACCTTTCCTGGGATCACTATCACGTGGACAGACCTGCACTGCCACTACCACTGCCACTCTCGCATTGGACTGACCAGCCCATGACGACCAGCCCAGCGCGTTGTTGCTCAACAAATAACCTTTCTTTTAGCGCAAATTCCATTGGGCGACACGACTGATGGGGGCTGCTACTGGACAGACCTGACTCAGACCATGCACTACCTCATGGTACCTGTGGAGTCACTCTGTCTGTGATCGACTGTGAAGCAGCCCGGTGTGAGGCATCAAGTTTACCCTTTATTGGCCATGTTCCACAGAAATCATCACACTATCTCCTCCCTTGTCTCCACTGTGCAGTTTTATTCCCAACCACACAAGCATTCTTTTCCTGTGCAATGTAAGCTCTCGTATTCCAAATTCATAAAATGGATTTTGTAAGGAACATTCCTGTCACAGCTGCTTTGATGAATATCATTGAGAAGTGGCTATCCAATTTAAATGACAACAAATTTAATGGAATTGTCTGTGTAGTGTAACAGAGTGGACGTATTTGATGTCCCATCTCTGCACAAACCTCAGGAACAGGGCACAGCTAGTCAGTTTAGAATGTGACCTCTATAAAGAGGTTGCATAAATTCTACCCTTCACCATGAAGGCAAAGAGTATATAATGGAGGGTTTTCGACCACTACCAAAGGAAATAGAGCATCGACAATTCACAGGTGTGTCTCTAAATAGAAACACGAAGCTGCGATTGGGCGCTCCGATCACATGGGAGATAATCTACTTACCACCCCATCACATCCACCACCGGCCCAACTCGTACTGCGTCCTGAAGTACGCTACCTGGTCAGCATATTTGATGCTGACTAGTAGCCCCTAACAACTACTATCTACAAAAATAAGTAATCCTACTTGGGTCTTCTACCCCATCGAAGGTAGGCTATCTGGCCGGCATATTTGATGCTGAAAAACCAGTAGCCCCAACAACGGTTATCTACAAAACACTAACTCTACTTACTTGGGTCTTGCATCCCACTTCTGACACCACTTGTAACACAGTGGACATATCTGACGTTCCATTTCTGCACAAACCTGGGGAACACGGCACAGCTAGTCGGTTTAGGATATGACCTCTAAAAAGAGTTTGCATAAATATTACATTTCACCATGAAGGCGAAGTGTATGCAACGAGGGTTTTGGACCATTACCCAAGGAAACAGAGCATCGACAATACACAGGTGTGTCTCTAAATAGAAACACCAGCTGGGATTGCGCACTCCATCACATGGGAGATAATCTACTACCACCGCATCACAGTAGATTTTGCTAAGGCTTTTGATACACTTTCCCATACTTCTTTGAAAGGTGGCACACAATGGGAAATGCAAGCCCTCCCCCCTCCCCTCTCACAGTGTAAGCTGTGAAGGCAGCCATGCTTCCTTTTTCTGGAACTGTTCTGTTTGGCGTTTGGAGATGGATATCCAGAGGGGGGGGGATAGCTAAGTGGTCAGAGCACTTGCTTTCCCCAAGTCGAAGTTAAGCATTATTGAGCATCGTTACCAGTTGGATGGGTGACCATTTGCACAGCTTGGCTTCAGTACAGTCTCCCCCCCTCCCAAGTTCACCCAGCTGTAAATGGGTACCTGCCATCTTTAGGGTCAGGGAAGGTAAAGAAGCGAGGGGGAGAAGATGGGTGCCACCCTAAATATGCTAGCCCCTAGAAAAGTTGAGATCTCTGATGACCACATAGGTTATGGGAACACCTTTACCTTTTTTATATCCAGAGGGGAAGGTAGAGAAGAAGATTTTTTAAAGCCAAGGGAATATCCAAGGTTGCAACTGTGGCAGTGGTCTTCCCTATGCAGCCATTGTTAAAACATCAGAGTAAACTGGTGCCAAACAGACTTTGGCATGGAGACTCCCTGCTCTGAGATGGCTGAATGCAGCTGACCAAGTGACAGGAGGTGAAAAAGGTAAAGGTAAAGGTAAAGGTGTCCCACAATCTGTGTGGTCATAGGGGAGCGAGGCATCAAAGACCTCCCTTCTCTAGGGGCCAGGTTATTGAGGGCAGTGCCCATCTCCTCTCCCTCACTGCTTTACCTTCCATGACCCTCAAGAGGGCAGGTAGTGACAGGAACTTACTCTGAATCCAATAAAGACAGCCTGTAGCAAGGACCATCAACCTGTTCCAGTGCACCCCTCTGGTGGGAACCCTATACCTGTTCCCTTCCCCCCTCTGGCAGGTCATGTTGTATCATGTTAATATAACCAACAGGTACAAGATGTTGAAGTTAAACGCTCAACTGCAAAACATGTGGTCAGAAAGTTTGGAGTGTGATTCAGAGGATTAAAGGAAAGCTTGCGGCCCTCTCTATTAATCCCTGAGGCAGGGTGCAGCTGTCAGTTTCCTGTCCAAGCCAAGCTGGAGCCAGCTGGTGTTAATTATAGCAGGAACTGACCACACTTGGACAAGGTCAAAGAGAGGGGAGTGCTAAATTTAGCGATTTGTGACTGAGTGGTGTTGGACTCTGCGCTGTGAGGACAATGCTTTTGTAAGAGATAAAGAGGGCATGGCTGACCCTGTGGCCACCACTCTGAAGGAAACTCTGTGACTTCCAGAGTGCAAACATTCGTGATAATGAAATTGCCCAAAGAAAAGGCTCACTTAAACTTTGTCTTCCAGAATGACAAAAACTATAATATTCATTTGTCATTTGAACTAAAAAGTGCCCTGCATGGAGACCTCTGGCAAGACTTTAGCTGACCATGATGAAATTCGCTACAGTTTTTTTTTAAAAACACTTCCCTGACAGCTGCTTGAAAATGTCCCTAGAATTACACAATCATAATTCTTATTTGGGTGACGTTATTTTCTTTTCACCATTGTGGGGGGTGGCCCATGTCATCCCCAACCCTAAACCAGATAATGACCTGAAAGACCCTAATAAGCACAGATAAATAGCATTGACCAGTTATAAGTTCTTGAAGAAAATGGCCATTCTCTGTATTGTATGGAAACTGGAAATAGACGACTTTCTGGCCAATGAGCAGTGCAGCTTTCCTAAAAACTGTTTCACCATTGACCATTTTGTTCACGTGTATTTGACTGTCTGCTTTCACTAACAAGTAACACATCATTGCAGTCATCTTTTGATTTGGAAAATGCTTATGATACTGATCAGAAAAATACTTTCTATCAAACTTGTGCGGCCTGGGTTTCCGGGATTATCTGCCTTTATTTTTAGCAAACTTCCTGGCATAGAGGCAGTTTTGGGTTCAGGCTGGGTCAACGCTGTCTGACATCTTCAAGCATGAGATGAGTGTTCCACAGGGGAGCATTCTTTCTCCCACTTTCTTTGGAGTAAAGATAAATGACAGGGTTAGGAATTTTTGCTTTTTGTGGTATGGGTTGCGCATTGTGGAAATTCAAAGGCAGCTCAGCTTAGCACCAACAAGGTGCTGGAATAAGCTGAGAAGGAAGGCGTCAAGATTTCTACTACAAAGACGTGGTGTATACACTTCTGTAAAACGTTTTAATAGAACTTTCTTGTTCTTGTCATCTACCTGGGAAAATCCATCATCCTGGCAGTGACAGAGGATAAGCTTTTGGGTATCATGTTTGACCAGAGGCTACATTTCAAAAGTAATATTTTTCATAGAATGGTAGTGCATGTGTGTGTGAATGTGTGCAAAGGTGTAATCACATTGCCTCACACACCATGAGACATTACACTCACACCAGAACTTAGGAATTGAAAAGAAAAATATTATTTTATCTCCCCCCCCCCCCCCAGCCGTCAATTTCCCCCTCTGTCAGCTACTCCAGCTGTTATCCATTCCATCCCATCAGAGCTGGGTTACAGCAGGAGCTGACCACACTTGCACTAGGTAAAAGGAAGGGGCTGCTAAATCTAGCACTCTTCACTGAGTGATCTTGGATCTGCTTGCTATGCCCCCAGACCCCCCCCCCCCCAAACCACGTTTCCCAAAATCAAGCATTTTTTCCTCACTCCTCAAATTTCACATCTAAGAGAAAGCATCAGATTATTGTAAAGTTAAAATTTTAGGGAGGAAAATATAGATTTTTAAATCCTTTTATTTCGAATATAATGGAATAAGCACTCAGGTGCTTTTTTCATCCAGTCACCCAGCTTTAAATGGGTACCTCCCTCTTTAGGATCAGGGAAGGCAAATCAGCAAGGGAGAGGAGATGGGCGCCGCCATCAATATGCTGGCCCCTAGAGAAGCTGAGGTGCTTTGCTCCCTAGGTTTTGGGACACCTTTACCATTTACCAGGTGTGTATGCAGCATTCGCTAATCGATCAACACAAACCATTTTTTGAGATGTGTATTTTTTCGTCTTGTGTGTCCAGGATGTCAGTCAGCTGCCTGGGGATGAACCTGCTGCTCAGTCTGGAGCAGAGATGCTGGCGAGTCAGCAAGGCCATTCCTGGACACACTGACAGGGAATACATGCGGGATTATACACAGGGAATTGTATACAGGGAATTGTACATAGGGAATTGTTCAGGGAATTGTTCACAGGGAATTATACACACAAAATTGTAACAGCGAATTGTACAACTCCTCCACAGAAATGATACACAGGGAATTATACACAGGGCATTGTACACAGAGAATTGTACACAGGGAACTGTACACAGCAAATTGTACAACTTCTCCACAGGAATGATACACAGGCGCTTATACACAGGGAATTATACACAGGGAATTGTATACAGGGAACTGTACACAGCAAATTGTACAACTCCTCCACAGGAATGATACACAGGGGCTTATATACATGGAATGCTGCAGCACATAAGGACTGTGCAAGTCAAGCCTCCTAATCAGAGTGTGTAGTCAATCACTAAAGACTAAGCTGTAAAGTGGAATTCCATGAGTGGGAAAGAAAGCCACTGATCATGCAGCCTCTCACTTTGCTGTTGCCACTAGCATCAATGGTTTAATCAAGAGCTGTGAGAAAGCCCAGGCCCTGAAGGCAAGTTCGTTGGTTTTGTAACATAATTATGTACCAGGTATTCTCAGTTCACAATGTTAACAAGCTACATGTCACATGCATAGTAAACCTTTTGCAGTGATAGTAATGTGCTCCCTATATAAGACAAAACAGCCTGTAATACAAAGAAAAAAAATTTGTGAACCATCTCGTTTGAATAGTGATTGAAAGACAGAAAAAAAGAAAGAAAGAAAGAAAGAAAGAGAAGAGAGAGAGAGAGAGAGAGAGAGAGAGAGAGAGAGAGAGAGAGAGAGAGAGAGAGAGAGAGAAAATGAAAATGAAAATGTTTTTATTGAACATCAGCCTCGGGCCACAATTCAAAACAAAGTGGGAGATGGGGGAGTGGATGTATGTGCATATAACGAATTTGTTCAAAGTCTCATCATAAAGCAACGGTACACACTTGATACAACGCATCTTTTTCACTATTAGATCTAGATCTATTTACTTTACATAAGTTCTGCCACTGTCTGTCTTCTTCGAATAGCACGGAATAAAAATGTTGCTAGCTGCACTGAACGACATCTACTACGTGCCTGAAGAAGAAAAGGCATAGGCACATGAAGAAGATCTTTCAGGTAACTGGTTCGTAAATCTGTATATAATGGACAAATATATATTACATGGTATTCATCTTCAATAACATTTTTGCACAAAGAACAGTTTTTATCTTGATTGTTGTTGCTGTATCGGTTGAGATTATTATTTAAAGGAAGAACATTCATTCTGGCCTGTGACAGTGCAACTCTGAAACAATAAATATCAATACTATGAAGATACAATTTTTTTTCAAAAACAGTCTTAAAAGATCTATATGTTGCATACCTATTACTCTCTCTCATGACACCTGACCATTCCTGAATAAACATATCAATTAATCTTTGCTTGAATGCACTAAGGAATCCCTGAATATCACCAACACCCTGTTGTAGCCAAACAATATTAAACCCTGAATTGCACAACAATTCCCTTACACTTGCTACCCAACATTTTTTACCTTTCTGATCTAGAATTAATTGCATTTCGTAGGCCTGTCTTGGCAACCTCTGATTACTCATTTGTAGTAATTTTAACCAATATCTAACTGCACAAATATATGAGTTTATGAATAAAGGATATCTGGCAACTTCCCCATAAACCATTTTATTTGGTGTTTTAACAGGAACTCCCAGAAAACGTTTACAAGCCATCAAATGTATTTTTTCTACATGTTCTAAGCGAGAGAGAGAGAGAGAGAGAGAGAGAGAGAGAGAGAGAGAGAGAGAGAGAGAGAGAGAGAGAGAGAGAGAGAGAGAGAGATCAGATTTCAGATGATTTATTGCTTGTGCTTTTGCAAACAGAGAAAAAGGTTATACGTGATTTATTGCTTTTTTGCTTATTGCACAAGAGAGAGAGGAGAGAGAGAGAGAGAGAGAGAGAGAGAGAGAGAGAGAGAGAGAGAGAGAGAGAGAGAGAGAGAGATGACGGACGGAGACGGACGGACGGACGGACGGACGGACAGACAGACAGACAGACAGACAGACAGACAGACAGACAGACAGACAGACAGATAGATAGATATTGCTTTCTTGTTATTGCACAGAGGAAGAGAGGAGAAGAGAAGAGAGACGAGAGAGAAGAAGAGATGAGAGAGAGAGATGAGAGAAGAGAAGAGAGAAGAAGAAGAGAAGGAGACGGACAGAGAGGAGACGACGGACGGGCGGGGACGGAGGACGATGAAACAGAAGACGGACGGACGGTAGTGTAGTGTGTAGTGTTGTGGTACGGTACGTTGAGCAGACGACAGACAGACAGACAGACAGACAGACAGACAGACAGATAGATAGATAGATAGATAGATAGATAGATAGATAGATAGATAGATAGATAGACAGACAGACAGACGGACAGAGAGGGAGACAGACAGACAGACAGACAGACAGACAGAAGATAGATAGATAGATAGATAGATAGATAGATAGATAGATAGATAGATAGATAGATAGATAGATAGATAGATAGACGGACAGAGAGGGAGACAGACAGACAGAGGTGGGGAGTGGGGCTGATTGAAAGCAGAAATGTGTGTGTGTTGTGTGTGTGTTGTGTGTGTGTGTGTGTGTGTGTGTGTGTGTGTGTGTGTGTGTTTGTGTCGGTGTGTGTTGTTGTGTGTGTTTGTGTTGTTGTGTGTGTGTGTGTGGTGTTGTGTGTGTGTGTTGTGTGTGTTGTGTGTTGTGTGTGTGTGTGTGTGTGTGTGTGTGTGTGTGTGTGTGTGTGTGTGTGTGTGTGTGAGAGAGAGAGAGAGAGAGAGGAGAGAGAGTGTGTGTGTGTTGTGGAGTGTGGTGTTGTTGTTGTGTTGTTGGTGTGTGTGGTGAGAGAGAGAGAGAGAGAGAGAAGAGAGAGAGAGATAGTGTGTGTGTGTGTGTGTGTGTGTGTGTGTGTGTGTGTGTGTGTGTGTGTGTGTGTGTGTGTGTGTGTGAGAGTGAGATAGAGAGAGAGAGAGATAGTGGGTGTGGAGAGAGAGAGAGAGAGAGAGAGAGAGAGAGAGAGAGAGAGAGAGAGAGAGAGAGAGAGAGAGAGAGAGAGAGAGAGAGAGAGGAGAGAGAGTACATCGAGTGTGTGTGTATGTGCATGTGTGGGTGAATGAGTGAGGTGTGTGTATGTGTGTTTGTGAGGGATGTGTGTGTGTGTGTGTGTGTGTGTGTGTGTGTGTGTGTGTGTGTGTGTGTGTGTGTGTGTGTTGTGAGGGGATGTGTGTGTGTGTGTGTGTGTGTGGTGTGTGTGTGTGTGTGTGTGTGTGTGTGTGTGTGTGTGTGTGTGTGTGTGTGTGTGTGTTTGTGCATGCCTGGGCAAACTTATTTAGGTGTGTGGTTGTGGTGAAATATGTCTTCATAACATAAAAGGAAACTGTATGCTAAATATTGAAAGTGTAGGACAAAATTCAAGAGAGAGCAGCAATACTAACATAGCCACAACAAGCTCCAACTTCATAATAAACCTATAGCCTGAGCTTTATCACAGTTCTGAATAAACCCATTGATGCTGGGGATAAAAAGGTAATATGGTGGTGTCCCATAACGTGTGTGGTCATAGGGGAGCGAGGCATCAGAGACCTCAGCTTCTCTAGGGGCCAGCATATTGAGGGCGGCACCTATCTCCTCTCCCTCACTGCTTTGCCTTCCCTGACCCTAAAGAGGGCAGGTACACATTTACAGCTGGGGGGCGGGGAGGGGGGGGACTGTACTGAAAACAAGGTGCGCAAAGGATCACCCATCCAATTGGTAACCAGCTCGATGCTGCCTAACTTTGGCTGGGGGAAAGCAAGCGCTCTGACCCACTGAGCTATCCCATCTCACTAAAGATGGGTGTATGTGATATTTCGTTCTACATATAAGCATTCAATATATTTTCAAAACGTTGTGATGGATATGTTTAATCTGATTCTTAAAGAAAGACGCCTTTAGTTTTATTTGATACCTTTGTTAAAAGCCATTCAGTTATGAGTGTTTTCTAAGACATTTTTTTGTATGGTTTGAACCCATTTTGAAAACTGCTTTTTTTTTTTTTTTTGGGGGGGGGGGGGGGGGCTGTATCATTTAAATGAATTTGTTTGAGGATGCTTGTTGTAACATATGTATCCTTGAGTGAATAGAGAAATGTGCATTACAACTGTTCTGCTGTCATTGTTTGCTTTTAGTGTTGCAGCCCAGTCAGCCCACTTTAAGGTGTGGATGTACCCAAATAAGGGTAACAGCTATGCTTTTTAAACTTACAAGGTATTTTGTATCTAAATATAACTTTGGATTACGTTTTGTCATCTGAAGATTCTGTAGCTTATAAAACAGCTGCCTTTTAAAAGTGAAAGGTTTACAAGGTATTATTCATCTTACATAGGTCCGAATAGGTCTGGTAATCTAAAGATTTTGTGACATATACAATTAAATAAAAATGCTTACAAAGTAAGATATGAAAAATGGATGGTCTTTCGCGTAGGTTTAAAGCCGTTAAAATTACAACTTCTTCACCTGTAAATACTGGTTAAATTTCACCAACAATACAATTACAGTATCACTCTGAATGCTGGTTGGTATAACAAAAGCTGAGCCAGTTTGGTGATTATCTGAAAGCGAACTATCGGTGTACAAGATAATTATTTACAGTAGTTGTCATGAATATAAAGCCTAGCATTGCCGGCCATCACATTAGGATTCTCATCCTTCTTCATGTCAGTATAATCTACCTCATTCATTTACCAAAAACGACAAGCCGAAACTACTCTCTGGGGATCTGCCTTCATTTTATGAAGTCCAGACTGCTTGTAATGTAAATGTCTGCCAGGTAGGGTTGTTAATTTTGATTTGTTTTTGCAAGATATAGCGCTATATAAATTCCATTTATTATATTATTATTATTATTATTTATTATTATTATTATTATTATTATTATTATTATTATTATTATTAAAGAACGTGTTTGTTGCACTCCTTTGAGAAACAGCAAAGCAGGCTTTATCTTTGCTTCTTCCGAGGCAAAGTTTTTGGGTGTTGAATGTCTCAGTAGCCTACACACTTAGCCATGCAAATGTTAAGTACTCATCTAGTGGCAGCACTCTGACTTCTTTCTATATATATATACTTTTTTCATTTCTTGGCTACAGCTCCAGGTTCATCAATGGTGAGATTTTGCTATGCCACCGTTGTTACCCACCATTAAGGTAGTAGCCGCATTTTGACTTCAAGGATGGTGTGTAAACATGACACATGTGTGCACACGATTTTTGTGTTTTGTCAGATTTTGTCATCCATTCCTACTGCCAGAAATGATCTGGTCCAAAGAGCAAAAGGGCTTAACCTGCACACCAAATGTTCTGCATGCGTTGGTACACAGGGCATTGATTTATTTTCTCACCCAAAGTGCTTTTGGGGGTGTGGAGTCAGTACTGATGTTAACTACAGGAGGGGAGCGAGGCATCAGAGGCCTCAGCTTCTCTAGTAGTCCAGTGGTTAATGCAAGGATATTGGGCAAAACCTGCAAATGAGAGTGACAGCATGTTTCTCAGCATACACATACTTTGGACACTCCTGAACAGTAATGACATAGGAAACGCCATGTTCATCTGTTTCCACTTTTATCTTTTTTTTTCTATCATGCAGAATGCCTTTGAGTATTATAATATAAGCAGAGGTTTCCTTGTTGTGCTGTGTTTTCTAGTTTATAATTAAGGTGTTACAATGTACCATTTGCAACTTTTCTGAGTCCAGATTATCCTCATGTTAACCTTTATACACTTCTTCCCCAATTACTCATCCCTCGTCATCCCCCACCGGTCTATCCCCCCCTCCTGTTATTGCCCCCCCCCCGTCCTCCCCTCGTTTCTCCCCACCGTCTTCTCCCTATCCCCCTCCCTCCACTCTGTTATCTCCCCCTTCCTCCATGTCCTATTCCTCCACCTTGCTCCACTTGTCCTAATATCTCCCCTTCCCTCCCACTCTGTCCTATCTCTTTCCTCCCACCTCCTGCTTATCTCCCCCTTCCTCCCACTCCTGTCTATCTCTCCCCACCTCCACTCTGTCCTATCTCTCCCCTCCCCCTCGTTATCTCCCCCCCCTCCCCCTCCTTCTACTCCCCTACCCTCCCTCTTCCTATCTCCCCACTTCTCCCTCCCACCTCCTGTCCTATCTCTCCCTTCCCACCTGTCCTATCTCTTGTCTTATCTCCCCCCTCTGTCCTATTCCCCCCCCTCCTGTCCTATCTCCCCCCCTCATCCTTCTCCCCCCCCTCTTCCTATTTCCCCACCTCCTGTCCTATCTCCCCCCTCCCCTCCTGTCCTATCTCCCCCACCTCCGTCCATCTCCCCCCCCACCCCCACCTCCTGTTTTATCTCTCCCCCCCCCCCTGTTATCCCCCTCCCTTCCTATCTCTCCCCCCCACCTCCTGTCCTATCTCCCCCCCACCTCCGTCCTATCCCCCCCCACCTCCCCACCGCCTGTGTCTATGTCTCGTACTCGAACCAAAGTTTGCGTTCGTCCACTATTCCCTCTGTCCTTGACCCTGTCCTATTTCTACCCCCCGTGTTAAGTTACCACCTGTGTATTAACCCTGCGAAGACCTCCTATCCAGGGAGTCTATGACTCTCCTCCGCTAACCCACAGAAACCGGATAAAGCACGGCGATGACCATGGCTCGGGACAGACTTAACCTCCCGTCCTATCTCCCCCCCCCCCTGTCCTACCTCTTCTCCTCCTACCTATCCCCCCTGTCCTATCTACCCTCCTATGTCCTTCCCCTCCCCCCCACCCCTTATCCAAGCACAAACACAGGAAGATAGACAACACATCTCCTCCAAAGCTCAGAGGATTAGAAGTTCGGGGGAGATCCCTGTAAAGATCTGCCATTCCTAACTCAGCTTAAGTTACTGCACTCTAATTTTATGGCATGTTATCAAACAAACAACTCCAAATTTTGAAGGTGTTTTCCTATATTAGTTTGAAAATGAAAAAAAATAATATATATATATTTACAATTATTCACTTCATCTTGAACTTGTTCAAGACAGGTACACAGCAATTCCTACAAATTCATATAAAAGTTGTTGCTTCTTTTCCATGATATGGCAATTTTATCTGGACTACTAAGCAACTTTAAACAATTAAAAGGGATTGAATTGTTTACCATAGTCTGTGAAGGGGAAGTAATATTGATATGAAATAGCCATACATCATGTGTTGTGTGTGTGTGTGTGTGTGTGTGTGTGTGTGTGTGTGTGTGCGCGTGTGTGTTGTGTGTGTGTGTGTGTGTGTCGTGTATTGTGTGTGTTGTGTGTGAAAATCATGTTATTTTGGTCAAAAGATCTTGTAAAGTTTATATATGTGAAAATTGGAAGTTTATCACTATTTTAATATTTAGGAATTATTTTCAGTGAGAGTGGCAGTTTTGAAAAATGTAAGGAAAATGCTTAATCAAGCAACTAAAGTCATGTTTAGTCTGATAAGGACTGCATGGCAAAAAGAACTACCTATACATGTGACACTTGATTTGTTCGATAAAATTGTTTTACCAGTTTTGTTGTATGGGTGTGAAATTTGGGGTTATGAAAATGTAGTAATAATTAAAAAGTTCCAGCCATTAAACGATATCAAATTTGTTAGTATATGGAGAATGGGGCAGATACTCCTTGCCATATTTCTGTTCCAATGGTTCATTTCTGGATGTAGCCCTTGACTTTCATCCTGGAAAGCTATCCACAAATGTTTACAGAGGATGAAAGATTTATATGAAAATCTCTGACTCAATCAGCATGGCAAAATAAGATACAAAACATTTTAGTGCACAGCAGATTTGACTTTGTGGGAGAGACAGTTTTGTTCAACTATAAATTCTACCAGTTCATGTAATTATCAAAACCTTCTTAATAGAAAAGTTTGTTAATGAATGGAGAGCTGAGTTGTGGGATAATAGTAGATGTCTTTAGTACAAAACTATAAAACAATTTTAGTATGGAAAATATATAACTTGTTTGCCAGATGTGTATGTTTACAGTCTTATGAAATTTAGTTGCAGTTGTCACAAGCTTTCTACTGTGATTGGATGCTTCCATAACATACCACGGGAAGAAAGAGTATGTTCAAAATGCAATATGTCTGTTTTAGTTGGAAAATTTATTCTTATCATGGAATGTTTCCTACTTTAAACATTTATCACAAGATTTTATTCCTCACCATTTTTTTCAACCCATGTACAGTTATGATTTTTTGCAGTCTGTGGAAATGTAAATCTTGAAAAGTTCTCCTGTCTCCCTCAAAGCTCATAACATATTGAAGGTTTTCTTGAAATTTCATTTTTGTGTCTTTCACAAGTGTAAAGTGTCCTTTTCAGAAATTGATATACTTTAAAATGTCTGGAGTCTTTAATATTGTTTGTTTATCATTTGCAATGAATTGTTGCTTTTCAGTTCCTCTTAGTATGATAATACTAATATCAGTATTGTTGAATTCGTTTGTTATCTTCCATGCCCTAAAAGGGGTGAAATGAATTAAATCTCAAATGTGTGTGTGTGTGTGTGTGTGTGTGTGTGTGTGTGTGTGTGTGTGTGTGTGTGTGTGTGTGTGTGTGTGTGTGTGTGTATTTCTCTTTTTCTGGTCCATCCTCTCTCACTTCGCTAAAAGCCTACTTATGACAGTTTTCAATCCAGTCTCAAGATATACATACTTATTTCAAACATAAAAATTTCCCTCCGTTTCAGTTCTTATCTGTCCCTGCATTGTTCCCAGATAACAAATTTGCCAATGGCAACTGTCTTCAAACTGTAAGATGTTTTACCTGTGTTAATTATGCAGCATTATTTAGAATTTGTCACACATTCTATATGCGTGATAAAACGTTAATTTTATTTTAAGGCAATATTACCCCCCTTCCAAGGCTGTCATAACAGTTATGTTCCTTTTTATTGTTTGAAGTTACTCAGAAATCCAGAGGAAAATCTGCATTAATGGAAATGAAGCAGCAATTTTTTTCATAAAATTGTAGACTTTGCTGTTTACCTGTTGAAACAAGGACATGGTGATATGAAATGTTGAAGATTAAGTTTTTTTTTCAATTTCTGAGCAGACATGGGAAAAGAACCTGTAAAGTGTGGAATTGTAAGTGTTATAATATGTTGCAAAACTATGAAGGTCAACAACTTAAGCTTTGAATTAGGAATGGCAGATCTCTACAGGATTCGCCCCCTAACTTCTAATCTCTGAGCTTTGGAGGAGATGTGTTGTTTATCTTCCCATGTTTGTAATTTTTTTTTTTGGGGGAGAGGTAGGAGGGATAGGAGGGGGGAGGGGAGATAAGTAGAGAGGGGGGAGAGGGAAGCAAAAGGAGGGGGGGAGGGAAAGGAGAGAGGGGAGAGGTAGGGGGGGAGGGAAGGAGGGGGGGAGGTAGAAGGAGGAGGGGTAGGAGGAGAGGTAGGGAGGAGGAGGGGAGGGAGAGGGGGGGGGGGGGGAGGAGGGGGGAGAGAGGGGGGAGGGAGAGAGGAGAGGGAGAGGAGGAGGGAGATGGAGGGGAGGAGGAGGGGGATAGGAGGGGGGAGGTAGGTGGTGGGGAAGGAGGGGGGTGGGGAGGAGGGGGATATGGAGGTTAAAAAGTATTCAAAATTGCCCATTTCCAGGAGTCTTGCATAACTTCACTGTTTACCATAACCCCCGAGGGCACAGATTCATTGTTTCCCATGCTAATATTTTTTTCACTGTGATAGTAGGTATCTGTATACAAACTGGCTTGCTGTCACTCTTCATGTCAGAATTTAATCCTTGGTGGCTGTGTTATAGGGGCCAGCATGTTGAAAGGGTGCCCATCTCCTCTCCTCGCTGTTTTTACCTTTCCCCGTCCCTAAAGAGGGCAGGTACCCATTAATTTTATTTACAGTGGGTGAACTGATGGACTGTACTGAAGGCCAAGTGTAGGAATAGTCAACCATCCAATTTGTAACCATACTCAGTGCTGCTTAACCTTAGCTTATGGGAAAGTGAGAGCTCTGACCACTGATCTGTCCCCTCCCCACTAATCACACTCTAACTCAGACAACACAGAACTAAATTGAAACCAGATTATCAAAGACTGATTTCTCGGCCATTAGTCAAACATAAATGGTAATATCTTTATGTGTTTGTCCATCGTGTTCCACAATGACCTCCAAAACAGCAGAGAAGGCAGCTGCTGTTTCAAAAATTGGGCAGAAATTTGATTATAAGTGGGGGTGCCTTGCCCACACACACCCCCATTCTCTCGGCCAAGAGGGCATACAGTCAGTGTTGGAGATATTCTCCAAAGGCCAACTAGCCCCAGGGCTGCAGCACATAAGGACTGTGTAAGTCAAACCTCCTAGTCAGAGAGCTATAGTCAATCACTAAAGACTAAGCTGTAAAGTGGAATTCACGAGTGGAAGAAGCCACTGATCATACGCCTCTCAGTTTGCTGTTACCCACATCATGGTTAATCAGAACTGGATAAGCACTGATCATACAGCCTCTCACTTTGCTGTTGCCCCCAGCACCAAAGGCTTAATCTAGAACTGTGATGTAGCCAGGGTGCTGAAGGCTAGACAGGATCTACTGGCACACAAAATCTACAAAGTCATCTGTAAAATATTACAAGTAATGCTCCTCCAGTTTCAGTACTGAAATTCATCATTGATACAACCACAACTTTGAAATCGAAATATATCACTTCATCAACGCCACACCGCAAGGTCTCAGACCTCACGTAATCAGCATAATTATTATAATAGTGACGCCATTTTGGATTCTCTCCCCTAAGTCACATTGACGGCAGTAGGAGTAGCATTACACAGTCTGTATGTTGAATCACAAAGTAAAATAACATAAATGTTTTTTCTAGAAGTAATTAAAAATATTGGGAAATCCCTTTTTGAGGTTTTTTTGAATAATGGGCTGTAGCCTTGACTCTGCAGGTAAAACATTGATTGGATTCAGTGTGACAGAACTGTCATGCCTTCTCTAATCAATGAATGCCTTGTACCACACACACACACACACACACTGGTGATATGTGGATAGGAAACACCTCACAATCATGTCACACAGTTGGTGGAGAGGCTATACCAAACTTATTCACAGAAACAATGTTTACCTCATCAAACACTTTAATACTCACAAATGTTTACAGATAGAGAAGAAACTTTTTTCCTTATCTTTATGCTCAGACAGCAACTCCTGAGGCCCTGACAAATGTCATGGTATGCTGAAGGCCCTCTAGGGTCCAAAGAGCTTGTCCCTCATTGGCAGGCCATAAGTCAGATATCGGCCTTCACTCAGGTTTGGTGTGTTGGACAGTCTGGAGGAAGTGTTCCACTGTCATGCGAGAAGTGACACAAGGGCGCACATCAGAATCTCCAACGTAGAAACTCAAGTCAATCAGGTCAAGTTGTTGTTGTTGTTGTTGTTGTTGTTTCCCTAGCTAAACACTTTGGGGGTCACCCAGAATGTGCCCTCTGACTCACTAATCCCACCTGGGAATCACTGTGAGATTGAAATGCACAGTGAAATGAGAAGTTTGCCTGTATTGAACTATTTTCAAGTACCTTGCCATATAGGCAGCTATACTCGACTTCAGAGGATTTATTCTCCTTTAAAGAGAGTACAGGTTGTTCTGTTAAGAGCTTGTCATGGCTGAAGGCAATCTCAACACAACATTTTACAACATCACAACATTTTAGTGTAGGCCTTGGCAATGAGCTGACGTCAATAACTGACACAGTTTTGGCCTAGGCCAAGTACAGGTCAAGTCAAAGTCCCTTTAATAATCCCTGAAGGACAATAAACACAAATCTGACAGGCATATTGATTCTGTTCTTTTCTCATGACCGGGATGGTCGTGGAGGAGACATGAGAGACATTCTGCAGCCAGCCATCGCATCCAGCCCTGTCCTCCGCCTTCGGAATGAGTGTTGGGCTGTCCAGGTGGGTCCACTCCTTGATGTTATCCATCCAGCTTTTGGTTTGTCTGCCTCGGTCGTCTGCCACCTTCTAGTGTACCTTGTAGGACTGTCTTGGGGAGGGTGTTGTGGCGTGTGACATGGCCGAACCATGGCAGCTTCCTTTTCTTGACAGTGGCTAGTAGGGGTTCCTGAGGGCCAGCCATCAGTGCGACTTGACTTCGCACAAAGGTGTTTGTTTTCCTATCCTTCCAGGAAATTCCAAGCAGTCGCCTGAAGCATTTTGTCTCGAACGTCTGGATCCGCTTGGTGGTTTCAGCGGTCATTGTCCAACTTTCACAGCCAGTAGAGCAGATGGAGATGAACAGGGATCTGAACAATTTGACTTTTGTTTTGAAGCTGATGTTGTCGTTTCTCCATATCTTGTTCAGTTTTACCATAGCTGATGTTGCCATGGCTAGCCTGGTCTTGATCTCTGTGGTGGAGCGTCCATCTTTTGTGAGGTAGCGCCAAATATTTGAAAGCGTCTACTTCTTCCAGCTGCTGGCCATTCATGTAGATCTGTGCTGTGGTGCCGTTTACACTGTTGACCAATACTTTACTCTTTTCTGTGCTGACTTCCATCCCATATGGCCTGCTCTGTCTACCAGTCTGTTGGTAAGGTCTTGGAGTTCCTTGTTGCTGCTCCCATGAGATCAATATCGTCAGCGAAGTCGCAGGTTGTTAATGGGTCGCCCTCCTATTGAGATGGTAGAGTGGAAGTCGTAAAGTGTTTCCCTCATGATGTTCTCCAGGAATAGATTAAAGAGAGTTGGAGAGAGCAAGCAGCCCTGACGGATGCCACTGTGGTCTTGAAGTAGTCTCCTACTTGGCCGTTGAGGGACTGCACTGCTGGAGGTGTTGTACAGCGCTTCTATGATCTGGATGAGACCCTCCTCAATGCCAAACTTCCTGAGGTACTTGCCAAAGGCCTGCATGCCACACTCTGTCAAAGGCCTTCTTGAAGTCAATGAAGTTGTGTAGCAAGTCCCTCTGATGTTGCAGATGCTTCTCCATTAGGATTTGGCAACTGAAAATTTGTTCTACCTGCTCCTTCCTGCCCTGAAGCCAGCTTGTTCTTCTGCCAGGTGCTTTTCCGCATCCTCTTTGAGTCTGTCAGTATCACTCTTAACATGATCTTGCTGGTGTGGCTAATGAGGCTGATCGTTCTGTAATTCTGGCACTGACGGAGGTTTCCTTTCTTGGGCAGGGGGATAATAAGAGACGTGTCCATTCTGCTGTCCATGGTTTGTCGCCCAGATCTTCTGACAAAGAGATGTAATGACAGTGACCAGGTGTTCCCCTCCATTCTTGAGCAGCTCTGCTGGTATGTTGTCTGCTCAGGCGACTTTCCAGTTGGTAAACTACGGATAGCTTCCTCCACTTCTTCCTTCAGCACTGTAGTGGTGAAGGTTCCCTCTGTGGTGTTGAGTCCTCATCAATCAGGCTGTGGTCGGGCTGTAAGGGGTGGTTGTACAGGTCCGAGCAATACTGTGACCATCTATTCAAAACTGCTGAGCTTTCAGTCAGCAGGTTGCCTGAACAATCCTTGATGACTGAGGATTTATTTTGCTGTGCCTTTGTGAGCTTCTTTAGGGTGTCGTAGGCGTGTTTGCTTTTCCCCTTTTGTCATGCCTGCCTCGATGTTCTCGCACTGTTCATTAATCCATTGCTCTTTTGCCTCTCTCATTTTCTTTCTCACCAGATTGTTGGTCTCACGGTACTGTGCAGCATCTTGCCGGGTGGAGTGTTTGGTTTTCTTCAAAGATCTTCTCTTGTCACACAGGTCAAGGATGTCATTTGAGGTCCAGGGTTTGTGTTTCTTTCTCTCGCGGCCAAGTACCTCTTCTGCTGTTACTCGGATTGTCTCGTTGAAGCTGTTGGTGAGGTCGTTGATGTCATTGTTCAAGATTCACATATTGATGCAAATCATGATAAGAAGATACAAGGTAATGCATTTCATATTTGTTCAAGCATTTTAAGATAACTTCAAATAAAAATATTACAAACACTCACACAGGCATGCATGTAGATACATGTGCGCACACGCACGCACGCACGCAGCACACACACACACACACACACACACACACACACACACACCAATGAAGGAATGCAATGTTATTAAGAATATTGACTAGAAAAGACATGTAAACTATCATTCACCATGTGCACACCACTCAAACATGCACCATACATGTACCCAAGCTCTCTCCTCTCTCTCTCTCTCTCTCTCTCTCTCTCTCTCTCTCTCTCTCTCTCTCTCTCTCTCTCTCTCTCTTCTCTCCTCACACACACACACAATAAATGCAATGTTATATGGCCATTGGCTAGAAAAGACATGAACTTACAAACAAAAATCAATAAGCCAAAAATAAGACATACTTATTTTATGAGCACATATGCAGTATATAGACAGGTATATACACACGTACATACACACTAAGTACATTGACCACATTAATAACAGTGGCAATCATGTAAGTAATTTAGATAAGTGTAAAAACTGGGTAGTCAGTGTTATGAGTTTAGAACCCAGATGGCTACTGGCACAAAGGATTTTCTTTTTCTGTTTGTTTTGCTGTTGTGGCACTGAAGAGGGTGTCCTGAAGGTAACAATAGAAATTCTGAAAACAAAGGGTGGGAGGGATCCACCAAAATGGCAGTCGCTTTGTGTACAGGCTGCTAATCACAAAAGGACTTGAGATCTCATATAAAAGAAAAGAAAAGAAGAAAAGAAAAAAAAAGAAAGAAAAAAAGAAAAGAAAAAAAGAAAGAAAAAAAAGAGAAAAGTTGTCAGGTCCCCAGCATTGCCCTTCAAACCTTCAGCCACAGCACACACACTGCCGAGCTTTGTCAGAGGTCGCTCTGTCTCCCTTCCCTCAACCCTCAGCCAACTGGGCCAATGCCCGCCTCTCTTTTCTGACCTGCCTCTGTCTCTCACCTGACCCTACAGACAGAGGGCAGGTAGCCATGCACAGCTTCACCTGTACCTTTACCCTGTCTCTCAATCACTGGACAGGTCTCCAGCTGAACCAGACTCCATCACACCCTTCTCCTCTTGTTTTACTTTTTCCCCTGATAACCCCTGTGCTGGTTATGGAGAGAAATAGTTAGGTAACCAGATGATGCTCTGTGCACTAGGTGTGGCTAGGCTGGAGTAACTCGAAGGTGGGGGACTGTAACCATTGAAAAATCCAAATGAAAAAAAAATCCATTGTACAATTATTTATGGTCTGACATGCAATTCCTCTTGATAGTTAGGTTAACACTATCCCTACATTAAGGGAGAGAACCCCTCTTTCCCTGTACACATGCACTATTCTCATTTGCATGCTTCTGTTGCCCACACGTGGGTGTTACACAGGGAGGGCTAGGAGATGGTTGGCTGCCCAACAGTGGGTAACCAGTTAGGGAAAAGGTCAACGGATGTGTTTGTCTGCAGGACACTTCACACTTAGGTTCCGGTCAGTATCCTCTGGATATCTGAGTATGAGGAAAAACCGTAGTGACCCAGAGAGTCTGGACTAGTGTGTCACACTCTGTCAGTCCCTGCTGCTCATGTAGTCATGGTCAGCGTCACCTTGGAACCTGAGGAATTGACATACCGGTTTTTCCACGTGTATGTTCACAGCACAAACTGCCAGGTGGCACTGTCTTCTGGAAACAGGTACAAGGTGTGGTCCTCCCTTTCTTCACCTTCACACCAACCCTTTGTGGTGAGTGCTCCACACATCAGCGCTGTCATTGGTCTGTTTAACTGTCAGGGGGAGACGACTTGCTTCACACTGTCCTTTTCCTTCTTTCCTGAAGACCAAAGGCCTGTGCAGTTGGCCAGTGGTCTGTGGAACTGCTCTGTAGAGCACTACGCCAGCTTCCATCACCACCTGGCCTGTAACCTGGAGAGGGAGTGTAAAGATGGCCGGGATGAAACAGCTGACTGTCCCTTCAGCAGTCCTCAGTGTGATGGAATGATAGAGTTGTGTGGTCGGCTGTTACACCATTGCAAAGACTGATACTGAGTCTTGCCATGATGAAAAAGTATTCTGATAAGCATTGCAGCGCCCTAGGGGGCCAGCTTAGCTTGCCTTCCTGTAAAAACGATTTGGTGGCCGCACTTTTTGAAAAGACAAACATATCTTTATATAAGCGCCAAGCCATTTGGACAGATCTGTACTCTATGATTCCTCCTATCCCAGCATGTACACAGTGAGCCTGGTTAAAGCAGACAAAACTGTGTTGCATCATTCCATTCCAGTGTGTGGGTCTCTTCACTTCCAAGGCAGAGCCATTTTTGTCATAGCCTCTGCCTGCGTGCTTATTTGGTCCTATGAACACAAACTTGCAACGTTCCCTGGGCATTTTGTGAAATCCAGCAAAACAGCTCAAGGGAAGACTTCACCATTCAAAATCTATTTTTGTTAACAGTTCAGGATTTCTACTTTCAAGAGAACAGCAGTCTATGACAAAATGCCCTGATGGTCATGTAACACACACTTTTCTTTTATGTGGTTCCAACCGTTATCAATATGTGTGGTCAGCAGTCCACCTCCTGTGTTTTTCTGACCAGTTGCCGGACAGCCATGTCTTGGATTCACCAGGCCACCATCTCCCTGCAGTTCCCACCTTTACATGTCATGATCCTGTGACACAGGTGTCCTATACCTTAGTGTGTGACTTCATTCTGACTGTCCGGATGAGAGTGATGAAAGTTTCTGTAAGCATCCTGCTTGTAACGGACAGTTCAGATGTGCTAGTGGTCAGTGCGTGTCCTTTGATAAAACATGTGACAAAACTTACAACTGCTGGGACAAATCTGATGAAAGAAATTGTGATAAATTTAGAAGAAACAATGTTAAGCATCACCTTGTTCCATCCCCAGCCCTTGTTTATTTTGATGGCCTCAGACGCTTTGTCTCCATCCCAATGAATTTTACTGAGCCCTGTCCTGACAACCACTATTGTTGTCCTGGTGACTTCAATGACTGTCTGCCTGTCTACACACGGTGTAACTCCATGTATGACTGCACTGATCACCAGGATGAAGAGGGCTGTGAAGAAATCACATGTCCAGGATTTTTTCGATGCAGACTTTCAAACGTCTGTGTACACAGTGAGCACATCTGTGATGGCTGGCCTCACTGCCCAAAGAATGATGATGAACTGGTGTGTAACGTCACATGTCCATACAGCTGTCTGTGTCAAGGTCACCCTTTCTGTGTCCACAGCCTTTCTCTGCAGGTCACTTCCCCCAGCTCCGCTACCTGGATGCCACAGGGTCAGGTATGACGCTGTCTGATGTGTGTGACAACGTTCTGCTCATAGGTGTGTCCTTGCTCACTGCTCTATAAACATCCTGCCCAGAACACACTTCCTGAACCTGAGGATTCTTGATCTGAGGGGTAACACACTGCAGCACGTCAATGTGACCTCTTTTCTGGGGCTGAAAACTCTGCAGTGGCTGTCCCTGTCCAGCAACCCTCTGACCTCCTTGCACACTGGCTCCTCCTCTGTTCTCCAGCACAGAGCACTCTCCTCCCTGGATCTGTCCCTCACCACACTGACTGTGCTGGACACTGCAGTGTTGTCGCTGTTTCCTAACCTGCAGACTCTGAACGTCACCTCCACCTCCATTCACACTATCACCCCTCCAGGATTTCAGTCTACACCTCTGTTAGCTGAACTGTTCATGGATGACAGCCCTGTGGAAACATTCCCACCCAACATCTTTCAGTCTTTGTCCCACCTGCAATATGTAGCAAGTCAGAACTACAAATTCTGTTGCAGTCAAATGCTTCCCAGAACTTTTGACAATTTAGTTTGTGTTGCTCCAAAAGACGAAATTTCCTCGTGTGAAGATTTGCTGCAGTCCTGGACATACCAGGGGTTTCTGTGGCTGGTGGCTTGTCTGTCACTGATGGGCAATGTCTTCTGCTGCTGTGCACGTTTGTTCGCTAGGAGTCTGGTGTCTTCCAGTGGCTTCAGTGTGTTTGTCACCAACCTCACCATGGCTGACTTTCTGATGGGGTCTACATCACCATCATTGGCGTGGCTGATGAAATGTTCCGTGGACAATATCTCTACAAGGACGACACCTGGAAACACAGTGGGGTCTGTAAGGGGGCTGGTTTTCTGTCCCTGCTGTCCAGTGAGGTGTCGGCTCTCACCATCTGGCTCATTACACTGGATCGTTTCATTGTCCTGCACTTTCCTTTCAGCACTGTGAGGTTTGACAAACGTCAGCAGCAGTGGCTTGTCTGGTGACTTGGTTGGCTGGCTGGGTTTTGGCAATGGTGCCACTGCTTCCTGTAACAGCACATTGGGGGTTCTACAGCCAGACAGGTATTTGTGTTCCCTTGTCAGTTTCAAGGCCAGAATTTCAAAGGCAGGGTTTACTCATTCAGTGTTTTCATTATTCTGAATTCTGTTTTATTTCTGTTTGTCTCAGCAGGTCAGGCTTTAATCTATGTGACCATACAGCACCAGGCTCTGAAAACGGATTCCACCAAAGTGTCACGTGACATGACCATAGCACGACGGTTGATCACCATTGCAGTCACAGATTTCCTGTGCTGGTTTCCCATTGGTCTGTGTGGAATGCTGGCTCTGGCTGGTACGCCAGTCCCTGGAGAAATCAACGTGATGCTGGCCATCTTTGTTTTGCCTTTGAACTCTGCTCTCAACCCCTTCATGTACACCTTCAACACTCTGGCTGAGAAGAGAAGGAAAGCCAATGAAACTGAAGTTTTAAAGTGGCTGGAATCCCAGCCAAACTTATTAGATGATTAAACATTCTTTTCAAATTTATTTTCTCTTCCATTGACTCCACAGTTCTGTGTACTCTGTCTGTCTGTCTGTCTGTCTTGTCTGTCTGTCTTGTCTGTCTGTCTCATTAAATCTTCAAAATGTTTATAACACACACACCACACACACAACACACACAACACACACAACACACAACACACACACACACACACACACACAAACACACATCAAACACACACACAATAATATATATCATTATAAATATATATATATTATTAACATATATATGTTATTTTATATATATATATTTTATATATATATAATATATATATATATATATATTTCAAATTAGGCTGTAACAACAAAAAACACCTCCTGAGGAAGGAGAAAGCCGAATTATTGGGGAACCATATATGCTGGTTGTTTTACTTTTACTGTGTTTTTATATATATATATATATATATATATATATATATATATATATATATATATATATATATATATATATATATATATATATATATAATATATATTACTTTTGAACCTTTCTTCAAATACAAGAGATGCTCTCTGAATTTCACTCTACTCTGTCTCCTGATGGCAGATCCATATCCAGTTTGCTGTTTGATGACAATATTTATTTCAAATGAGGCAGTGACAACAAACTCGAAGAACTCACAAGGAAACTAAAATCATGAGCTTATCTTAGAGATTAAAAAAATACATAAAAAACCAGAGTGGAGGAAGCTGGTTGTAAAATCTTCATTGGTGCCTCCACAGTTCAGGGTACTATGTAATAGAAGAAGGGGTGAAGTAGAAGAGAAAGATCCCAGTAACCAGCACCAGAGACATTACAGTTAACTTGGTATTACACCCAGAAAAGTGAACTCTTTTAAACAGTTTGGTTTCAATCAGTTCTTTTTCTGCGTTCCATAGCCATGATGACTATGTAGTCCCATCTGGATGGTAAAGTCTGCTGCCTGTCTGTCGCAGTGACCAAGCTGTTCTAATCTTCCTAGCTTGTTTTTTTTCTGGAGGTCCACTGTGTCCTCCTTGGGTGACCGTTTTGCATTCCTTGGCTTCAGTACAGTCCGCCCCCCCTCCTCAGTTCACCCAGCTATAAATGGGTGCCTGCCCTCTCTAGGGTCAGGGAAGGTAAAGCAGCGAGGGAGAGGAGATGGGCGCCACCCTCAATATGCTGGCCACTTGAGAAGCTGAGGTCTCTGATGCCTCGCTCCCCTACGACCGCCTGGGTTATAGGACACCTTTACTTTTACCTCCCTCTGTGTCAGGCCTCTTTTGGTGATATCTCAGAGTGTTGAAGGTAGGTAGGGCAGGACTGCGGGATATGGGAGAGGATTTGTGGGCCTGTGCCACAGGGGCACTGGTCAGAGTGGGATACTTTCAGGTGGTGGATACGAGATAGGAGCTGGCAGTGTCCTGTTTGCAGTCTAAAACTGGTGACTTCAGCGGCTCTTTCTAGTTCAAGAATGTTATCCTTTTCCTTTTCTGACCCAAAGTCCCGGCTCCACAGGTGTCAGTTCCCCCACTTTCAGCTCCTCTCACCTGCTAATTTTCTGTCCCATCCCATCCCATCCCAGATGGGGCCTGCTGGTGCTAATTATAGCAGGAACTGACCACACTTGGTAAAAAGGAAGGGGTGTGCTAAATTTCACACTCTGGACTGAGTGATGTTGGATTGTGCGATGTGGTGCTGGGGCCATTTATTTTATTTGATTTTTATTTACTTTTTTATTTTATATGTAGGATAAAGGAATAAGCACTCAGTGGTTGTGTGTGTGTGTGTGTGTGTGTGTGTGTGTGTGTGTGTGTGTGTGTGTGTGTGTGTGTGTGTTTTAATTTTTTTTACATCCAGTCCCCATGTTTACGCCATTCTTTGCTGAAGCTGTTTTATCAAGATTGCCTTTGCTTCAGTGTAGGACACAGGGTGGGTTGGATGCTCCAGTTTGCTTCCCGCCTTGAACATGCACTCCACCTCTTTGTTTCCATCTATACCACAGTGGAATGGGATCCATTGCAGGACCAGCACAATTGTCTACCTGCGGAACTAGGTTTAGCTCCTGTCTGGTGTCTCTCAGGATCTGCTCTCCTCCTGGTGCCTGGAGGCTGCAGGATGGACTTGCAGTCGGTCAGGAACACTGTGTTGGTGGGTACAGTGTCTTGCTGGTTGAGAATCAGGGCTGCAAGTAGCAGAGCACAGGCCTCAGCACGGTCACTGGTGGGACGAGTACGTACGAGTATACGTGCTGAGTGGATGAGTGCAAACCGTGTGTGTGTGTGTTGTGTGTGTGTGTGTGTGTGTGTGTGTGTGTGTGTGTGTGTGTGTGTGTGTGTGTGTGTGTGTGTGTGTGTGTGTTGTGTGTGTGTGTGTGTGTGTGTGTGTTGTGTGTGTGTGTGTGTGTGTGTGTGTTGTGTGGTGTGTGTGTGTGTGTGTGTGTTGTGTGTGTGGTGTGTGTGTGTGTGTGTGTGGTGGTGGTGTGTGCGTGCGTGCGTGGGTGCGTATGAATTTTGAGTGGGAGTTTTTTTGTGTTTTTTTTCCTCTTTTGGTTGTTTTGGCTGCTATTGTTGTTGCTTGTTTTATCTATAGACATATTCTATTTTAAGGCTCTTGAAATCATGTTAGCTAATTAATGCTGGTGAAATGTTTGTTGTTGTTTTATTTGTTTCTTTGTTTGTTTTTTCCCCTTTTCTTTCTTTGTTGGTTTTATTGTTTTGCTAGGGATTTTCTGCTTTGATTTTTGTTGGTTTTTTGTGTTGCTTTGTTTTGTTTTTTGCAGTTGTTTTGATTTTTTTCCTTTTCTTTAGATAGATGGCTTGATGGAAAAAAGCAAATCAATGCTTACTCAATGTACCATCTGGATATAAAAATTTGATTGATTAATTGATTGATTGATTGATTGATTGACAGGGTGACTGAGGCCCCAGACTTCCTGACGGTCCTGCTAAAAATGGAATCTGATACACTCCCTGCTTCCTCCAATTTTTTTTTTTTTTTTTTTACCGCTTTGCATGTACTTGCGTGGGTATTGGGAGAGTATTTTGGTGTCCAGTGCTCCCAGTTCAAGAGGATTTTTCCTCTGGAGTTAACATCAGTGCCGATTCCACTTCCTCTAAAAATCCTTGGGATGAGACTGTAAACCAAGGTCCCGTGTGTAAACGCATGCAGAACAGCTTGTGCACAATCAAAACCCATTCCACTTTTATTTATTTTACTTATTAGATTTTAACCTTTTATTTCGTGGATAGAGGAATAAGCATGCGTGTGCTGTTCTTTTTTTTCTGTGTATGCAGTTTTGTAAATCTTGTCATCCGTTCCCACCGGCACAGAATGGCCTACTCTGGCTAAAAAGCGGAACGGATTTTAACGTGTGCGCATGATGTTCTGAGTGCGTTCGCGCAGGGGACCTCGGTTTATAGTCTCATCCGAAGGACTTTTGGTGGAATGGAGTCGGCACTGACGTCAACTCCAGAGAAGTCTTCTTGAACGAGAATCAACCTAGGTCAGCAGATCACGAGTGCATCACTCTGACCAACAGGCTATCCCAACCCCCCATCTAGATTGTCAGATGCAGTTTGCACAACTGCTCAAACTGGTCAAGAAATTATTGACTGAGTAATTAATGACCGAATACCATGGTAACGATAGCAAGGCAGGTAGCTCATGCAGGTAAATTATGATAACAATGTGACAGTTATGTCCCTTTAGTACTAGTCGATCGAAAGGCTACACTCCAGTACTAGCTTGCTGGGTGGTGTAGTAAGTTTGTATAGAGTAGTGTGGATCGTAAAATAAATTCTGTTGATCTTCACAGATTTTTTTTAAAGTAAAAAAAAAAAAAAGCACTGTGCTTTTGTATCTGGGATTCAGGACATAGGCCTAGAGGAATGCCAGGTAGTCACGAGAAAGTTGGAGATGATAATCAAATGACGATTGCTTGTGTTCCTACTGCGTTGACCCCGCCCATACATGTTGCATTGCGGTTAGGAAGCTAGCAGACAGCAAAAAATGACTGAGGGGGTACAGTGTTTGCTGAAAAATACAAAAAAGTTCAAACCTACAATCTTTGTGCAAATCATATGAGTTCCGGGTCAGGGGCTAGACTTTCTGAAAAAAAAATATTGTTTTATATATTATTATTATTATTATTATTATTATTATTATTATTATTATTATTATTATTATTTATTTTATTACTGTGGGTGCCTTAGTATATGCAGCGTGAGATTTTTCCCCTGGAGTTAACATCAGTCCTGACTCCACTCTCCCCAAAAGTCCTTCGGATGGGACTTAAAACCGAGGCCCCGTGTGCGAACGCACGCACATCTTGCCCACACGTTAAATTCTGTTCCGCTTTTCGAAAGAGTAGGCCATCGTGTGCCGGTGGGAACAGATGACATTTACAAAACTGCATACACACGGGGACTGGATGTAAAAAAGCACAGGAGTGCTTATTCCATTATCCTCGATATAAAAGAATAAATCAAATAAAAGACTAAAATAACAACAACAAAAAAACCGCAAGAGTGATGTATGAAAATAGACGGGAAAGGAGTCAAAATTAACACTGGTGTGTAGCCAAACAGCAAGGCAAATTTATACATGTCGGGTTAAAAATCTGAAAATTGTTGTTTTACACCCGTGTTTCACCTTTCAATTATTTCAGAGGTGCATGCACAAAACGAAACAAAAACACACGTTACTACTTGGGCTTGTTTACAATCTACCTAATTCGACCTTCACCCATGCATTGAGGTCAAGCGCATTGATTAACCTTTTACAAGACAAACTGACCTCCAATGGTGACACAGTGCGAGAAATAAAACCATGCCGTTCTCCTTATCAAGATATTTTCTTCAGCATTGAACAGGATCATGTCTGAATGAAATATGTAGCTTTTTAGGGATGCAAATGAGGTGGCAAATGTTTTTACTTTGTAAACGTTCAAGCTTTGTGAGAGATCTGGTAGGCCTAACATTTGCTTTGGCCTCTGAAACATAGGCCTAATAAAGATCGACTCGAGGTAACTAGGCCTAAGGCCCTCAGCGTTGGAGTATAGGAAACTGCAACAGGTTGTTTATCTACCTCGTTTATTAATGTGAAACGTACTGTCGACAAGTCAACCGAACTTCCCAGTCTACCACGTGTAGCCTATCTAGCACATCTGTTTCATTTGCGAAACTAATCGGACGACTCTGTGAGGAGTGTCGAACCTATTTAAACGATGGCCGCACGTGGTTGCGTCCACTCGGCCTGTGCCATTCAACGGGTTCTGAGCAGGAACTCTGATAAGGCTGCGGGTAAAGTAGCCGCTAAATTTAGCCCACCCCGCAGGCACATTCAACGACGTGCGTGTCGTCTGCTGACTTCCATTTCACAGTCACGAAGTCGAGCAGAGAGACCCTTCGCTGTCAGAAGCATGGCGACTGGTCTTCCAAGTACGGTTACTGATGGACACAGTGCTTCCAAACTGCCCGCAGAGGAACCGCGCCAACAATCAAGTTATGAGGTAGGCTAGGCCTTGGCCTGTGACCCGTAGGCTATGAGAGGAAACAAAAAATCTGCCCGCCAATGTGAAATAGAAAGTAGGCTAGCAGATCGTTTGTTGTGTGTCACGTGTGCGTGTGTGGTGTGTGGTGTGCTGTTTTCGATTTTACGGCTGTTCACTGTGTGTAAGTGTGTGTGTGTGTGTGTGTGTGTGTGTGTGTGTGTGTGTGTGTGTGTGTGTGTGTGTGTGTTTTCGATTTTAGGCTGTTCACTGTGTGTGTGTGTGTGTGTGTGTGTGTGTCAATCATTAAGAATTTGAACGAATTGATTTGAAAACACCACACACACCACACACCACACACAATGTGTGTGTGTGTGTGTGTGGTGTGTGTGTTTGCGATTTTAGGGCTGTTCACTGTGTGTGTGCTGTTTTCGATTTTATGCTGTCACTGTGTGTAAGTGTGTGTGTGTGTGTGTTTTGTGTGTGTGTGTGTGTGTTTTTCTTGCATTTTAGGCTGTTCACTGTAAGTGTGTTGTGTGTGTGTGTGTGTGTGTGTGTGGTGTGTGTGTGTGTGTGTGTGTTTCATGTTACAGTTCGAGTGTGTCACTGTGTGTGTGTGTGTTGTGTGCCTGCATGCGTGCACATCCTGGCGCACGCACAGCGTGCAATCCAAATTTTACAAACTGTTCACTGTGTGTGTGTCTGTGTGTATTTGTTGTTGTTTTGGTTTTACATCCCTTCACTCTGATTATCAGACTAGGGGAAAAAAAGAAAAGAAGGGGAGGGGGGGGGGATGTATCATCCATCATCTATCTATCTATCTATCTATCTATCTATCTATCTATCTATCTATCTATCTATCTATCTATCTATCTATCTATCTATGATCTATCTATCTATCTATCTATCTATCTATCTATCTATCTATGATCTATCTATCTATCTATCTATCTATCTATCTATCTATCTATCTATCTATCTATCTATATCTATGATCTATCTATCTATCTATCTCTATCTATCTATCTATCTATCTATCTATCTATCATATCTATGATCTATCTATCTATCTATCTATCTATCTATCTATCTATCTATCTATCTATCTATCTAATCTATCTATCTATCTATCTATCTATCTATCTATCTATCTATCTATCTATCTATCTATCTATCCGTCTATCCCTTGCTAGTCTGGCACCGTGGGGGCATCCCTGAAGACTTGACAACCAGTTCCCTCCATTCCTCTCTCTGTTATGCCTTACTGAGTTGTTCAAAATGTTGTTGAGTTCTAGGCCTGTCTAATTGCTGATGTTGTCCTCCCATCTCTTTGTGACATGTATGTATACATATACATCTTCGTGGAGACAGTAACCGACCCAACATTATGATTATGGATTAATAATTTTATTGAGACAAATAAATTCTTTTTCTCCGCCCTGTGTAGACATGCCTGGTACTGAAGCCAAACCAATGTCGCTGCTTCGAGGCCTCGTTTAGTCCTAACCCACTCTCAGGAACATGAATGTATAATTCAGTGTTCTACCATGGTATCCGTCCCCTTTTGCCATAGGTTATCAATATTATTACAATATTTGGCTAACAGTGGTAGTGCCACAATTCTCTTGATTTACCTACCCCCCAAAAAAATAATTCAAAGTGTTCTTTCTCAGTTTTTGTGTGATAATGATTAGCATTTGGTTATCAGATATATTAATAACATCATTATACTGTCATTAAGTGTCATTGTGGAAGACCCCTTTGCAACCTCAGATTTGCAGATGACATGACCTCATGGCAGCAGCAAACAAGAACTGCAAATCCCACAGACAATTTAACAGATCGAGCGAGCGCATACGGCATGGAGGTCAGTACAGAGAAATCAAAGATCATGGTCAACAGCGAAGTAATGACATCACGAAATAAAGATGAATGAGAAACACTAGAAGAGTAGCCAATTCAAATACTTAGCTCCTCCTAACAAAATGCACATCAAACAAGAAGTGAAAGCTCGCATTGCAACAGCAACTCTGCTCTAGTCAGACTCGAGAAGATCTCAGAAGCAACACATCACTTCGCACAAATACCACCTTTACAATCCCTCGTGATATCTATCCTCCTATATGGCTGTGAATCATGGACCTGAAGCAGAGTTAGAGAGGAAATCCAGCATTCGAGAACAAGTGCACAGAAGACTTCTCAAAATATCATACAAGAACACAAACCAATAATATTGAAAGAAGAATCAAAAAGTGTGGGCCCCCAAGAGCTTTGCTCCACCATAAGAGAGAAAGCTGATGTGTTGGTCACACCACAAGACACAACACCCTAGCAAAAACATCCTCAGAACAGTCGAGGCAAGAGAAGAAGAGGCCGCCAAAAGAAATCAGGTGACAACACAAGACTGACGCCCAACCCTACAACACCTCATAGCCACACAGGATCGTGAAGCATGGAAAAGATCTCTGTTGCGTCTTCTCTCAGTCCCCCCTACTCTTTGGGACATGGACTGAGTGAGTGAGTGAAGTGGGACATGGGGTCAAAACTGACAAAATTTTGTTTACAGGCCCATGTTTAAAGTTATGCTATATATTGAGAAGGGCATCACTTGTAAAGCATAAAAATCAAAGAAATTTACTCAGTTTTCTGCACTGCTGCCATGGAAACCATCCAATATGGCCACCAAACTAAATGTTTCAAACTCCTAAACCTTTTTATTGTAAAGAGTAGAAGTAACCTGTTTTTACAAACTAGTTTTACAACCCAAATTCTTTAAATTCACACAGGAAGATCTCCAAAAATATAATTTTTAATTCTAAAAAAACATGGTTTGGGCCACTTTTGGCCCGTGTGTAACCTTGAAAGTTGAATGATTGAGAAATTTATGTTGCGTGCATTATAAAACTAAAATCACATGGTATCCAAAGGGAAGCCATTCTCACCTTGCATTCCATCAAGCAAATATCAGAAAAAATCACTGTTTTTACATTTCTGGTGGTAATGGTGCATTAAATCTTTTCTCAATACTGGGTTTATTTTTAATTTATTTTTGCAATCTGATTAACCTGTAACAGTTTTAACTGCTGATCAAGCAGTTAAACTGTGGTAGAATTTTTTTAGCATTGTATTCATGATACAAAATTAGCTAGATCTATTCTAAACTTGTAAAAAAAACCCAGACGCTTTGATCAGTTAAATAGAACAAAATAGTATATTGTTAGATGTTAAGTGGTTTGATTTGTTTGCTTTACAAGATTCACCGCTTTATAAATTCCATATATATGATTATGTCAAACAGTGATATTATGTACCGTACTGTACTTGTGTAAAGTACTACTTGTGGAAACAGACTGACCTAAGTGTGTGATCATCCTTGTACTAATTCATCCTTTCAGCTGGTCTATTCTCAGTTAGCCGGAAGTTTTAAGTGGCAGTGGAGGAGACAACTTCATCAGTTCCTGTTGAGAATGCATACAGTGTCCTTGGCTGCATGTTCACAGCTTAGCTCTTCAACTA
>CM060345.1:35631123-35641123 GCA_030674155.1 Stramonita haemastoma
AAATATGATTTCTCTGTTTTAAGTGGTGGTGTGACAAAGGCTGCAGACTCTGTGTCATGATTAATTCCAAAACCAACCCATATTCTGTGTAATTGTATAAATTTTGAATTAGTCAGCATACTTATGTTCAATAATATACATCACATGTGACCAGACATCTGCAACCATGATATTTTGATTTTTTTTCTTCATGATTCTATAAATAACGATTCATGCTTTATCTGCTTTGTCACTGAGACAGCACGTGTTGCATGCTAGATTATGATTTTAATAGAATGACATAAGATTTTAAAAGAAAGTTGCATTTGTCATGTAGATAACATTTTTTCTTAGCCAATGTGTGGAAATAGCTTTCCTATAATTGGCTGTGAATTTGTATTGTTGTATGTTTGGTAAAAAGGTAAAGGTAAAGGTGTCCCATAACCTATGTGGTCGTAGGGGAGCAAGGCATCAGAGACCTCAGCTTCTCTAGGGACCAGCAATATTGAGGCGGCGCCCATCTCCTCTTCCTCACTGCTTTACCTTCCCTGTCCCTAAAGAGGGCAGGTACCCATTGACAGCTGGGTGAACTGGGGGAACTGTACTGTAGCCAAGGCACTGAAAAGGTCACCCATCCACTTGGTAACCACGCTCGATGCTGCTGAACCTTAGCTTGGGGAGAGTGAGTGCTCTGACCACTGAGCTATTCTGTCCCTTATAACATGGATATTCAGTGGTGAAATGAGTCTACATCATAATATTCAGAGAGAGAGAGAGAGAAAGAGAGAGAGGGTGGAAGGAGGGGGGGGGGGGGGGGGGATTGTAGTAGTAGAAGTACTGGCATTAACAATAGAAACTTGTAATTATTGTACACAGTACTACTACTACTGGTGCAGTAGTTATGCAGTGCTTAATATCAACTATCTTGAGCCCAAGCTTGTACACAGTACTACTACTACTGGTGCAGTAGTTATGCAGTGCTTAATATCAACTATCTTGATCCCAAGCTTGTACACAGTACTACTACTACTGGTGCAGTAGTTATGTAGTGCTTAATATCAACTATCTTGAGCCCAAGCTGGTGTGAGTTTTGGTTTTGTTTTTTTAAAATTAATATCACATGTTTGTTGTAAATAAACCAACTTTTTCAGACTGCTTTTTGTAAGAGTAGGCCATTGTGTACCGATGGGAACAGATAGGATTTTCAAAACTACATGTATACACACGGGAACTGGATGTAAAAAAGCACGCGAGTGCTTATTCCATTGTCCCTGATATAAAAGAATAAATAAAAAATTAAAGAAAGGAAGAAAGAAAGAAAGAAAGAAAGAAAAACAACAACATTCTTTACACTCATACTCAAGGAACAAAAATTATCCCCCCTCACCTTCTGACCTTCCACGTGAATTGAAATGTTGGGTCCCCCAGAACATGCCATCTATTAAATATTTAATTTATTTATTTTCTATGCTATTTTATTCTTTTGTTTTGAGGATAATGGAATAAGCACTCGTGTGCTTTTTTATCTTTTTTTTTTATATCCAGTCTTCATATGTATACATACATGCAGTTTTGTCATTTCAGTCATCTGATCCCACTGGCACACTCTGGCCAAAAAGCGGAACAGGCTTTAACATGTGCGCGAGATGTTCTGCGTGCATTCGCGTGGTGTTCAAGTCTCATCTGAGGGACTTTTGGGGGAGTGGAGTCGGCACTGATTTAACTCTAGGGGAACAATCCTCTTGACCGAGATTCAAACTCGGGTCAGCAGATCATGAGCACATCACTCTGACCACCAGGCTATCCTGCCCAACACCCCTCTCATTAACATTTTCCCCCTTTTTCCTATCACTATTTTTATCACTAATATCAGTGGTAAACTTTCAACTCAAGAACATTTGTGACGCTCCACCACATAAGGAGTCGCATTGTTATTAACAAGTTATTAACCAGCAATAAAAACTAAAAAAAGGCTATTCAATGCAAAAAAAAAAGATCGAAAATCGGACAATTCTGTGCAAAGTTATTACAAACTGAAATAGTAGACTGCAGGATGTGACAAAAGAGAAACAGGCAAGTTTATTTTTGTAACGGGTTGTCAGAATGTGGGCCTGGGTATTTTCAAAACACATTTAAAAGCAAAAGGAATAAAAATTATACCTTGATATTTCATTACAAGGTAGAATAACAGATACAGTTTAATAATTGATCAAAATCTCAAAATTGACAACTTGAATGACCCCCACCTGCTCCTAGCGCAAAATTGGGTAATGTGCTAAGCGACTCATTTCGTGGTGGAGGGTCACATTTTTTCCCTCTTTTTTTCCCCTCCTTTTTATCACTGTCAATGCTCTTTACCTTGATTTTAAAAGTTTTTTTTGTTTGTCCCCCCCCCCCCCTCCCCTGTTTTTCTTCTTCTTCTCACTATCTTTCTTTATCAGTGTTCTTGAAACTTATCAATGTAAAAACAATTGTCGACATAATGACTGACTTCATTGATAAAACGGTAACGGATAAGAAATATCTCCAGACAGAGCTTATCATTGTCAGTATGTGTGTGTGTGTGTGTATGTGTGTTGTGTTGTGTTGTGTTGTATTATGTTGTGTGTGTGTGTGTGTGTATGTGTTGTGTCAAAGTCAAAGTCAAACTTTTATTTCCAGATGGTACATTGAGTAAGCAGTACAATTGCTTTTTTTCATCAAGCCATCCATCTAAAAAATAAAAAATTAAAAAAATTTTAAAAAAATTTTAAAAAGAAAAAAATAGAGAAAGTCATATTTGAACAAGGAAAAACTTAAAGAAGATATGTGGTACAAATGAAAAGATTAAAAATGAACTTGAAAAATATTCACACCAAAAGAAGAAACTACACACACACACACACACACACACACACACACACACACACACACACACACACACACACACACATATATATATATATATATATACATATATATATATATATATATATATATATATATATAATATATATATATATATATATATATATATATATATATATATATATATATATATACCACACGCACACAAGGAAAATAATGCATGATTCCTTAAAAATCGTTTTACACACACACATACAAACCTATATCAATTCCCTCCTCCAAAACAAGTACGGTGCATACAAAGAAAAACAATACATTACAAAGCAATGGATTCGAAGCAGAAAGGAAAAACAATCACATTAATTTCCTTCCTTTTTCTCAGTCCTTCACTCCCAAGCACTTGTGTTTATAGATTTACACTAAAACATGTCAGCGTTCTATCAAATAAGTGCATTCAGGTACATAAAAAAAAAAGAAAAAAAAAAGAAATATATATATATATATATATATTGTGTTGTGTGATGTGTGTGTATTATAAATGATTTTAAATAAAATCCTCCCAATAGCTAGTTCCTGAGGTGGGGTGGAAGAGAGAGAGAGAGAGAGAGAGAGAGAGAGAGAGAGAGAGAGAGAGAGAGAGAGAGAGAGAGAGAGAGAGAGAGATTTGATTTGATTTGATTTGATTTGATTTGATTTGATTTGATTTATTCTTTTATATCGAGGATAATGGAATAAACACTCATGTGCTTTTTTACATCCAGAGAGACACAGAGACACAGAGAGAGAGAAGACACACACACACACACACACACACACACATTCACATTCTCTCTCTCTCTCTCTCTCTCTCTCTCTCTCTCTCTCTCTCTCTCTCTCCTCTCTACTCTCTCTCTCTCTCTCTCTCTCTCTCATCACACACACACACACACACACACACACACACACACACACAACACACACACACACACACACACACACACACACACACACACACACACACACACACAAGAGAAGACGAGAGCACAGACAGCCGAGAGAGAGAGAGAGTGTAGAGAGAGAAGACGAGAGAGAGAGAGAAGAGAGAGAGAGAGAGAGAGAGGAGAGAGAGAGAGAGAGAGAGAGAGAGAGAGAGAGAGAGAGAGAGAGAGAGAGAGAGGAGAGAGAGAGAGAGAGAGAGAGAGAGGGAGAAGAGAGAGACCGAGAGAGAGAGAGAGAGAGAGAGACAGAGAGAGAGAGAGAGAGAGAGAGGAGAGAGAGAGAGACAGAGAGAGAGAGAGAGAGAGACAGAGAGAGAGAGAGAGAGACAGAGAGAGAGACAGAGAGAGAGACAGAGAGAGAGACAGAGAGAAACAGGAGAGAGAGAGAGAGAGAGAGAGAGAGAGAGAGAGAGAGAGAGAGAGAGAGAGAGAGAGAGAGAGGAGAGAGAGAGAGAGAGAGAGAGAAAGAGAGAGAGAGAGAGAGAGAGACAGAGAGAGAGAGAGACAGAGAGACAGAGACAGAGAGAGATCACTCTGACCACCAGGCTATCCCATCCCTCTGCAGGAGTGGCAGTTTAATAATCATTCCAAATCTCAAAATTGACAACCTGACCCCCCTCCACCTCTCCCCCTACCTTCCTAAAAACAACAAAAAAAGTCTCCTAGCATGTGGAATTTTAAAATTTGTGTGTCAGGTGCACAGCGACTTATTTCCTGGTGGAGTGTCACTTATATACTAAAACTATTTCAGCTTAGAGGTGGCTGGTCTGTGAGTCAGTCAGGGAGGGAAGGGGGGGGGGGGGGGGGGTGAGGAGGAGGGGGGGAGTTGAAGGAGGAGGTAGTGTGGTGGTTGACCTCATTGCATTTGAGTGTAAAGGTCAGCATTGTGGTCCCTAGCCTGTAGTGTATGTGTGTATGTATGCCATAATGTATGATAATTTCCTGTCAACAGCAGTTGTTATGTCTGTGGAATGGGGTTATCAGTAGATATTGTTATATAGAGAGAGAAAGCAAGAGAGAGTGTGTTCACTGCTAATCCAGATTTTGTGTGTGTGTGTGTGTTCACTGTGTGTGTGTTCACTGTGTGTATGTGTGTGTGTGTGTGTACGTGTGTGGGTGTGGAGAGAGAGAGAGGGAGACAGTGTTGACTGCTAATCCAATCAATCAAATCAATCAAATTTTTATTTCCAGATGGTACATTGAGATTGTGTGTGTGTGTGTGTGTGTGTGTGTGTGTGTGTGTGTGTGTGTGTGTGTGTGTGTGTGTGTGTGTGAAAGAGAGAGAGAGAGAGAGAGAGAGAGAGAGAGAGAGAGAGAGAGAGAGAGAGAGAGAGAGAGAGAGACTGTTGACTGTTGACTGTTGACTGTTGACTGTTAATCCAGATTGTGTGTGTGTGTGTGTGTGTGTGTGTGTGTGTGTGTGTGTGTGTGTGTGTGTGTGTGTGTGTGTGTGTGTGTGTATCATGAAAGAAAGAGATAGAGACAGTGTTGACTGCTAATCCAGATTGTGTGTGTGTGTGTGTGTGTGTGTGTGTGTTGTGTGTGTGTGTGTGTGTGTGTGTGTGTGTGTGTGTGTGTGTGTGTGTGTAAAGTGTGTGTGTGCGTGTGTGTGTGTATGTAAAGTTTGTGTAGTTAATATCACACATGTATGTGTCAGAGAGGGAGGGGGGAGGGGGGGGGGGGTAAGGAGAGAGGAAGGACAGGGGGTGTATCTTGTCTAATCTTTATCCTACCAGGTTGGAAAAGATTCGGCCTCATTTGAACACAGTTATCCCAGGAGTATGTAGGTGACACACAGTGAAAGCCAGAGAGTGTCATTCTGTTATATCTACACTGTGGTGTTCTGACTGTTCTATCTACACTGTGGTGTTGTTCTGACTGTTATATAGATCTACACTGTGGTGTTGTTCTGACTGTTATATAGATCTACACTGTGGCGTTGTTCTGACTGTTATATAGATCTACACTGTGGCGTTGTTCTGACTGTTATATAGATCTACACTGTGGCGTTGTTCTGACTGTTATATAGATCTACACTGTGGTGTTGTTCTGACTGTTATATAGATCTACACTGTGGTGTTGTTCTGACTGTTATATAGATCTACACTGTGGTGTTGTTCTGACTGTTATATAGATCTACACTGTGGCGTTGTTCTGACTGTTATATATATATCTCTATACTGTAGTGTAGTTCCAATTATACAAGTAGTTATAACTATATTGTAGTGTAGTTCTAACTATATATAACTATAATGTAGTCTCGTTGTAACTATATAAAAACAGTAGTGTCGTTCTAACTATATATATATACTATACTGTAGTGTCATTCTAACTATATATAACTATGCTGTAGTGTCATTCTAACTATATATATACTATACTGTAGTGTCATTCTAACTATATATAACTATGCTGTAGTGTCATTCTAAGTATATATAACTATGCTGTAGTGTCATTCTAAGTATATATAACTATGCTGTAGTGTCATTCTAAGTATATATAACTATGCTGTAGTGTAGTTGGGTCACTCTTCTGAAACCTGTACAATTTTGTTACATGGTTTGGGAAAAATCAAAATCTGCATATGATGCTGTTTTCAGTTGTTTTTAAGAGATTTATGATTGCTTGATCAGGTAAAATCAAAAGTAAATTGATTACTCTCTGAGAACTTTAAAAAAACAATACTTTATCCAATGAGTTGAAAACGTTCGAGCATAACAGATGACACCATAAGAAGGAAATATTTTTTATTTTATATGCAGAAAAAGATTTCATTTTAACATGGCAGAAACCAATCAGCGCATAGTCTCATCTAGAAGGGGAGAGAAAATGATGTTATGCATTGGATTCCTTAATATTCTTCCACTAAACAGCCTCAGGGATTGAATTTGAGAAAATATAATCCTTTTGATCGTCTCGGTTGTAACGTGATTTTTGAGACACCACTGACATAATTTTTGTTGGAGTGCTTATTGTATAAAAACTTTCCGACTTACAAGTCTGTTAAACATCCATAATTCATAAGAATAAGTTTTATTTTGAGAACAAATGGAAAGTAGGCTGCTCACACTTGATAAGACTAGAAGTTTCATTGCACAAGGCAGGTCATGAATGCGACACCGCGGTTACGCGCGAACCTTTTTTTTTTTTTAATTTAAAAAGTCGTGTGTTAGAATCCAAATAAGGTATAAAATGCAATATAATTGTTTGCATGTTTGGTCATCTTTAGTTTTCAGTGCAGCTGTTCTATCTAATTGGTACCTGAAGTTAGAATTTTAGCAAATGCAAACCACTCCTACGGCAATGTAACAAAATTGAGATTGTAAATGGTGGATTTTTCAAGAAACAAATCAGTTTATGGATGTAATTCCTAGTTGTAGCACATAGTTCTTGATTGTGCTGATAGTTGTACCACTTTTGATTAAATATGTCAAGTTACACACCCCAAAACAAATTAGAACAATTTTTATTTGGCTATGAATATGACACCCCTCTCCTGCATAGGTTTCAGAAGAGTGACCCAGTTCTGCATCTGCATCTGTATCTGTCAGAGTGGTGACTTTGCTCTGTATCACAGTGTGTGTCTGTGTGTGTCTGAAGACTTCAGCTGTTCTGATAGCATAGATTTCTACTGACTTGACTTGGAGAACTTTCAGTTATGGATGAATCAGAAGAGGTGGGTTGTGGTGGATTTACATTGTGTGCTCTCTCTCCCTCTCTCTCTACTCTCTCTCTCTCTCTCTCTCTCTCTCTCTCTCTCTCCTCTCTCCTCTCTCTCTCTCTCTCTCTCTCTCTCTCTCTCTCTCTCTCTCTCTCTCTCTCTCTCCTCTCTCTCTCTCCTCTCTCTCTCTCTCTCTCTCTCTCTCTCTCTCTCTCTCTCTCTCTCTCTCTCTCTGTGTGTGTGATCCATTTTAGGCAGGTGGGGGCCAGGTTGTCAATGTTGAGATTTTGATTGATTATAGAACTATAGCCATTCTTGTACCTTGTACTGAGGCATCAAGGCGTACTTTTGTTTCCTTTTGCTTTAAAAACACATCATTTAAAAACACCTCAGCCCTCATTCTGACCACCTACCATGATGCAAAACTTGTCAAGTTCTCATCTTGTCACGTCCTGCAGACTACCATTTCAATTTGTAATCACTTTTCATGGAATTGTCTGATTTTGAATCTTTTTTTTTTTTTTTTTGGGGGGGGGGGGGGGGGTATTGTATATCGATACCATGTGGATGGGTGACCATTTGCCTGCCTTGGCTTCAGCACAGTCCCCCAGTTCACCCAGCTGTCAATGGGTACCTGCCCTCTTTAGGGTCAGGGAAGGTAAAAGCAGCGAGGGAGAGGAGATGGGCGCCGCCCTCAATATGCTGGCCCCTAGAGAAGCTGAGGTCTCTGATGCCTCGCTCCCCTGTGACCACATAGGTGATGGGACACCTTTACCTTTTATTTACCTGTTTTGTGTTGTGTGTGTGTGACAGGAGGCTATACAGATGCTGAATTCGCTGCAGTCCAATGCGGAGACGATTCGCAAGTCGATGAACGATCGCAAGGAGCTGAGGAAACGCACCATCCCCAACATGGTCAACTACCTGCAGAGAGTGGGACTGTCGGTGAGTGCTGTGGGGTGTTGTATTGGGTGGTGTGATGTCGGTGAGTGCTGTGGGGTGTTGTATTGGGTGGTGTGATGTCGGTGAGTGCTGTGGGGTGTTGTATTGGGGGGTGTTGTGTCGGTGAGTGCTGTGGGGTGTTGTATTGGGGTGTGTTATATCGGTGAGTGCTGTGGGGTGTTGTATTGGGGTGTGTGATGTCGGTGAGTGCTGTGGGGTGTTGTATTGGGGTGTTATGTCGGTGAGTGCTGTGGGGTGTTGTATTGGGGTGTTGTGTCGGTGAGTGCTGTGGGGTGTTGTATTAGGGGGTGTTATGTCGGTGAGTGCTGTGGGGTGTTGTATTGGGGTGTGTTATGTCGGTGAGTGCTGTGGGGTGTTGTATTGGGGGGTGTTATGTCGGTGAGTGCTGTGGGGTGTTGTATTGGGGGGTGTTATGTCGGTGAGTGCTGTGGGGTGTTGTATTAGGGGGTGTTATGTCGGTGAGTGCTGTGGGGTGTTGTATTGGGGTGTGTTATGTCGGTGAGTGCTGTGGGGTGTTGTATTGGGGTGTGTTATGTCGGTGAGTGCTGTGGGGTGTTGTATTGGGGGGTGTTATGTCGGTGAGTGCTGTGGGGTGTTGTATTGGGGTGTGTGATGTCGGTGAGTGCTGTGGTGTGTTGTATTGGGGGGTGTTTATGTCGGTGAGTGCTGTGGGGGTGATTTTCTTTTCTTTTATTTTATACCACTTTATGTCACAGCAGATTTCTCTGTGAAATTCGGGCTGCTCTCCCTGGGGAGAGCGCGTCACCACAAGTGCAGTGCCTACCCATTATTTATTTTTTTCCCTCAGGGATGGTGTCTAAATACGACACCTGTGTGCATGCTGGTTTTTTAAAATAATTTTGTCATCCGCTCCTACCGGCACACGATGGCCTGCTCTTCCGAAAGGCGGAATGGGGTTTAAATGTGTGCGCAAGATGTTCTGCGTGCATTTGCACACGGGGCCTTGGTTTATAGTCACATCCGAATGACTTTATTCGTTTTGTTTTTTTTATTGGGGTGTGTTATTCTGTTATAAAGAAATGAAAACCAGAATGTGAAAAAGTGCAGTTGGACCATATGAAGAACTCCTGACTTCAGTGAAAAAAAACCCAAACACAAGGTGAAGTAGTACAGGCAGGTCACACAAAAATCTGGACTGACCAAGACAGTCTTACAGGGAACAGTAAGGGGAGGGAGACGAAGAGGCAGACAGAGGAAATCATGGGAAGACAACATCAGAGAGCGGACAGGCCTTGAGTGGAACAACAATGTGCAATGGAAAGCAGATCACAAATCTGAAAACGGTGAGGAGTGGAGGAAGCTGGTTGCAAAATCTTCAGTGGTGCCCTGACAGTCTTCAGGATTACAGGATGGCCTACTCTTCCAAAAAGCGGAACAGGTTTTAACATGTGTGCAAGATGTTCTACGTGTGTTCGCACACGGGACCTGGGTTGAAAGTCTCATCTGAAAGACTTTTGGGGAGAGTGGAGTCGGCACTGATGTTAACTCTAGAGGAAAAATCCTCTTGAAAGAGATTTGAACCCAGGTCAGCAGATCACAAGCATGCACTCTG
>CM060345.1:35646123-35653623 GCA_030674155.1 Stramonita haemastoma
CCCAAGCTATGTATTAGTATTTGTGCTCACTTTCCCCGCTGCCAATGTTAAGCAGCACTGTTTGTGCATCTTGGTTTCAATACAGTTCACCCAGCTGTCAATGGGTACCTGCCCTCTTTAGGGTCAGGGAAGGTATAGCAGCGAGGGAGAGGAGATGGGCGCCACCGCCCTCAACATGCTGGCCCCTAGAGAAGCTGAGGTCTCTGATGCCTCGCTCCCCTATGACCACATAGGTTATTGGACACCTTTACCTGTCTGTTTTGTATGTCATTCTGTGGTGATTTTATAGACTGTATGTTTTATACGTAATATTCTGTATTGACGTTACAGATCGCACATTTTATATGTCATATTCTGTATTGACTTTACAGACTGTATGTTTTATATGTAATATTCTGTATTGACTTTACAGATCGCACATTTTATATGTAATCTGGATTGATTTTACAGATTGCACATTTTATATGTAATCTGTATTGACTTTACAGATCGCACATTTTATATATAAGCCATATTCTGTATTGACTGTGCACATCGCACATTTTATATGTAAGCCATATTGTGTATTGACTGTAGAGATCACACATTTTATATGTAAGCCATATTGTGTATTGACTGTAGAGATCACACATTTTATATGTAAGCCATATTGTGTATTGACTGTAGAGATCACACATTTTATATGTAAGCCATATTGTGTATTGACTGTAGAGATCACACATTTTATATGTAAGCCATATTGTGTATTGACTGTAGAGATCACACATTTTATATGTAAGCCATATTGTGTATTGACTGTAGAGATCACACATTTTATATGTAAGCCATATTCTGTATTGACTGTAGAGATCACACATTTTATATGTAAGCCATATTCTGTATTGACTGTACACATTGCACATTTTATATATAAGCCATATTCTGTATTGACTGCACAGACTGCGCATTTTATATATAAGCCATATTCTGTATTGACTGCACAGACTGCACATTTTATATATAAGCCATATTCTGTATTGACTGTACACAGAGCACATTTTATATGGAAGCCATATTGTGTGTTGTGGTGTAGCAGCTCCCCACACCTGATCGAGGTGCGTGAACGGATCCGCATCAACGGCCGGCCGATCGACCGCGAGCTGTTCAGCAAATCCTTCTGGGACGTCTTCAACAAACTGCAGGCCACCAAAGTGAGTCAGTCCCCCACCCACAGTGGTCAGTCACTTTCCCCACCTTCAGCTCCTCTCAGCTGCTATCCACTCCATCTCATCCCATCCCAGCCCAGTTGGGGTCATGTCAGCAGGTGCTAATTCTAGCAGGAACTGACCGCACAGATCGAAAATCGAACAATTCTATGAAAAGATATTACAAACTGAAATGATACACTGCAGGACGTGACAAAATGAGAAATCGACAAGTTTAAGCATCATAATAGGTGGTCAGAACGAGGGCTTGGGTATTTTTTAAAACATGTGTAAAAGCAAAAGGAGACAAAATTATGCCAGGATATTTTATTGCCAGCTAGAATATTGGTTGTAGTGTTATAATCCATCAAAATCTCAAAATTGACAACTTGACCCCCTAAGGTAAAAGGGTAACGATACAGGTGTCCCATAACCTAGGTGGTTGTAGGGGAGGGAGGCATCAAGAGACCTCAGCTTCTCTCGGGGCCAGCATGTTGAGGGCGGCGCCCATCTCCTCTCCCTCGCTGCTTTACCTTCCCTGACCCTAAAGAGGGCAGGTACCCATTTACAGCTGGGTAAACTGGGGGGACTGTACTGAAGCCAAGGCGCGCAAACAGTCACCCATCCAGTTGGTAACCACGCTCAACGCTGCTTAACTTGACTGGGGGAAAGCGAGTGCTCTGACCAATTAGCACGGGGACTGGAGGTAAAAAACAAAAAAGCACATGAGTACTTATTCCATTATCCTCGATGTATGAAAATCGATAGATACATATATAAATAAATAAAATATATAAATAGAATAGATAAATAATTACAATCAAATCAAATAAATAGATAGATTAAAAAAAAAAAAAAAAAAGAATAAATAAATAAATAAAATAAAATAAATAAATTTTTAAAAGTGAATAAAAAAAGTAAATAAAATAGAGAAAAAACAACAACAACTAAATAACTAACTATCATTGTTGACGTGATTCTCTCCGCCAAATAAGAAATAAATAAACAAAATAGAATAAATCGATGCCTCAGAGCAAGGAAGGTCTACCGGCAGAGTTGCCATTTTCAAAAGTTTCGAGATATGCTCACTTGAAAAGTTTGAAAGGTCAGAACAAATCGAGGATTGAATGGAAGCGTTGGGTTTTCGGAGAGAGGAAGGGCATTGATGCTATCTTTACCATAGTATGTTTGTGTTGTAATACATGTAGAAGAAACGCCATGATAGCAAAAACACTGGCAGTGAAGCCAGACCACCCGTGTCTGCAGAGAAATTACAGCAGAACTGGCACTTCCTCCCATGCAGGCATGGCATGGCGATTAGCTTGACCCTTTATCCCAGATAAGATCACTCTCCAGCCACCAGTGTTCCCATGCAAGAACCACAGCAAGAACCACACGGCATCCAGGCCCGCCAGTGTTGCGTAAACTCTGCCCAGTGGTCCTAGTGTATCCCTTCCCATGCAAGAAGGTTTTGCACAGCTGGAAGTCCTTCCTTACACAAATTACCAGGTTAATTGGCACTACAGCCTTTAGAGCAAAAGCGGAGTGCCGTGCAGTCGTCCCTTTTACCATGAGAAATTCACTCAGGTAATTTTGTGCAAGAACGGTTTTCTTCAAATATCTTTAAAATTAATTAAAAAAATTATTTTATCGTTTTGTCATCTGAAAGTTTACAGTAAATTCTACCAGATATCAAAAAATTGAAAATTGGTATTTTTTTCAGATAAACTGTTCTTGCTCTGAGGCATCAAAATGCATAAATAGAATAAATAGACAAAGAAAGAAAGAAAGAAAGTGGTTTTGACTGGACTCTTGTGGACAGCACGAGAGGGAGATAAATAAGTAAATAAATAAATGAATAAATAAATCAAATAAATAGGTAAAATAAAATAAAATAATAATAATAATAATAATAATACATGGAATTTATATAGCGCTATATCTTGTAAAAACAAATCAAAGCGCTTGCACTCGACCCTCACAACAAACAACCAATGACAATAAATAATTCTAGCAAAATCGAAAGCACACAATCAAATAAAATAAATAGATAAATAAAATAAATAGATGAATAAGTACAATCAAATCAAATAAATAGATCGATAAATAAAAAAAGATAATGAAATAAATAAATAGATAAATAGAATAAATAAATTAATTAAATTAGTTAGAATTAAAAAAACAAAACAAAATCAGTTAAACAATAAAGTGTTGTGGACGTGACTGTGCCCGGCAGGAGCCAGGGGAGGAGAGCATGCCGCACTACTTCAGCTAGTTAAATAAAGAAATAAATAAACAAAATAGAAGAAATAAACAACAACAAAAATTAACTAACTAGCTAAATAAATTGTCGTTGACCCCACAGGAGTCAGGGGAGGAGAGCATGCCGCACTACTTCAGATAGATAAAGAAAGAAAGAAGTAAACAACATAGAATAAATAAACATCTATTATATATATAAAAGAATCAATGATTAACTAAAGTGTTTCTGATGTGACTGTGCCCGGCAGGAGGCAGGGGAGGAGAGCATGCCTCACTACTTCAGAAAGGTAAATAAATAAATAAAGAAATAAACAAAATAAAAATAAAATAAATAAATAAATAGCTAAACTAAATGAATAACTAAGTAAATTGTAGTTGATCTGACAGGAGTCAGGGGAGGACAGCATGCCGCACTACTTCAGCTAAATAAATAAAGAAAGAAATAAACAAAATAAAATAGATCAACAAAATATATAAATAACTAATAAGACAAATAAGTAACTAAAGTGTTTTTCACTGTGCCCCACAGGACTCAGGGGAGGACAGCATGCCTCACTACTTCAGCTTCCTGACGGTGATGGCGCTGTACGTCTTTGCCCAGCAGGGCGTGCAGGCGGCCATCTTGGAGGTGGGCATCGGGGGCCAGTACGACAGCACCAACATGGTGCGCTCCCCTGTCGTGTGCGGAGTGGCCTCCCTGGACTACGACCACACCAACCTGCTGGGGCACACCTTGGAGGACATCGCCTGGCACAAAGCCGGCATTTTTAAGGTGGGGGGGGGAGAGAGAGGGGGGGAGGGAGGGGAGGAGAGAAAGGTGGGATTTATTTATTTATTTATTTATTTATTCTTTTATATCGAGGATAACAGAATAAGCAATCATGTGCTTTTTTTCATCTGGTCCCCGTGTGTATGCAGTTTTGTAAATATTGTCATCTGTTCCCACCGGCACACGATGGCCTACTCTTACGAAAAGCGGAACAGGATTTAACGTGTGCGCAAGATGTTCTGCGTGCGTTCACACACGGGGCCTCGGTTTAAAGTCTCATCCGAAGGACTTTTGGGGAGAGTGGAGTCAGCACTGATGTTAACTCCAGGAAGAAAATTTCCTCGACCGGACTCGAACCCGGGTCTTCAAATTGCCAGCGCAATGTTCTGACCACTAGGCTATAGAGAGAGAGAGAGAGGGGGAAGAGAGAGAGAGAGGTTGAGAGAGAGAAAGAGGGGGGAGGAAAAGAGAGAGGGAGAGTGTGATATGAGAGAGAAAGAGAGAGAGAACTCTGAACTCTACACCTGTTTAATTCAAATCGGTCTGTGTGTATCCTTCTTCTTCACCTTCACCTGTCCTGTAGTCCCGTGGACCATGGGGGCACAACTGAAGATTTTGATGCCAGCTTCCTCCACTCCCTATGGTCCTCCGCCCTCCGTAGCAGATCACTCCATCCAAGGCCTGTCCACTCTCTGATGTCTTCCCATCGTGTCCTCTGTCTGCCTCTTTGTCTCCATCCCCTTAATGTTCCCTGGAGCGGTGGGGGTGGGGGGGTGGGGGGGGCGAGAGACAGAGAGAGAGAGAGAAAGGGCAATTTTTAGAGACAGACAGACAGACAGACAGACAGTGTGTGTGTGTGTGGAGTGTGTGTGGGAATGTGGTGCGTGTGGTTTGTATCAATTTGTGTGTGTGTGTGTGTATGTGATTATGTGCTTGATTATATGTGTGTACATGTGGTATGTTGCAGACAGGATCAGAGGCAGTGACAGTGACACAGACAGACTCTGCTCTGAAGGTCATCCTAGACCGCTCTGTGGAAAACCAGGTAGTGTGGAGGATGATGACGATAATGATGATGATGATGATGACGGTAGTGACGATAATGGTGATGATGAGGATGATAATGGTGGTGGTGATGATGATGATGATAGTGGTGGTGGTGGTGACGATAATGATGATGATGATTATGGTGGTGGTGATGATAATGATGATGATGGTGACGATAATGATGATGATGGTGGTGGTGACAATAATGATGATGGTGGTGGTGATGAAGATGGTGGTGATGATGATGACGATGATGGTGATGATGATGATGACGATGATAGTGATGATGGCGGCGATGACGTTGATGATGATGGTGATGATGATAATGACCACCCCACCCCCCACCCCCACTTCCCTCATATTTCTTCTCCTCGTTTTTTTTAACTCCTATTTTTGGTCCATTTGGTCCAGTTTGGCAGATTTCTTACATATGACTTGCTATGTTCATGTTTTTCTAGTAGTTTCTGAGTTACAGGAACATTAACATAGCAAGTGGTGTGTATATTATAATTATATATATATATATATATATATATATGTATAAAGAGTTTTATCCCCTGCGTATCTCGCTATCCCCCAGCCAAGGCTAAGCGGCATCGAGCGTGGTTACCAAGTGGATGGGTGACCGTTTTTGCATGCCTTGGCTTCAGTACAGTCCCCCAGTTCACCCAGCTGTAAATGGGTACCTACCCTCTTTAGGGTCAGGGAAGGTAAAGCAGCGAGGGAGAGGAGATGGGCGCCGCCCTCAATATGCTGGCCCCTAGAGAAGCTGAGGTCTCTGACGCCTCGCTCCCCTGCGACCACACAGGTTATGGGACACCTTTACCTTTTTCCTTTTGTAAACAAAAAGATTTATACCAATCACAGTTTTATGAACAGAATGAAACAACTTTTCAGATGTGTTGATATTTTCCAATATGACCGCTGTAACCGCTAGCAACCACTTACAATGTGGTAGTCAGATTATGCCCCTGACATTTTGTTTGAACTGGAAGTTGCTAATGTGACTGGGCAGTAATTAGATTACTTCCCATGCGATCGGAACTGCCAATCGCAGCGTCGTGAATCTAAATTTAGATCCACACCTGTGAATTGTGCAACGTTCTGTATCGTTGGGGGTGGTCGAAAACCGTCCGTGGCATGCACTTTGCCCGTAGGGGTAAAATGTAGAATGTATGCAGCCTCTTTATAGAGGCCACATTCCCACTGTCTGACCGTGCTGTCGTCACGGAGAAGTTGTACAGAGTTGCAGTAGATCAAATGTCTGCACTCTGTTGCACTAAAATACAAAAAATACAATAAACACCAAAAGCGTAAAGCGAAATTTTGTCTGTTTGTCTGTTTGGGTGCCAAACATCCCCTTAATGCTTTCACACAGCACACAAATCCAGCAGAACTCAGTCAAGGGTCCAGTTCCCAGTGCTGAAATGAGCACACCCCTTCCTTTTGCCACGTCAGGTGTGATCAGTTCACTGCTGTGGTTAGAACCACCTGGGAATGAATGGGGTGGATAGCAGCTGAGAGTGGGAGAAATGGACAGCCACGATCATTATTATTATCATATTTGCACCTGCGATTTTTTAATTTATTATTATTATTATTTTATTTTTTTTATTGTTTAAAAAAAAACAACTTATTTCCAGTGCCCGCTGTCGATCGCGGCGCCATTGACGCAGGAAGAGTTATCTCCCTCCCAGGACCTGCGGCTGGGCATCGCTGGCGCTAAACAGATGTACAACGCGGGACTGGCTGTGCAGTTATGCCAGGTGTGGCTGACCGCTCGAGGCAAAGGTACGTTTCCCTCGTCCTGACCCTTACAGCACTGAGTTAGTTACAGTCTGTCCCCAGCCTAAGGCTCATCAGGCCGGTGCTTATCCTGGTTTCTGTGGCGTTAAGCGACTGAGAGTCATAGACTCCCCCCTGGATAGGACGCCAGTCTATCGCAGGGTTAACCCCCAACACAAGGTTGGTACCCCTTTTACACCTGGGTGGGGTGAGAAAATAGCCGTAAAGTGCCTTTTCCAAGGGCACAACGCCATAGCCGAAAGCTGGGATCGAACCCGCAACCTTTTGATTACGAGTCCAACGCCCTAACCACTAGACTACAGCGGCGGCTTTACAGCACTGAGTATCTGCTAACAATTACTTCCCCTATCCTGAATTTCTGCCCCCGCGCTCTTCCCTTCAGTCCTGTCGGCCAATTTCCTGGCGATAACGGTACCAGAGGAGGGTTTGTTT
>CM060345.1:35658623-35678623 GCA_030674155.1 Stramonita haemastoma
TTAGCTACTGTATTGACAGTGATAAATAGCTGTATAGTGTTGGCACTCGGTGGCACATTTTAGCTAATGTATTGACAGTGATAAATAGCTGTATAGTGTTGGCTCTCTGGCACATCTTAGCTAATGTATTGACAGTGATAGATAGGTGTATAATGTTGGCACAGGGGGAAGGGATAGCCTGGTGATCAGAGTGATGCGCTCGTGATCTGCTGACCCAGGTCCAATTCTCGTTCAAGAGGATTTTTCCCCTGGAGTTAACATCAGTGCTGATTCCACTCTCCCCAAAAGTCTTTCGGATGAGACTATAAACCGAGGCCCCGTGTGCAAACGCATGCTGAACATCTTGTGCACACGTTAAATCCTGTTCCGCATTTTGTAAGAGGAGGCCATTGTGTGCCTGTGGGAACAGATGTCAAGATTTACAAAACTGCATACACACGGGGACTGGATGTAAAATAAAAGCACATGAGTGTTTATTCCATTATCCTCAGAAAAGGTAAAGGTCACTATTCTCTAGGGGCCAGCATATTGAGGGCGGCGCCCATCTCCTCTCCCTCGCTGCTTTACCTTCCCTGACCCTAAAGAGGGCAGGTACCCATTGACAGCTGGGTGAACTGGGGGACTGTACTGAAGCCAAGGTGTGCGAACAGTCACCCATCCAGTTGGTAACCATGCTCCATGCTGCTTAACCTTAGCTTGGGGAAAGCGAGCGCTCTGACCACTGAGCTATCTGGCCCCCCATGAATAGAAGAATAAAGGAAAAGAAAAACCAGACCAATCCAACAGAAAAGAGAAGTGACGGCAGTAACACAGCACACATCCAACATCACTCAGTCCACAGTGCTCAAGTTAGCATGGCCTTTCCTTTTACCTAGTCCAGGTGTGGTCAGTTCCTGCTATAAATGGCTCCAGCTGGCCCCCAACTGGGCTGGGATGGGATTTGGTTAAATTCTTTTCTTTTACATCGAGGATAATGGAATAAGAATTCATGTGCTTTTTTTCATCCAGTCCCTGTGTGTATGCATTTTTGTAAATCTTGTCCTCTGTTCCCACCGGCACACGATGGCCTACTCTTACGAAAAGTGGAACAGGGTTTAACGTGTGCGCAAGATGTTCAGCGTGCGTTCGCACACGGGGCCTCGGTTTACAGTCTCATCCAAAACATTTTAAGGGAGAGTGGAGTCAGCACTGATGTTAACTCCTGGGGGAAAAACCCCCTCAACCGGGAAATCGAACTCGGGTTGTCAAATTGCGAGCGCAATGTTCTGACCACTAGGCTATCCCGTCTCCCATGATTTATTATTTATTTATTTATTTATTTATTCTTTTATATCGAGGATAACAGAATAAGCAATCATGTGCTTTTTTTCATCCGGTCCCCGTGTGTATGCAGTTTTTGTAAATATTGTCATCTGTTCCCACCGGCACACGATGGCCTACTCTTACAAAAAGCGGAACAGGATTTAACATGTGCGCAAGATGTTCAGCGTGCGTTTGCACATGGGGCTTCTGTTTAAAGTCTCATCCGAAGGACTTTAAGGGAGAGTGGAGTCAGCACTGATGTTAACTCCTGGGGAAAAACCCCCTCGAACGGGAAATCAAACTCGGGTCGTCAAATTGCGAGCGCAATGTTCTGACCACTAGGCTATCCCGTCTCCCATGATGAAATAATCAGCCACTGAGAGGAGCTGACAGTGGGGGGGGGGCAGGGGGGGGGGGGCAGTGACTGTTGGGGTGTGTGACTTGTAGGGGCAAGGTGAGGTGTGTGCTGGTGTTCAACATTTGTTCCCACCGGCCTACTCTAACAAAAAGCGGAGCAGGGTTTAACGTGTGCGCAAGATGTTCAGCGTGCGTTCGCGCACGTGACCTTGGTTCATAGTCTCATCTGAAGGACTTTTGGGGAGAGTGCCTGTGGGAACAGATGTCAAGATTTACAAAACTGCATACACACTGGGACTGGTGGTCAGTTGCTGCTATGAAGAGCTCCAGCTGGCCCCCATCTGGGCTGGGCTGGGATGAAATAATCAGCCGCTGAGAGGAGCTGACAGTGGGGGGAAGGTGACAGCTGTGGTGTGTGTTGCAGGGGCCAGGTGAGGCGTGTGTTGGTGTTCAACATCACCGGAGATCGCCCTGTGCGCTGTCTGCTGGACAAACTGAAGGTCAGGCACTTTTCCTGCACTTCTTGGGGTTTTTTCCTGCACTATTTTACTTGCCATTTTTTTTGTTGCACTTTTTTTTTTCTCTGCACTTCTTTTTTTCCCTTCTTCTTCTTTTTCTTGTTCTTGTTCTTGTTCTTCTTCTTCTTCTTCTTCTTCTTCTTCTTCTTCTTCTTCTTCTTCTTCTTCTTCTTCTTCTTTGCCTTGTTCACAATTCTTCTTCTTCTTCTTCTGTATCTTCTTCTTCTGTATCTTCTTCTTCTTCTTTTTCTTCTTCTTTGTCTTCGTCTTCTTCACAATTCTTCTTCTTCTTCTTTGTCTTCCTCTTTGTCTTCTTCACAATACCTTCTTCTTCTTACCCCTTCTTTTTTTTTTTCTTCTTCTTCTTCTCCTTTCTCTTCGGATTCTTCTTCTTCACAATTCTTTTTCTCCTGAAATTCGGGCTGCTCTCCCCGGGGAGAGCACATTGCCACAAGAGCAGCGCCATCCATTATTTTTTTTTCTTTTCCTGTCTGCAATTGTGTTTGTTTCCCAATTAGAGTGACTTTTTTCTACAGAATTTTGCTAGGGACAACCCCTTTGTTGCTGTGGGTTCTTTTATGTGCACTAAATAATGATGTGTAACACCTGGGACCTTGGTTTATCATCTCATCCGAAAGACTAGCACCCAGACCACAACTCATGGTCCAATGGATGGGGGAAAAGTTTTGGGCCCAAATGGGATTCGAACCACTGCACACTCCGACCTGGACAGGCACCTTACCTCTAGACCACCAATCCATCTAACATACACACTGATCTATCCATACAAACACATCTTTTTTTTTAATCTTTTTTTTTTTATCTTATTCTTTTATATCGAGGATAATGGAGTAAGCACTCATGTGCTTTTTTTCATCCAGTCCCGGTGTGTATGCAGTTTTGTAAATATTGTCATCTGTTCCCACCGGTACATGATGGCCTACTCTTATGAAAAGTGGAACAGGATTTAACGCATGCACAAGAAGTTCTGTGTGCGTTCACACACAATGCCTTGGTTTACAGTCTCATCCGAAAGACTTTTGGGAAGAGTGGAGTCAGCACTGATGTTAACTCCAGGGGAAAAATCCCCTCGAACTGGAATCAAACTCAGGTCATCATTTTGTGAGCGCAATGTTCTGACCACTAAGCTGTTCTGCCCCGGGATCTCATGAAATAAGTGACCAGCATAATCGATGCGTCTATCACCAGTGTGAGTGTTGACTGTGTCGGTGTTACAGGACTGTGACTTTGACATGGCTGCCTTCTGCCCCAACGTGGTGTCCACCATGGCCAGCAAAAACATTCCAGGTCGGTGCAAAATCGTTCCATTTTGGTACAGAATCATTCCAGTTTGGAAGTAAATCATTCCATTTGGGTACAGAAACATTTCATCTCTGTACAAAATACTTCCATTTTGGCACAAAAACATTCCATTTTGGTGCAGAATCGTTCCAGTTTGGAACAAAGACTTTTCATTTTGGAACAAAAAAATTCTATCTTGGTGAAAAAACACTCCATCCATTTTGGTACAAAAATATTTCCACTTTTTGGTACCAAAACATTCCATTCAATTTAGTACAAAAACACTAAAAACATTCATTTTGGTAAAAGACATTTTATCTTGGTACAAAAACATTCCATGTCACTACATTCCTCTTTTTTTTTTAACAAAAACATTCAAGGATTTTAGATAGAAAAACATTCCAGGTTGGTATGAAAACATTCCATTTTGGTACAAAAATGCTCCAGTTTGGTTTTGGTACAGAAACATTCCAGGCTGGTACATATCTGAATTTAGCATGGGAGACAACTGTTATCTTTGAAGTCTGTTTGGGGGAAAAAAAAAGGCAGGAGAGTGGACGAAGAAGGCAGAAAACAGACAAGGAGGAGGTGACAGGAAGAAAAAGAAACATAGCAGAAACAGAGAGAGAGATAGAAAAGAGGGAATTCCTAGCACAGAATTCCCAGAAGGTGGTGCTATTTATACTGACAGGTCCCCGGTATCCCAACAAGTGATTCTTTTCTTTTCATTTTTTCTTTTCTTTTGATATATTTTTTTCTTCTTTTATTTCATTATAATAATAATAATAATAATAATAATAATAATAATAATAATACATAGAATTTGTATAGCGCTATATCTTGTAAAAAAAAACAACAACAAACAAACAAACAAATCAAAGCGCTTGCATTCGACCTACTCAACACACAATCAACAACAATTTACAGTTTTAACGAATTCAAATATACACACACACATCAAATTTATTATACATCAAATAAAAGAAAATATGTAAAGGGTTTTGTTTTCTCGTGTTTGGATGCCGGGGGCCTGTGAAAATAAATAGCATCCCCCATCTTCTGGAAATTGTGTTGTTAGGAATTCCCTCCTCTCTGTCCCTCTCTCTGTTTTTCCCATTTTGAAGATGATCAAAGTGCTCCTCGTTCATTTCCTTCCTGTCACCTCCCTCTTGTCAGTTTTCTGCCTTCTTGGTCCACTCTCCTGCCTTTTTCCCCCTAGAAGGATTTAAAAGAAAAATAACAATTCTCTCTTATGCCGAAGTTGGATGTGCTGGGTCTGACTTGTTAGGCGCTTAATTTGACCTTAGTCCCGGCTCGGGATTTACCAGGATTAAATGATTACCCCTCTCCTCCCCTCAAATCCTGACCCAGGATTTGACGGGATTTATTCACAGTAGCTTCCCATCATGCAGTGACCTCCACTGATCGCTACCACATGCCTTTAAAGCTCTATCAGGCTAGATGCACAGAGCCTGTGGTGAGAGTCTGGAAGTAATTATAGCTGCTGGTATGTACTCAGAAGGAGAAATAGGCGAGTGTTGCCGTTCAGTGTGTGTGTTGTGTATTAATTTTTATAATTTTTGTTTGTTAATAATGTTAGTTGTAGGTGTTCCCATCCAGTGTGAGTATGTGTTGTATGTTAATTTTTATAATTGTGTATGTTGTATGTTAATTTTTATAATTGTGTGTGCTGTGTGTTAATTTCTCCCCCCCTCCTCTGTGCACAGACCAGTTCAACAACACGGTGGAGCAAGAAACGGCGCTGAAGAAAAGCCGCACCAACCGTCAGACCTGGGACAGCCTCGTCCTCCCTCCCCCCCTGCAAACCACCACCACCACCACCACACACAAGGCAGCCGATAACTCCAGCAACGTACGATCCCCCCAGTCTTCACACCTCAGTGAGCAAGAAGGAGAAGAAGGAGGAGGAGGCAGCAGCGAGGTAAACGGCCACGCCCAAGACTGGAACCTAGCTCCCAGTGAGACAGGGCGGCGCGTGTGCGTGTCGCACAGTCTGCCCTGCATCGCCTCTGCGCTGCACTGGGTGACGGAGCCACAGGCGGCAGATTTAGCGGAGCAGGGCTGTGGGGGGAGGAGAGGGGGGAGGGAGGGGACGGACGAGGACCAGGTCGCTCACTTGCAGGTGCTGGTGACAGGCAGTCTGCACCTGGTGGGGGGGGTGCTCAATCTGCTGACCCCCCACATGAACGATTGATAGGGATGATGGGGGTGGGGTGGGTGTGTGGGGTGGGGGTGGGGTGGAGAAGGTGGGGTGGGGTGGTGAAGGTGGTGTGGGGGTGTGGTGAGTGAGTTGTTGTTTGTGGGTGAATGATGTTTGGGTGTGTGTGTACCTGTGGTTTTGGGTGCGTGTGTGCCTGTGGTTTTGGGTGCATGTGTACCTATAAGGTGGGTGTTGGGTGTGTGTGTACCTACACACTTTGTGTCAGTGCATGTGTGTACCTATACAATTAATGTTGGGTGTATGTGTACCTATGCAATTGGTGCTAGGTGTCTGTACAGCTGATGTTAGGTGCTTGTGTACCTACACAACTGAGGTTATGTGCACCTACACAATTAATGCCAATGCAAGTGTGCCTACACCATTGGTGCCAGGTGCGTGTGCACCTACATGGTGTGAGTGCATGAACAGAACTTGTCAGGTGCAGATGCACTGTTGCAAACAATTGGTACATATGCACTTTCACAACTTCTAACAGACTTTACTGTCGTACCTACACTACAAGTGCTAGGTTCCTCATGTGCACCTAATGCAGGGACTGTTCTATGCACCTTATCCAGGACACATTTCAGGTGAATGCAGCAGTTTATAGACTGTGTGCGCTGATGTGTGTGCAAGAAATGTTTATCCTAGGCAGCATTCGTCACTACTGCCTTCGTAGGGAACTGGGTTGATGTTGATGTTGATGTTGATGTTGTCAGTGATGACTTGTACCTTGATGTGAGGGATGGGGCAGATAGCTCCGTGGTCAGAGCACTTGCTTTCCCCCAAGCTAAGGTTAAGCAGCGTCGAGCGTGGTTACCAGTTGGATGGGTGACCGTTTTGCACACCTTGGTTTCAGTACAATCTCTCAGTTCACCCAGCTGTGAATGGGTACCTGCCCTCTTTAGGGTCAGGGAAGGTAAAGTAGCGAGGGAGAGGAGATGGGCGCCGCCCTCAGTATGCTGGCCCCTAGAGAAGCTGAGGTCTGATGTCTCGCTCCTCTATGACCACACAGGTTATGGGACACCTTTACCTTGATCTTTGCTGTCTTCGATGTGATCGCCATTATAGATTTGTGATTTTCACGTGGACCTCTGTATGCAATGGTGTTGATTTGAACTTGTTTGAGGACAGCTGATATATATATACACACACTTGTCATTGTTGCAGATCTGTTATTGAAATCGTAACTGCCAATATTTTTTTTTTTGGGGGGGGGGGGGGGGGGGAGGGGGGCTCACAAGATGACTGAATCCATTTTTTTTGTCCTTTGGAAGAATGATTGAGGTCAGCTATGCAATGAGTGGTGCCTTTCAGGGATTGTTTTTATGTTTTCTTTGTTTGTTTTTGGTTTTTTTGGTCGAGTTATTTTTGTTTAGAGAAAACTTGGCAAAAAAACCCCCACAAAACCCCATATCACGTATAAGGAGAGACACTTGAAAAGAATCATGCATGCAGAACATCTAGGGAAAAGGTTAAGACACATTTTTTGTGTGGAAAAAAACCCTTATGATGGTTAAAATGCATGTGTGTGTGCGTGTGTATGGACGAAAGAAAGTGTCCAAGGGAGGTAATTACTGATTTTTTTTTTTTCATTTTTGTTATTCGTTTTAGGGGGGAAAATGTGAACTTTGTACTCTTGGGGGTTTGGGGTTTATATGGTTTTTGATCTGTCACTCGTGGATTATGTTCCTGTTTTATTCTTGCTGTAATAACACACATGGGTCTTGAATCAGAGCTGCTATAGTGACGATGCTGAAGTGAATGAGAAAGTGGAGGTTTTTTTGTTGTTGCTTTTTTGTTTGTTTTGGTGTGCTTTTACTTTTTCATAAGTGAATGGAGATTCATCCACTGACAGAAATCCATTTTGATGAGGATTTTATATGCGACACTCCACCACATAATGAATCGCATTGTACCAGAGGTCAATTTTCAGTTGTTAAGCTTTTTTTTTTTTTTTTAATCTGCCATAAATATACTTTTTAATGAAAAGAAACCAGATTGAAATTCAGAAATTTCTATAAAAAGTGCTCACTCATGGAATTCCACTTTACAGCTTAGTCTTTAGTGATCGACTATGACTCTCTGACTAGGAGGCTTGACTTGCACAGTCCTTATGTGCTGCTGCAGCCCTGGGGGCTAGTTGGCCTTTGGAGAACATCTCCAATGCTGACTGTCCTTATGCTCTCTTGGCAGAGAGAGTGGGGGTGTGCTGTGGGCAAGGCATCTCCGCTACAATCCAATTTCTGCCCAGTTTCCGAAACAGCAGCTGCCTCCTGTGCTGTTTTTGAGGTCATCATCGAACACGATGGGTAATATTCAGACAGACACAGAGGCAGAGGAACTTCAGCCCAGAAGAGGGGGGGGGGGGGGTGTTTTGATGCAGCACACACTATCCCTGTGCTGTGACTGCCATTGGGCTTTGGTTTGGGTTTTGTTTTATATTGTATTGTTTTTTGTTTGGTCTTCTCCAGCTTTTTGATTTTGTTGACATATTGATATACAGCGGAATTGTAAACAGTAACTTGTGCATGTATGTGAAGTTGTTTTGGTGTGTGTGTAGTTTGTGTGTGTGTGTGTGTGGATGTGTGTGTGCGTGCTTGCATGTGTGTGTGCAAAAATGTGTGTTCATATGTTTGAAATTGTATCTCTTCACATGCATGCGTGTGTGTGTGTGTGTGTGTGTGTGTGTGTGTGTGTGCATGCACGCATACATGTATGTCGACATGTTTGACATTGTTTTTCTTCACATGGATGACTGTGTACCAGTGTATCAGCAAATAATTTTGAGTTCAGTTTATTCATTTCTTTAAAACAGAATTTTATAATTCGGTTTCTGCTTCATTTTATCATCACTTCAAGTATTTGTAAATTTGACGCAATTTTTACCTCATCATGTTGTTGTTGTTGTGTCAACATATCGAACTGATAGGGTTTGTTGAATATTGTACAAATTTTTAAAATTGCATAATCATTCACTTTCGTAGCATTGAAATGTTGGTGTATATGCATACATGTACCAAAAATGAAAGATTTGGTTTGGTATTTGGGGGGTTGTTTTATATCAACTTTGTATTTTGAATATTGTTTTTCATATCGTTTTTTCCCTTTCCTTTTTACCGTTTCTCTCCCACACCCCTCCCCCCTCCCCCTAAACCAGGCCAGACTTTCTCAATCTGTTATACCAGGACTTGTGGTCTGGGTGCTAGTCTTTTGCATGAAACAGTCAGCTAAAGTGTAGCGTGCAAATTACATTCAGTGCACGCAAAAGAACCCACGCAACAGCGGAATAGTCCCCAGCAGAGCTCTGTGGAATGAAAGCGCTGTCAATGAGAAACACACACTATGTACACACATGCATGTGCACACGCACACACACACACACACGACCGCACAAACACATCACACACATGCATGTGCACACGCACACACACACACACTACATGCACAAACACATCACACACACACACACACACACTGTATACACACACACACACACACACACACTGTACACACACACACACTGTACACACACACACACACACACACACACACACACACACACACACACACACACACACACACGCTTTTCAGAAGAGTAGGCCATTGTGTGCCTGTAGGAACAGATGACAAAATTTACAAAACTGCATACACACAGGGACTGGATGTAATAAAAAGCACACGAGTGCTTATCCCATTATCCTTGCAATAAAAGAATTTTAGAAAATAAGGATAATATGCTACGCTACATTATACTACACTAACACTGCACTGCCTCACCCTACTTTTACACTGTATTGCTCTACACTACACCACACCACACCACACCACACCACACTACACCACACCACACCACACTACACTACACCACACCACACCACACCACAACAATACAATACACTTCTACGCTACCCCATACCACACCACCTTACCCTACCCCACCCTTCCCTCCCCTCCCCTCCCCTACCCTCCCCTACTCTCCCCTACACTCCACTCCACTCCCCTACACTACCCTACCCTACCTTACCCCACCCTTTCTTACACTACCCTTCCCTCCCCTCCCCTACCCCACCCTTTCCCACCCTCCCTCACACTACCCTTCCCTACACTACCCTACCCCACCCTTTCCTACCCTACCCTACTGTACCCTACCCTCCCCTCCCCTACCCCACCCTACCCTACCCTCCCCCACACTACCTTCCCCTACCCTACCCTTTCCTCCCCTCCCCTCCCCCTCCCTACCCTACCCTACCCTCCCTTACCCTACCCTACCCCACCCCACCCCACCCTTCCCCACCCTGCCCTCCACCCTGCAGTATTCTGAAGAGGTTTTTATCTGTGGACTCTTTTTATTAACGAGGAACTGATTTTCATGGGAACAGCTGATTTCAATATAAAAATGAATATAACGACTTGTATTTTCAGTGTGTGTGTGTTTGTGTGTGTGTGTTTGTGTGTGTGTGATTGAATCTGTATAGAAACTGTTGAGCTTGTCTATCACTTTACTCACTCACTCACTCACTCAGTCCCATGTCCCAAAGGACGTAGGGGGGACATGAGAGAAGACGCAACAGAGATCTTTTTCCGTGCTTCACGATCCTGTGTGGCTAGTAGGAGGTGTTGCAGGGGTTGGGCGGTCCAGTCTTTGATGTTGTCAACCCATGATTTCTTTTGGCGGCCTCTTCTTCTCTTGCCCTCGACTGTTCCTTGCAGGATGGTTTTTGCTAGGGTGTTGTGTCTTGTGGTGTGACCAAACCACATCAGCTTTCTCCTCTTTATGGTGGAGAGCAAAGGCTCTTGGGGGCCCACACGCTTTTTGATTTCTTCTTTCACATAGTTATTGGTCTTGTGTTCTTTGTATGATATTTTGAGGAGTCTTCTGTGGCACTTGTTCTCGAATACTTGGATTCTCCTCTCTAACTCTGCTGTCAGAGTCCATGATTCACAGCCATATAGGAGGATAGATATCACGAGGGATTTGTAAAGGTGGTATTTGGTGCAGAAGCTGATGTTGTTGCTTCTGATGATCCTCTGGAGTCTGACTAGAGCAGATGTTGCTGTTGCAATGCGAGCTTTCACTTCATTGTTTGATGTGCCATCTTTTGTTAGGATGGAGCCTAAGTATTTGAATTGGCTCACCTCTTCTAGTATTTCTCCATTCATCTTTATTTCCGTGATGTCATTACTCGCGCTGTTGACCATGATCTTTGATTCTTCTGTACTGACAATTAAACAATTGAAGAAGGGGAAGTCCCCTGGAATCGATAACATCCCAGCTGAACTCATAAAAAATGGAGGGAATGAAACAGCAAGGCGATTCACAGAACTTTGTCAGAAGATCCACGACACCAAAGAATGGCCAAAAGAATGGACACAGTCTCTTGTAATACCCCTGCCAAAGAAAGGAAACCTCAAGCAATGCCAGAACTACAGAACCATCAGTCTCATAAGTCATCCTAGGAAGATCATGCTGCAGGTAGTCCTCAATAGACTGAAAAACCAAGTGGAAAAACTCCTGGCAGAAGAACAAGCGGGCTTTAGACCAAAACGCAGCACAATGGAACAAATTTTCAATCTGAGAATTCTGATAGAGAAGCATCTCCAACACCAAAAAGACTTGTACCACAATTTCGTAGACTTCAAAAAGGCCTTTGACAGGGTATGGCATGACGGCCTCTAGCAAGTACTCAGGCACTTCAACATTGACAGCTGCCTAATTGAAGTCATCAAGGCTCTGTACGAGAACGCAAAAAGTGCAGTTTTCATGAACAATCACGTGGGCGAGTTCTTCAAGACCACGGTTGGGGTTCGCCAGGGCTGCCTTCTCTCACCTGTACTCTTCAACCTCTTCCTCGAAAACATCATGACAGAGACACTGCAAAACCACCACACTTCCGTCTCCATTGGTGGAAGACCCCTTTGCAACCTCAGATTTGCAGATGACATTGACCTCATGGGCAGCAGCAAACAAGAACTGCAAATCCTCACAGACAATTTAACAGATCGAGCGAGCGCATACGGCATGGAGGTCAGTACAGAGAAATCAAAGATCATGGTCAACAGCGCGAGTAATGACATCACGGAAATAAAGAAAGAATCACTTTACAATTCAACTAAAAGGCATGAGTATCTTTAGTTTCTCTCTCTCTCTCTCTCTCTCTCTCTCTCTCTCTCTCTCTCTCTCTCTCTCTCTCTCTCTCTCTCTTCTCTGTCTCTCTCTGTCTCTGCTTCTCTCTCTCTCTGTCTCTCTCTCTCTTACTCTCTAACACACACACACACACACACACACACACACACACCATAATTATGAACTTGATAATCATTTTTTTGATTTTACAAAACACAATTTCAAAAACAAAACAAAAAATGAACAATCGGTCAGTTTAATGCATTTCAAAGCACGAATAGTTAATTAATGTATGTAAAATCTGTCATATCACTGAGAGCAATTTCAGTCTTGAAGCCACAAAATGATTCACCTTGTGGCATGTGGTTTCTTTATCTAGACATTACATTTTGAACATGTGCAAATCACATTACTGTACAATTCCATGCATACAAGAAAAATTTCTCATATGTATATATATGTATGTATATATACATATACACACATACATGGAGAGAGAGAGAGAAGAGAGAGAGATTCAGATCAACATGTACATTTTTGTTTTGGTTTTGTTTTGTATTAAAACACATACAGAACAATACATAGACATAACCAAAAATATATCACAAAGTTGACAAACTCAAATCCAAATCGGCAAGTTAGTTTTTGGACATGACAAATATAAAGCATTTTAAAATGCTAACCCAAACCAAAGGAGGCATGAAACACACAAAGACAGGAAGATGACTTCTTCATCGTCATCGTCATCGAACACTCCGCCAACGACCTTTATTCTCTGTCCTATCAGAGCAAAACTGCATTGCGCTGCCATTAAATGCCTGACAAGTTAGACCCAGCACATCCGACTTCATACTTCGGGAAGAAAAGTTGTGGCAATGTTGGCTGAGTATTGTGGTGGGAGAAGGAGGGAAAGGAGTTGGGCCTTACTGGTGAGAAGACGGGCAACAGAGAGGTGTGTTGAATTCTGCATCATGAGAAAGAAAGGAGAAAGATGAAGGTGGGATAGTTCAGTGGTTAGAGCGCTGCACTCAATCTGACGCTCTGTGTTCTGCCACCTCAGAGACCCTGTTTAACCCTCTTTGTCCCGATCCGGGATTTGCCAAGATTGAATAATTACCCCCCCTAAGTCCTGATCCAGGATTTGCCAGGATTGAATAATTACCCTCCCTAAGTCCTGATCCAGGATTTGCCAGGATTTACACACTGTAGATTTCCATCACGCTGTGACCATCACTAATTGCTACCATATGTCAAACCTCTATCAGGCCAGAAGGAGAAACCCTGTAGAGTGTCTGGAAGTAATTATAGCTACTGGTATGTACTTAGAAGGAGGAAAAGACCAGCCAGCATGTGTGCCTGACCTGATTTCGTGATGGAATGCGAAATCTAGGGGCAGTTAGTGTTCAGAGAGTCTGAATGCAAGAGAGTTAAGGGGATTTTTTTCTCTGAAGTTTACATCAGTGCAGACTCCACTGCATCCAGCAGCAGAGAATCAGAGGGTGTGGACACCTGACACGCATGGCACCTCATCAGCCTGCCAGTAAAGCGTTCAGCATAAGGATGTCCGGGTACAAGGCAAGGGGAAGACCGAGAAAGACCTGGATCGCGGGTGTGAAAGAAACACTGAAGACCCACAGCATCCCACCACCCAGGCCTTCTAACTTGCCGCTGACAGACAGAAAGCTCTTTCTCCCCTCGATGCCCTAGAAGGTACAAGAGGACGGATAAAAGTAATGTAAGTAAAGTTAACATCAGTGCTGACTCAACTCCCCCCCCCCCCCCCCCCCCCCCAACACCTCCGGTGAGACTATAAACTGAGGTCCTGTGTGCGAACACATGCAGAACATCCTGGGCACACTGTATGCTAGAAGAGTGAATATCAGTGACTGAAGTGTAGGGTGGATGATGAGGGGTATTCCACTTACTCTATAAGGGGGGGGGGGGCATCAGGGGTACCCAGAGGTTGAATGTCAGTTACTGTTGTTGGGAATGACGGCTACATTAAAAAAAAAAATCAAGTTATCACAGTCCTCAGTTTGAAAGCACCATCAAGACAGCAACAGAATTATTCTACATAGACGACACACTATCAGGATTGTGGTGTGTGTGTGAGTGTGTGTGGTGTGTGAGTGTGTGTGTGCGTGCATGTGTGCTTGTGTGTGCATGTGTATGTGCATGTAAGCACACATGCTATGTGTGTGTATGTCAAATCAAATCAAATTTTTATTTCCAGAAGGTACATTGAATAAGCATTGATTTGTTTTTTTCATCAAGCCATCTATCTAAAGAAAAAAAACTAAAACAAAAAACCCAACAAAAAAACAAACACAGAAAAAAACATTTCACCAACATTAATTAACTAACATGATTTCAACAGCCTTAAAAATAAAATATGCCGATAGAAAATACAAGCAACAACAAAAACAGAAAAAAAACACTTAAAAGTCACACACTCACTCACTCACTCACACACACACACACACACACACACACACACACACACACACACACACACACATACACGTATATACATATACACAGTTTGCACGCTCGTCCACACAGCACATATGTATCTTCAGTTTAACGTCTATTCACATTTCGTGATTTTAGACAAACAAACAAGCAAACAAACAAACAAAAAACAAAACAAAACAAAAACCTGAAAGAGTTAAAAATAAACTGAAAAATGTCATTTAAACAATGCTGAAATAAGAAACTAATCCTAACACTACAAAAACTGGATTATTGGACTTCTTTTCAACGCTAACACAATGTCCAACAGCAAAGAAGGTTCAGACAAAATCTGATCCAGTGACAAACTAGGTACAGCAGGTAAAAATGTTTTTAAATGTTCACAATTAAAAATGACATGACTATTTGTAATCTTCTCACCACAAATACAGTTTACATCTTTCACGTATTTTGTCCTGAATGCGTTTAGTTTAAATCTATAAATGAGGGATGACACAGCACATATGCACATACGTGCATGCATGCATTTAAAGTTTTTAAAAATCATATGGTGTCACACAAACAGCTTATATCAGCTTGTGTGTGTGTGTGTGTGTGTGTGTGTGTGTGTGTGTGTGTGTGTATGTGTGTGTGTGTGTGTGTGTGTGTGTGTGTGTGTGTGTGTACATGTGTGTGTGCACATGTGTGTATGTGCATGCAAGCACATATGCATATGTGTGTGTATGTGTGTGTTGTGGTGTGTGTGTGTGTGTGTGTTTGTGTGTGTGTGTGTGTGCGCGTGTATGTGTGTGTGGTGTGTATGTGTATGCAAGCACACATGCATATAAATGTGTGTGTGTATGTGTGTGTGTGGGTGTGTGTAGGTGTGTGTGTGTGTGTGTGTTGTGATAACTGAACACATTTACCACACACACATGACTACTGCCATTATTCACTGGTTTAAGTACATTAACATCAAAATGTATGCAGTTTTGATATAGAGCGATTAATTCTCTCATTTGAAAAATAAACATTATTATATCTTTAAACATATCGAAAACATCTGTCATTTCTTCTTGTTATATGTTGAAAAATACACTTACACTTACACACACACACACACACACACACACACACACACACACACACACACACACACATTATACATATATACATATACACATATCTATATATCTATATATATCAATATATCTATACATATATCACAGAATATCTGTGTGTCTGTGTGTCTGTGTGTTTGCATCTGGGTTGTGTCTGTGTGTGTTCATGCTTTATCATCTTCACAACAGAAATACAAACAGATAATATTATACCAAGGCGCATGCACACAGTGTCAAATATCGTGATCAATCACAAGAAAAAGACTTCAGTTTCCTCTCCTTTTCAAACACGGGAGCAAAAATGCAATCCCAACATGCCGCCCTTTTACCCTAAGCATGAAAAATTATATACACGTAGATATATAAATTGCAGACGTATCAATAAATAAGCAAGTGATCAATCATGTATGTGGCTAATTGGTGGAACAAACTTGACCTGTAACTGACCTTTCTAAAGGTGTGGTGTTAGTTGAGAGATCACCAACAAAGCGAGCAGGACCCATCATCGTTGACTGGCATGTCAGATTGAGACTAAACTCAGTTGAGCTAATATCACATTCATGTCTGAGACTGTCAACAACAATTCAACAGTCAACATTCACTCAAAGACTGTCAACATTTGCTTGTATCTGACAAAAAATACAAAATCAGTTCATACACTAGATGCAAGCTGTACCATTTTGAAATCTGGGAACAAATATGACAAAATTGAACAAAACTGCACACACATGGGGGACTTAAAGTCAGAAAAAAACATGAGTGCATATTTCATTATCCTTAAAATCAAAGAATGAATAAATAAATAAATAAATAAATAAATATCTGCTTCCTATCTGCTTCTTGTCTTCTATTTTTTTCTTTGGTTTCAATAAAGCTCTCTCTCTCTCTCTCTCTCTCTCTCTCTCTCTCTCCTCTCTCTCCTCTCTCTCTCTCTCTCTCTCTGTCTCTCTCTGTCTCTCTCTGTCTCTGTCTCTGTCTCTGTGCCATATTAGTCTATCCTAAGATTATATACATCAGAATATTTCAGCAGAGTTGTTACAAATTTGTGAGTGATCCTCTTTTCAATTAAACGATTAATTAAACAATCGGTATGTTTACATTAAAAAAATGGGAAGAGTACAAATTAAAGCATAATGTGGTTTTCAAGTCCAATTTTGCACCTTTTAATTGGGGGGGATAGGTGGTTTTTTGTTTGTTTGTTGGAGTTTTTTGGGTCCTGAAAGCGGCCACTGTGTGCAGCATGTATCTTCACCTTCACTTGCTGGACTGTGGGTGCACCACTGAAGATTTTGCAACCAGCTTCCTCCACTCCCCACGGTCCTCTGCCCTCTGTAGCAGGTCGCTCCACCCAAGGCCTGTCCACTCTCTGATGTTGTTTTCCCATCGTTTCCTCTGTCTGCCTCTTTGTCTCCCTCCCCTTACTGTTCCCTGTAAGACTGTCTTGGCCAGTCCAGATGATTGTGACATTCCTGTACCACTTCAGCTTGCGTTTTTTTCACTGAAGTCGGGATCTCTTCATATGCCCCATGGCGTTTTTAATTCTAGTTTTCACGTCTTTATTAGTGATGTGATCTCTGCATGAAATTCCGAGGCGTTTGCAAAAGCATCTCATCTCCATTACCTGTATCCTTCTTTCAATGTCTGCTGCTATGGTCCATGTTTCACATACGTACAGAAAACATGGACATATCACAGTGCACAAATCCAGCACCACTCAGTCAAGGGGCTACATCTAGTGCGCCCTGTCCTTCGACCTAGTCCAAGTGTGGTCAGTTCCTGCTGTAATTAGCACAGGCTGGCCCTCCATCTGGGCTGGGCTGGGATAAATTAATTAGCAGCTGAGAGGAGCTGAAAGTGGGGAAAACTGACAGAGCTCTGTGGATAATGACTATGTATACACAGGTTCAGTACAAACTGTTTGTGTCCTGGAAAGAGGTCAGACTCAAGCTGGCAGGTCCGTAGGTGGCGTCCATGCGTGTCTGGGCCAGAGTGTCTTCAGTGAAGGTGCTTCCCGGCAGCCTCTGAGTGATGAAATCCCAGAGAGCTCTGTAGCAGAACCGCAGCTGCTCCTGAAAACAGGGCACAGACAGAATCAGAAATTATTTGCCATAAAACAGGGGCACAGACACAATCAGAAATTATTTATTGCCATAAAACAGGGCACAGACACAATCAGAAATTATTTATTGCCATAAAACAGGGGCAGACACAATCAGAAATTATCTATTGCCATAAAACAGGGGCACAGACACAATCAGAAATTATTTATTGCCATGAAAGTCACATGGACTTACTGACACAACAAAATAAACAGACATGTCCCTGGGGGAAACCTGCAGCTCTGGTGTGAAAGGACAGGGAAAGGTGCTCCGTAACTTGACTGGGGGACTTGACTGACCACTTAGCTATCCCGCCCCCATTTCTGTTGTAATGTTTGTAAATTAGAATTTTATATTCTTAAAATGATAGGCATAGAAAACCACCAATACTGTGTAAAGCAATAAGGTAAAGGTGCCCCTTAACTTCACTTGGGGAAAGTGAGCGCTCTGACTTCTTAGCTATCCCGCCCCCATTTCTGTTGTAATGTTTGTAAATTAGATTTTTGTATTCTTAAAATGATAGGCATAGAAAACCACCAATAGTGTGTAAAGTACAAATGTAAAGGTGTCCAATAACCTATGAGGTCGTAGGGGAGCAAGGCATCAGAGGCCTCAGCTTCTCCAGGGCCAGCATATTGAGGGCGGCGCCCATCCCCTCCTCTCGCTGCTTTACCTTCCCTGACCCTAAAGGGTGGGTACCCATTGACAGCTCAGTGAATTGAGGGAACTGTGATGAAGCCAAGGCGCACAAATGGTCACCCATCCAACTGGTAACCACGCTCGATGCTGCTTAACTTGACTGGGGAAAAGTGAGCGCTCTGACCACTAAGCTATCCCACCCCCATATCTGTTGTAATGTCAGTAAATTAGAATTATAATCATATTCTTAAAATAATAAATATTTTTAAAAAACACCAATACTGTGAAAAGTAAAAATTGACATTGTTGTTTGCCTATCATGAGAAATGATAGTGTAATTCTATTTTTTTTTAAGCACCAAACACTGTGTACAATAAAATCTTTTTTTTTTTTGTTATATCATCAGTAACATTGTGATTTTTCTGGATCCTGTAACAGAATCCAGCAAACCCTTGGTCCCTACGAAAACCCTCTATCAGTCGTAAAGAAGCATAAACTTAAATGGTAGGGGCATGTCACAAGATCAATAGGACTTGCAAAAACAATACTGCAAGGCACTGTCCAAGGAGGAAGAAAAAGAGGCAGACCAAGGAAGAGATGGGAGGACAACATCAGCGAATGGACAGGCCTAGAACTCAACTTGGAGGGACAGGAAGAAAGAAAGAGAGAGTATAGATTAGAGAGAGGAAGAGAGATTATAGAGAGAGGGGGGGAGGGAGGAGAGAGAGAGAGAGAGAGAGAGAGAGAGAGAGAGAGAGAGAGAGAGAGAGAGAGAGAGAGAGAGAGAGAGAGAGAGAGAGAGAGACAGACAGACAGACAGACAGACAGACAGACAGACAGACAGACAGAAGACAGACAGACAGACAGAGAGAGACAGAAAGAGAGAGACACAGAGAGTATAAAGAAGAGAGAGAAAGTGAGAGAGACAGAGACAGCAACAGACAGACAGACAGACAGACAGACAGACAGACAGGCAGGCAGGCAGGCAGGCAGGCAGGCAGGCAGGCAGGCAGGCAGGCAGGCAGGCAGGCAGGCAGACAGGCAGACAGACAGACAGACAGACAGAAAAAAACCTGAAAAAAACAAGACGCCCCCCCCCCCCCCCCAAAAAAAAAAGGAAAAAAAAGAAGAAAAAAAAAAAAAACCATCTGGAGAGAAAAAACAAAACAAACAACAAACAGAAATCCCCCCATCTGGAGATAATAACTGTTGTGGAAAATGAAGTTGTGATGAAAGGACAGAGAGTGGTTGTACCTGCAGCCCTGAGACCAGTATACATAGATATTCTGCACAAAGGCCACATGGGAATTGAGCGCACCAAACAGCTCGCTTGTGACATAGTATTTTGGCCCAAGATGCGCCAACACATAGAAAGTAAAGTCGCACAGTGTTCAGCTTGCAACAGCTGCAAAGCACACCTCCAGAAACAACCCCTCATCAGCCACCCTGTCCCTGACCTTCCCTGGTCCACTGTTGCAGCTGACATTTTGACTGGGAAGGCCGCCAATACCTTGTCACTGTCGACTCCTATTCAGGATGGTTCGAGGTGGACTTTCTGTCTGATATGTCATCTCGCACAGTAGTCGGAAAGTTACAACATCTGTTTGCCACACATGGCATACCCGAAAAGTTACTGACAGACAATGGCAGGCAGTTTGTGAGCCGTGAGTTTGAGCAGTTTTCGCGAGAATGGAACTTTGCCCATATCACGAGCAGTCCCTACTACCCAAAGTCCAATGGCCTGGCTGAAAATGCTGTCAAACAGGCCAAGCAACTTCTGGAGAAGTCAAAGAAGGACGGCTCAAATGTCATGCTGGGTCTGCTCAACCTGAGGAACACGCCAAGAGACTCCATGGGGTCGCC
>CM060345.1:35683623-35686123 GCA_030674155.1 Stramonita haemastoma
TCCCCATTCATTAGACCATGAGTGGTGGTCTGGGTGCTAGTTTTTCCGATGAAACGATAAACTGAGGTCCTGTGTGTTACATATCATTATTTGGCACATGGAAAAAAAACCCAACAGGAACAAGATTGTTTGTCCCTGGCAAAATTTTGTAGAAAAAAGCCACTCTGATAGATGGAAACAAATCCAGCTGCAGGAAGGACAAGAAACAGAACCCCCCCACAAATAATGGGTGGCGCTGCTCTTGCGCTGATGCACTCTCCCCAGGGAGAGAGAGCAGCCTGAATTTCATGTAGAGAAACCTGCCGTGACTTAAAGGGGTATAAAAAGTAAAGGTGAAGGTGTCCCATAACTATATGGTCGTAGGGGAGGGAGGCATCACAGACCTCAGCTTCTCTAGGGGCCAGCATATTGAGGGCGGCGCCCATCTCCTCTCCCTTGCTGTTTTACCTTTCCTGACCCTAAAGAGGGCACGTACCCATTTACAGCTGGGTGAACTGGGGACTGTACTGAAGCCACAGCGCACAAATAGTCACCCATCCAACTGGTAACCACGCTTGATGCTGCTTAACCTTAGCTTGGGGGTAAGCGAGCGCTCTGACCACTGAGCTATTCCATCTCCAAAGTGGTATAGAAATAAATGAAATCATCAAATAAACAAATAAATAATTAAATAAAGAAATAAAGTAACAAACAAGAAGATAAGTAAACAAACCAATAATTACATAAACAAACTAAATAAATTAGTTAATGAAATAAATAGATAAATAAACCAATAACACATAAATAAATGATTAAAATAAATGAATAATTAGATAAATAAATAAATGAATAAATAATAAATAAGTGGATGAGTAAACAAACCAATAAATACATAAACAAACTAAATAAAATAATTAATAAGATAAAATATAAAAATAATAAATCAATAAATAAATGAAATCAATCAATAAAATAAATAAATGGATAATAAATAAATAAATAAATAAATAATAAATAAATCAATAAATATTTAAAAAAAACAAACCCCTACCTGTTGGAAAGCTGCAGTGGAAGAAAAAACAAAATAAATCAATAAATAAAATAGATCCATAAATCAATCAATCAGTCAATAAATCAATACATAGATAAAGACAAAGCTACCTGTTGGAAAGCTGCAGTGCACTCCACAAAGAAGGGCTCCCACTGCTTCATGGTGACCTCCTCAGGCCAGTACTGGGCGCACGTGTCGTCCTCGTGCCGGTACCTGTCCATCATCACCACCGTGGTCACGTGATGGTCGTACACCAAGCGCCAGAAGTCCACCAGGGTCGTGTGCAAAGGCGTCTGCGTCACGATGAACTGTTTCCGGTTCCTGTGTGCGGGGGTCGGGGGGGGGGGGGGGGGGAAGTAAGAGTTTGTTTTGATTTTTGTGTGTAGGGGGGGTGGGGGGTGGGTGGGGGGCAGGTGTGGTGGGGGGGGGTGTGGTGGTGTGTGTGTGTGTGTGTGTGTGTGTGTGTAATGTGGTGTGTGTGTATTAATGTGTGTGGTGTGGTGTGTGTGTGTGTGTGTCTTTTTAGTTTAGTCAATCTACCGGTCCCTTCATTGACACATTTATTCCTTCCTCTCTTGCTTCCTTCCTTCATCCATTCTATCATACCTCCCCCCTCCCCTTGCTTCATAAAACCTACACTCCCCACTCTCTTGCTCACCTACAGCCATCACCTACAGCCATCCATTCAACCATTCAATCATACCCTCCCCACCCCCAACCCCCAACCCCCTCATAAAACCTACACACCTCCCCACCCTCCCCCTTTTCTCCTCCCCACCTGTAGCCATCCACAAAGATGGCGTTGATGTAATCGGTGTTGGCGAATTTGGCAGGGGTGCGTAACTCGGGCCGGTAGAGGTCGCTGGGGACGACGTCGGGGTAGCGGTTTCGTTTGGCGTTGTCGGGGTGGCGCGCCGTGCGGCACTGCTCTGGCGAGGGGCCGTCCGTCAGCCGATGCAGCAGCTGGAACTGGTCCCGGAGAAAAGACCGGCCTGCGAGGGAACAGACACGGAGAGCAAGGTGGGGTTTCGTTGTTGTTGTCTGGGCGTTTCTTAGCTTAACAGCCTGTGCTTAGCTCATGGAAGTTGTTTGGGCGTTGGGTTTAACTGGCCCCGTGATGAAACAGACACAGGTTGCAAGCTGGGTTTGTTGTTGTTGGTGGTGTTGTTTGGGCGTTTCTTAGCTTAACAGCTTGTGCTTAGCTCAGAATATGTATTCTGTTTTGTGTTGGGTTAACTGGTCCCAAAGCAATGACTGTCCTGTGATGAAACAGAGAGAGAGCAAGTTGGGGGAGGGGGTTGTGGGGTGGGGGTGGGGGGCGTTTCTTAGCTTAACAGCTTCTGCTTATCTCAGAATTTGTATTCGGTTTTGAGTTGGTTTCACTGGTCTAAAAAAAAAAAGACCATCCTACAATTAAACAGACACAGGTTGCAAGGTGGGTTTTGTTGCTGTTGTTTGGACATTTCTTAG
>CM060345.1:35706123-35711123 GCA_030674155.1 Stramonita haemastoma
CAAAGTCAAGTCAAAGTCGTCAAAGTCAAATCAAAGTCAGGTAGAGTAAAAGTCGAGTCCAGTCAAGTCAAAGTCAAGTCAAGTCAAGTCAAAGTCAAGTCAAAATCATGTCAAAGTCAAGTCAAAGTCAAGTCAAAGCCAAGTCAAGGCCAAGTCCAGGCAAAAATCAAAGTCAAGTTAAAGTCAAGTCAAAGTCAAGGTCAAGACAAGTCCACGTCCAATCAAAGTCAGGTAAAATAGAGTAAAAGCCGAGTCCAGTCAAGTCAAAGCCAAGTCAAAGTCAAGTAAAATAAAGTAAAAGTCAAGTCAAAGTCGAGTCAAAGTCAAAGTCAAGGCCAAGTTATGTCAAATTCAAGTCAAGTCAAAGTCAAAAAGAAGTTTAAAACATCCGATGAAGGGCAGTTTACAATACTGACAGGCATATGGATACAAACCATCATACTCTCAAAAAGACACAAGAAAGCTACACTGATTTTCATGTTAGGTATTAAACATTCCATGATAACTTTCAATACAAAAAATATCACACACACATACACACATGCGCGCGCGCACACACGCACGAACACACAAACACTTACATACACACGCGCGCGCATACACACACACGCACACAAAACACACACACACACACACACACACATACACACACACACATTCGGCATGGGAATTGTTGTCTTTTCAGAGAAAAAGGCAGGAGAACGGACCAAGAAGGTAAAAAATAGTCAAGAAGGAGGTGACAGGAAGAAACGGAACAAAGTAGAAACAAAGAGAGGGATAGAAAAGATGACATACTTTTAGCACACAGTTTGCAGAAAGTGGGGATGCTATTTATACTGACAGGTTCCTGGCATCCCCTAAAGGGAAAGAAGACAAAAAAGTACAGGTCTGAAAGCCTTTTGTTTTAAAGGTTAGGTAGGTAAAGGTGTCCCACAACCTAGGCGGTCGTAGGGGAGCGAGGCATCAGAGACCTCAGCTTCTCCAGAGGCCAGCATATTGAGGGCGGCGCCCATCTCCTCTCCCTCACTGCTTTATCTTCCCTGACCCTAAAGAGGGCAGGTAACCATTGATAGATGGGTGAACTGGGGGACTGTACTGAAGCCAAGGCATAAAAACAGTCACCCATCCAATCGGTAACCATGCTCGACGCTGCTTAACCTTGGCTGGGGGAAAGCGAGTGCTCTGACCACTGAGCTAAACCGTCTCCCTTTGTTTCAGTGAGCTGCAAACATGGGTAGGCCTTTTAGACAGGGATTTGCAAGAATTTGGTTTTGATTTACTCCCTTGGTACTGCCAGTTTGCTCCCCTGACACCCTCCCCCCCCCTGTTTTACAATGCAAAGGGGGGCGGGATAGCTAAGTGGTCAGAGCACCCACTTTCCCCCAGTCAAGTTAAGCAGCGTCGAGCGGGGTCACCAGTTGGATGGGTGACCATTTGCGCTTCGGCTTCAGTACAGTCGCCCCCCACCCTCCCTCTAGTTCGCCCAACTATAGATGGGTTCCTCCCTAGAGAAGCTGAGGTCTCTGATGCCTCGCTCCCCTACGACCACACAGGTTATGAAACACCTTTACCTTTAGTTTTACCATGCAAAAAGAAAGGGGGGGGGGGGTGGAAAGAGGGGGGCAGCTATAAAAACGACTTGGGTAGCTTCAAAACACGGGTAGCACTGACGTTTTCGGCAGGCGGAGCCAAACCAATCCGGGTGGCAGAGGTTCTGGGGGCAGAATCCCGACTGGTGGTCACACACGCTGTCGTTGGCACAGTGACACTGCTCCTGACAGTCCAGCCCGTAAAACCCCGCCACACACTCTGCCCACACCACACACAGCGCAGAGACAACAATATCACTGGCTCTGCTATTATGTGTGAGTCATTTTCATCATTATTATCATTATTATTATCATTGCTGTCATCATCGTCATCATCATCATAGTCACCGTCGTCGTCGTCGTTATCGTCGTTGTCGTCGTCGTCATCATCGTCATCATCATCATCATAGTCACCGTCGTTGTCGTCGACGTTATCGTCATCATCACCATCTGTCTGCCTGTCTCTCTGTCTCTGTCTCTGTCTCTGTCTCTCTCCACACACACACACACACACACACACACACACACACACACACACACACACACATACACACACATGCACTCTCTCTCTCTGACGCACGCACGCACGCACGCACACACACACGCTTGCGCGTTAAAAGCTACAATGACTTCTGTGTGTGTGCGTAAACATCTAGCTTTATGCACTTAAGTTATAGATCATCCATTCATTCATCAAGCATGCTCCCACCCCCCACCCACCCATCCTACCTTCCAAACCACCCACCCATCCTCAGCCATCCATCCACCCAACCCCACCCACCTCCCCCATCTATCCATCCCCACCCATCTCCCCACCCCCACCCATCCAGTGACCTTCTCAGCACTCCATCCATCCATCCACTCACACATTATACACTTTGAATTCATCCACCTACCCACCCCATCTATCTACCCATCTATCTTAGTGTCTACCCATCTATCTGTCTACCCATCTATCTTAGTGTCTACCCATCTATCTGTCTACCCATCTATCTACCCATCTATCTTAGTGTCTACCCATCTATCTGTCTACCCATCTATCTACCCATCTATCTGTCTACCCATCTATCTTAGTGTCTACCCATCTATCTATCTACCCATCTATCTGTCTACCCATCTATCTTAGTGTCTACCCATCTATCTGTCTACCCATCTATCTGTCTACCCATCTATCTGTCTACCCATCTATCTACCCATCTATCTTAGTGTCTACCCATCTATCTGTCTACCCATCTATCTGTCTACCCATCTATCTGTCTACCCATCTATCTACCCATCTATCTTAGTGTCTACCCATCTAACTTAGTGTCTACCCATCTATCTACCCATCTATCTGTCTACCCATCTATCTTAGTGTCTACCCATCTATCTACCCATCTATCTGTCTACCCATCTATCTATCTACCCATCTATCTATCTACCCATCTATCTATCTACCCATCTATCTATCTACCCATCAATCTATCTACCCATCTATCTGTCTACCCATCTATCTTAGTGTCTACCCATCTATCTACCCATATATCTATCTACCCATCTATCTACCCATCTATCTACCCATCTATCTATCTACCCATCTATCTATCTACCCATCTATCTTAGTGTCTACCCATCTATCTGTCTACCCATCTGTCTATCTACCCATCTATCTATCTACCCATCTATCTGTCTACCTATCTATCTATCTACCCATCTATCTGTCTACCCATCTATCTGTCTACCCATCTATCTTAGTGTGTACCCATCTATATACCCATCTACATACCAATATATCTGTCTGTCTATCTATCTATCTATCTATCTATCTATCTATCTATCTATCTATCTATCTATCTATCTATCTATCTATCTATCTGTTTGTCTATCTATCTATGTATCTGTCTATTTATCTATCTACCTATCTATCCACCCATCTATCTGTCTACCCACCTATCTACCCATCTGTCTATCTACCCACCTATCCACCCATCTGCACCAAGGGCCGGATGAAAGAAAGTATGTGAATGTTTACTCTGTTACCCTTGGAAAACAAAGAATATTCATTCACTACTCACATACCATAGTGTCTACCTATCTATCTACCATCTATCTATCTACCCATCTAACTACTCACCTGTCTACATATCTATTTACCCTCCTACCCATCCCTTCTCCTTTTCTCACCTTTTTGGCAAAACGGGGGAGGGGCGTAGCCTTTGGCACATTTGCCAATACACGCCCCGGTTTGCGTGTTGCACACGTTGTTGTCCAAACAATGGCACGTGCCATTGCAACCCGCGCCAAACTGACCGCTCGGACACGCTGTACACACATACAAACGCATGCATGACAAAAGCATACATATTATATACAGACATAGATGTGTGTGCACACATATTCACGTAAAAAAGTACACATACAGGCAAGCAGGCATGCATGCACGCAAGCACGCACGCACGCACACACACACATATGCACACGCACGCACATACGCGCGCACGTATAAACGCGCACGCACGCGCACACACACACACATGCATACACATTGATACAGAGACACAGAAACACACAATCAGACAGACAGAGAGACAAACACCTATGCACGCACGAATGCACTTCCGCACAAACGCAGGCACACGTAGACACGCACGCACACACGCACACGCGCATACGCGCACACCTGCACACACACACACACACACACACACACACACACACACACACACACACACACACACACACACACACACACGTGAGTGTAAACTAAATTATTTAGTTGTAAAGGTATGAATGTATTTATAATGTAAGTGCCTTGTACAGGTAGGTACGAATGTATTTATAATCGAAGTGCCTTATATAGATAGGAATGAATGCATTTATAATATATAGGTAGGTACCTATATATATATAGATTGGTACCTATATATATAGGTAGGTTTGAATATATTCATAGTCTAAGTGCCTGTACAGGTAGGTAGGAATGCATTTGTTATCTAAGTGCCTTATACAGGTAAGTGTATAACGTAAAAAGGTAAAGGTGTCCCATAACCTAGGCGGTCATAGGGGAGCGAGGCATCAGAGACCTCAGCTTCTCTAGGGGCCAGCATGTTGAGGGCGGCGCCCATCTCCTCTCCCTCGCTGCTTTACCTTCCCTGACCCCAAAGAGGGGAGGTACGCATTGACAGCTGGGTGAACTGGGGGACTGTACTAAAGCCAAGGCGCGAAAAAGGGTCACCCATCCAATTGGTAACCACGCTGGATGCTGCTTCATTCAACCTTAGCTTGGAGAAAGCGAGTGCTGGACCCCTGAGCTAGCCTGTCCCCAGGTGGGTGGGTGACGTGTCATGGATGAGACTGTAAACGAGGACCCGTGTGCGAACGCACGCAGGACATCTTGCGCACACGTTAAATCCAGTTCCGCTTTTCGTAAGA
>CM060345.1:35713623-35718623 GCA_030674155.1 Stramonita haemastoma
AACGATGACGACGATGATAACGACAATGACGGCGATGATGATAATAATGTTGCCATCGCCCACAATGGAAATAAAGATAACCAGCCGAGATTTTTAGAAACAAAACAATACAAAACAAAACAACAACAACAAAAACAACAACAACAACAACAACACGAGGAAGAAGAAGGAGAAGAGTCAGCCGCCATGGCTCAGTGGTTAGCGCCTTGGATTCCGGACTGGAAGGCCGTGGGTTCGATTCCCATAAGAGTCATGGGGATTTTTCGGGCTCCGGCCGGCTCCTACCCAGAGTGAGTGTGCTGTGGGCTCAGTGGGAAGACTGGGACCACACAGTCGAGCTTCATCCACTTTACGGATGCGAGTTTGAGAGTGTTGCTCAAATTACCTGACCAACACTGCAGGTGTCTGTATCTCTCGGGCCTGGTTGACGCCGGGATATATTATGACAGTAAGCGTAGAGTACAACCTGTCAAGTAGTCTCAAAGCGGATGCACTTCCACAGCAGCATCATTACATCATCCTCATTCTCATCAATTATCATGCAATAAAAAAAACCCCTCTGATTCCGTGCCCCTGTTGCTCTGGTCTCATGTTGACCTCAGATTCAGTTTACCCATACGCTTCTGTGCCTGTGGTGAGTTTGTGTCAAAGCCTTTGGGGTTGGAGGTTCGAGAGGGGCTGTCGTTGGAGGGACGTTGTGGTGGTCGCCACCTTGGGTGGGTGGCTCACTCAGTCTGGCTCCGCGACTGAGCTAATACTGTCGTTAGTAGGGGGCTTAGTAGGTGGTGTCCTGGGTATGTTAGCGCAGAACAGGCACCAGTGAACACCACCAAAGTGACCCAGCAGAAGTGCAGGGCCCCTCTGGCTGGTGGCCCCACGGTGGCCTGATTTTGAGATCCCGGTGGACTTCCAATTCTGAGGATGACACAGCGAACCTGGGTAATGTATGGCTGTGGCGGGGAGATTGAAACATACGGCGTGTGAACAGCAGGGACAGGAACGTCACAGCATATGAGGCAGCAAAATACTTTTTTTTTTTCAAAAAAACTGAAGAAGAAGAAGAAGAAGAAGAAGAAGAAGAAGAAGAAGAAGAAGAAGAAGAAGAAGAAGAAGAAGAAGAAGAAGAAGAAGAAGAAGGACTGACCCAGACACAGAAAGTTCTTGGTGCCAATGAAGCAGTACTGGTCTGCGCTGCAGTTCATACTTTGACAAGTCGCTGCATCTTCTGTGTACAGATAAAAATACAACAACAAACATGCACACAACATTATATATATATATATATATATATATATATATATATATATATATATATATATATATATATATATATATATATATATATGTATGTGTGTATGTATATAAATATATATACATATGTGTGTATGTATGTGAATTATATATATATATATATATATCTAAAAATATGTATATGTATATTCATTATGTGTGTATATATAATAGCAATCATAACAGGCAGACCTACAACACGCACGCACGCATGTACACACACGCACACACACACGCACAAACGCGCACGCACGCACGTACTCACACACGCACAGAGAGACTTTACTTGTTGTTATCATTGTTTAGCCCTATTCTGTGTTTTTGTATACATTATAAAGAAACAGACACCCATTTTACTGCACACATCCATCAACACAATTGACCCCCTCCCTTCCCTTCCCATCGTCTGATATCACTTTGAGTGAACAGACGTAAAATAGAAGCAACAACAAGCACAGAGAGAGAGAGAGAGAGAGAGAGAGGAGAGAGAGAGAGAGAGAGAGAGAGAGAGAGGAGAGAGAGAGAGAGGAGAGAGAGAGAGAGAGAGAGAGAGAGAGAGAGAGAGAGAGAGAGAGAGATGTGTGTGTGTGAGTGTGTGTGGAGAGAGAGAGTGAGAGAGAGAGAGAGTGAGGAGAGAGAGAGAGAGAGAGAGAAGAGAGAGAGAGAGAGAGAAGACAGAGCAGAGAGAGAGAAGAGAAGACAGACAGACAGACAGACAGACAGACAGACAGACAGACAGACAGACAGACTGACAGACAGACAGACAGACAGACAGACGGACAGACAGACAGACAGACAAGACAAGACAGACAGACAGACACAGAGAGAGCAAGAGGGGGGAGAGGGGGGGAGAGAGAGGGGGCAGGGAGAGAGAGAGAGAGAGAGAGAGAGAGAGAGAGAGAGAGAGAGAGAGAGAGAGAGAGAGAGACAGAGAGAAGAGAGAGAGAGAGAGAGAGGAGGAGGAGAGGAGAGATCTCAACCACGTGCGTGCACACACACACATATACGTATACACACACACACACACACACACACACACACACACACACACACACACACACACACACACACACCACACACACACACACACACACACACACACACACACACACACACACACACACACACACACGTTCTGTTCCAAAAATGTTGGAGTAGTGGAAGATTACCATCTATATGGAAGCAGTCTATAATTGTGCCAATTTTAAAACAAGGAAAGCCCAGATGTAACATTAAGAGCTACAGGCCAATAGCACTTACCTCCCATATTGGAAAATTAATGGAGAGAATCGTCCTTCATAGAATGGTACATTATTGCGATAAAGAGAATATCATACCAGTGAATCAAGCTGGTTTTCGCAAAGGAAGATCCACTGTTGATCATATTGTTAAGTTGACAACACAAATTAAAAATCAGTTTGCCAGACGCAAAAATATTTTGGCCACATTCTTTGACGTAAGCAAAGCATATGATAGTGTGTGGCATTCTAGATTGCTTTTTAAGTTGAAGTCAGTAGGATTTTCAGGACATGTCTTTAATTACGTCAAAGATTTTCTTATAGGTCGAAGTATTCAAGTTAAAGTGGGACGCACCTATTCTACTTCTAGATCTGTTGACATGGGAATCCCACAGGGGTCTGTAATTGCGCCAATGCTATTCAATATTTTAATTCATGATCTTCCAGACACTTTGACAAAAAATGTCACAGTGGTTCAGTATGCAGATGACATATGCATGTGGGCTAATGTTACCATGAAAAAGAAATCTTCCAAAAGAGATATAAATCATATACGGAAGGCATATCAAATTGATTTAGATAGTTTGTATACTTTTATGAGGGAAAACGGTCTTGCACTCTCACCTGAAAAAACAAATATGATGCTTTTTAGTAAAGGAACAAGTCTTGAGAATCTGCCTGTATTCAGAATAGGCGATGTTCAGATCCAGTATACAAATCTGGTTAAATTTTTGGGAGTTTTTCTCACATCAACGCTAAACTGGAAATGCCACATAGAACATGTTCTTGATAAAGCTCGTAAAAGCCTTAACATTTTAAAAGTTGTTAGCAAACAGCCTTGGGGTCAAGATATTTTTTACTCTCAAACATTTGGCTGTATCACTTGTGAGGAGTAAATTGACTTATGGGCAAGAAGCATATTTCAGTGCGCCAAAGTTTATGCTCGCAAAATTACAAAGTGTTGATTGTAAAGCATTCAAATTGGCGCTAGGGGTTCCTCTCCACACTTCTAACATTGGTACTTATAAAGAAATGGGTGTGTTACCTTTGGATGGATTTCGGAAGTTGTCAGTAACAAAATATGTAGTGAAAAGTCAAACTGTTACAAACTTTAATAAAGCAGAAATAGATACACAATCTAGTATACATTATCCGAAAAGAGCACAAAATATATCATCTCTTGAATCTCTTAGAACTTACACTTTGGACTATCTAGATGAAGCTGAAATTGATGTAAACGATATTGCATCTCGACCACTGATTCCAACCATACCACCATGGGAGATGCAGCATGCAGACTTTGACATTGATGACACAAAACTAAAAAAAAAGTGAGCATCCACATATCTTAGCTTCTAACATTAAAAGTCGTCTTTATGAGCAATATTCAGAACATTTGCAAGTTTACACTGATGGATCACTGCTGGAAAATCATCAAGCAGGAGCGGGATATGCAATTCCAGCTCTCAAGATTAAAAAATCTTTCTATATAGGAAAAAATAGGTCCATTTTCATTGCAGAGCTTGTGGCAATTTCTATGGCACTGAATTTCCTTTTAGATTTACCTGTTTCTGTTTTCAAAGCTTTGATATGTGTTGACTCTAAGTCTGTGTTAAGTGCTTTGCAGTCCGTAAGTTTTTGTGACAACGAAGTAGGAATAGTTAGCGAAATCAAAGTCTTAATTCATTTCCTAACTTTACGTGGTACTTGTGTTTCCTTTCTATGGATTCCATCCCATTGTGGTATATATGGAAACGATCTTGCTGATCAGACTGCAAAACAGGGAGCTAAACAATCTAATGGGTCAATCAAGTTACATGTCCCATATACAGTACAAGAGTGTCACTGCTTGTTAAGAAAAATCTCTTGTAATCGCTTTAACCAAGTTCCACAAAACAAAGATAAATCTGTCACGAAATTTCATAACAAGTCACAATTCTTAGAGACAACAGCAGTTTTATATCACTATTTCCATCGCAATAAGACCCCTTTACATATTTGTAGAACCATCACATCATTGTTTTACAGGGTAAAGCTGGACGCTTTTAAAACAAAATTTAGTAAGAATGCTTTGTGCCCTTGTGGCAAAAGATTTACAAACCAGCACATACTTTTTGAATGCCCAGGTTTTAAAGATATTTTACCACCTTCTGAAGGCAAGAAAACATTATCGCACATTCTCCCTGTTGCTGAGTTAATGCTAGAGATTACGTTATGTTTATTTTATTCTGTGTTCAGTAGATTCCTTTAAATTCCTTTAATCTTGCTTGTTTATAGGTTGTTATTTGTTTGTACTTGATTTGTTTGTTTGCCGTCCAAATCACAAACTGTGCATGGACGTTAATTTAAAGACTACTACTACACACACACACACACACCACACACACACACACACACACACACACACACACACACACACACACACACACACACACACACACACATACGTATACACACACACACACATCACAC
>CM060345.1:35723623-35731123 GCA_030674155.1 Stramonita haemastoma
AGACAGTAGGTTATATAAATGAGCGGTAGAGAGTCGCGATTCTTCAGGCTGTTGTCAATTAAGTTATATTTTCCCAGGAAAATGTGGGTTTTTAAAATTTTCTTAAAGGAATGAGATAATGTACACCTGCAATGAGCTGTACTTTACTTACCATTTGTTTTTTTTTTTCCTGTTCATTGTCAGATTGTTTGTACTTGTAGTTGTGGTTTTTCGGGGGGGGGGGGGGGGGGGGGGCGTCGTTCTTGTTTTGTTGATAATCCCTAATCAGGGCAAGGGCCGGATGAAAAAGTATGTGAATGCTTATCTTTAACCCTTGCAAAATAAAGATAATTTCATTTCGTTCATTCCTTCACTCTCTCTCTCTCTCTCTCTCTCTCTCTCTCTCTCTCTCTCTCTCTCTCTCTCTCTCTTTCCATCTACAATTTTCACATAAATTGATATATACTCATTATTAGATAAAAATATTTTGGCTCCTACGTTGATTTTGAATGAAGAACAATATTTTTTAGATAGATAGATAGATAGATAGATAGATAGATAGATAGATAGATAGATAGATAGATAGATAGATAGAAAAAAAAGAAACCTATACCATTAACACTAGGGGAAGGGGGGGCAAGATTTGAACCAGCAGCCCCAACATCTCAACAGCAGCACTGTCATGAATGAACCAACTGCACTAACATACCAGTCCTTTTTAGTCCTTCGGATGAGACTTTAAACCGAGGCCCCGTGTGCGAACGCACACAGAACATCTTGCGCACACGTTAAATCCTGTTCCGCTTTTCGTAAGAGTAGGCCATTGTGTGCCGGTGGGAACAGATGACAATATTTACAAAACTGCATACACACGGGGACCGGATGAAAAAAAGCACACGATTGCTTATTCTGTTATCCTCGGTATAAAAGAATAAATAAATAAATAATAAAATAAAATAAATAAATACCACCCCCCCCCCCCTCCGAAAAAAAAGAGAAAAAAACAACCAACAAAAAAACCCACCAAAAACAAAGAAACAAGCAAAAACATCAAAAACAAAACAAACAAAAACAAAGAAACAAACAAAAACAAAACAAAAAAAAGCAAAACAACCGCCCCCCCCCCCCTACAACCCCCCCCCCCCCCCCCCCCACAAAAAACCAAAAACCTGCCACGGGGACAGAACACAGAGGGAAGGCCACACGTTTACCCCGACACCACCCAACTCTCTAGAACCTACAGAACAAGTTCCAGCACGCACACTGGCACATTCCGTCATACGTCAACATGTAGGCTAGGCTAGGCCTAACGGGTACCAAGCCACCCTGACGCGCGAAATACGGGTAGACGTTTACGGTAAGTTTTACCACGCATGATTCGCTTCAGGATACAACGCCACAGGCCAAAAAAGAGGGTGTGGCATTTAGGGGACTGATATATGTAGCATACAGCTGTGCGGTTGTTTATCTGTTGTTGGTGGTGGTGTAGGCGTTGTTGGTGGTGTTGCTTATCTGCTGGTGTATGCAATACGATCAATACTAGTAGCACAGTATAATACGGACAATCTTTTTTTTTTAAAATTTAAAACACCACACGTTCGTTCTCTTTCTCTACCCCCACCCCCCTCTTCCCCCTCCATCTCAATCAATATATCTGCCTGCTCTCTCTCTCTCTCTCTCTCTCTCTCTCTCTCTCTCTCTCTCTCTCTCTCTCTCTAAGAATATTTTGCGCACACGTTAAATCCTGTTCCGCTTTTCGTAAGAGTAGGCCATTCTGTGCCGGTGGGAACAGATGACAAATTTTACACAACTGCATACACACGGGGACTGGCTGAAAAAAGCACACGAGTGCTTATTCTGTTATCCTCGATATAAAAGAATGAAATAAAAAAAATTTAAAATCTCTCTCTGTCTTTCTATCTATCTGTCTCTGTTTCATTGTGTGTGTCTCTCACTCTCTCAATCTCTGTGTCTCGGTCTGTCTCTATCTATCTGTGCGTGTGTGTGTGTGTGTGTGTGTGTGTGTGTGTGTGTGTGTGTGTGTGTGTGTGTATGTGTGTGTGTGTGTGTGTGTGTGTGCGTGCGTGCGTGCGTGCGTGTGTGCGCGTGTGTGTATGTGTGTGACTGTTGCCTTCTCTCTCTCTCTCTCTCTCTCTCTCTCTCTCTCTCTCTCTCTCTCTCTCTCTCTCTCTCTCTCTCTCTCTCTCCCTCACTCCCTCCCCCTTCTCTCTCCCCCCCTCTCTCTTCCCCCCCTCTCTCTCTACCCCTCCATCTCCCCCTCTCCACCCCCCCCCTCCATTACCATTACTGGCAAGTGCATAACCACTGCACTGGCAGCCAAAATATTGATGTTGTAGTTACTTCGCAATCCTCTACTGCCATTCTTTCTGCCTGCCTGCTTGTGAACCGTTCTTTAGTATATCATTATTCGTTATCAGAAGGCTTCCTATGGGGATGTCGGGGAGCTTTTCAGCATCAATAGTACCCCCACCTTCTTGAAAATTATGTGCTAGCAAGTCCCTCTTTTCGATCCCTTCTCTTTCTTTCTGCCTTGTTCCTTTTCTTCTCTTTGCCTCTTTCTTGGTCTATTTTCTGTCCTATTCGTCCATTTTCCTGCCATTTTGTTTTCCAGAAAGACTTTGAAGATGACTGTTCTCTCTCTCTCCCATGCGGAAGTGGGACGCGAAATTACGAAGAAGAAGAAGAAGAAGAAGAAGAAGAAGAAGAAGAAGAAGAAGAAGAAGAAGAAGAAGAAGAAGAATGCAAAGAAGAAGAAGAAGAATGCAAAGAAGAAGAAGAAGAATGCAAAGAAGAAGAAGAAGAAGAAGAAGAAGAAGAAGAAGAAGAAGAAGAAGAAGAAGAATGCAAAGAAGAAGAAGAAGAATGCAAAGAAGAAGAAGAAGAAGAAGAAGAAGAAGAAGAAGAAGAAGAAGAAGAAGAAGAAGAAGAAGAAGAAGAAGAAGAAGAAGACGTATGAATGTAAAAGAAAGGATGATATTGTAGCCTGATATAATTGTTTGACTTTTATCATTCTTCTTTTTCTCTATGACTAAAAAAACAACAACAAAAAACCAACCTCAAGTACATGTGCGCGTGCGGATATATGCTTATATAAGTGTGTGTGTGTGTGTGTGTGTGTGTGTGTGTGTGTGTGTGTGTGTGTGTGTGTGTGTGTGTGTTTGATTTGTATGAGCATGTGCGTGCGTGCGTGCATGCGTGAGTGAGTTGGGTATATGTATGTATGTATGTATGTATGTATGTATGTATGTATGTATGTATGTATGTATGCGTGTATGTATGTATGTGTGTGTGTGTGTGTGTGTGTGTGTGTGTGTGTGTGTGTGTGTGTGTGTGTGTGTGTGTGTGAGTGTGTGTGTGTGTGTGTGTGTGTGTGTGTGTGTGTGTGTGTGTGTGTGTGTGTGTGTGTGTGTGTGTGTGTGTAACCTATGTGAAGGAGTGAGTTTTACCGTGTATTATTATCATACTATTATCACTATTGTTGATGTTATTCTTATTGTTATTATTATAATCATTGTATTATCTTTAGTTCCTTTTGAGTTCATTTTGTAGCCAAATAGTTTTGGGTGGACTTTTCTTGGTTGTTCAGATGTTTATTTCATTATGTTCTCTTGTTTGCTCTTTATCTATTAACGCTTTTCTTTTTCTTCCATAATCAAAATCATTTTATTGTGACTTCTGATTTTGTCTTCTAAATGAGTGCATTTTCACTACCTATTATATATAGTGTCCTTATTCTTTTATGTTGTTTGGTACTGCGTATAGTTTTACTGTTTAGTATCTTTTTATCTTGATGTTATCCCTGAAAAGGGCGGGGACTGGATGTAAAAGAGCACATGAGTGCTTATCTATCATCCTCGAATAAAAGAATTTGCCTTGCCTTGCCTTGCCTTGCCTTGCCTTGCCTTGCCTGCCTCTCTCTCTCTCTCTCTCTCTCTCTCTCTCTCTCTCTCTCTCTCTCTCTCTCTCTCTCTCTCTCTCTCTCTGTGCGTACCGTGTGCCGCGCGTGCGTACATAGGCCTACGTACATGTGCGCGCGCGTGTGTGTATGTGTGTGTGCGTGTGTGTGTGTATGTGTGTGTGTGTGTGTGTGTGTGTGTGTGTGTGTGTGTGTGTGTGTGTGTGCGCGTGTGTGTGTGTGTGTGTGTGTGTGTGCGCGCGCGGGTGTGTGTGTGTGTGTGTATGTGTGTGTGTGTGTGTGTGTGTGTGTGTGTGTGTGTGTGTGTGTGTGTGTGTGTGTGTGTGTGTGTGTGTGTGTAGGCTACGTGTGTGTACGTGTGGGTGGGTGGATGGGATTTTATTTATTTATTTATTTATTTATTTATTCTTTTATATCGAGCATAATGGAATCAGCACTCATGTGCTTTTTTACATCCGGTCCCCGTGTGGATGCCGTTTTGTAAATTTTGTCATGTTCTCACCGATACACAATGGTCTACTCTTTTGAAAAGCGGAACAGGATTTAACGTGTGCGCAAGATGTTCTGCGAGCGTTCGCACACGGGACCTTGGTTTATAGGGGCATGTGTGTGTGTGTGTGTGTGTGTGTGTGTGTGTGTGTGTGTGTGTGTGTGTGTTCAGTTTTTATTTTGTTTATCTTATTCTTTTATATCCAGGATAATGGAATAAGCATTCCTACTTTTTTTACATCCGGTCCCCGTGTGCATGCAGTTTTGTAAATCTTGTCATCTGTTCCCACCGGCACACGATGGCTTACTCTTACGAAAAGCGGAACAGGATTTAACGTGCGAGCAAGATGTTCTTCTGATATGTGTGTGTGTGTGTATGTGTGTGTGTGTGTGTGTGTGTGTGTGTGTGTGTGTGTGCACCTCTCTCTCTATGTATGTATGTATGTATGTATGTATGTATGTATGTATGTATGTATGTATTTATGTATGTATGTATGTATACATGTATGTATGTATGTATTTATTTATTTATTCATGGATGGATGGATGGATGGATGGAGGGATGGAGGGATGTGTGTATGCCTTTTTATAACATTAATATTGCATCTCTGTCTTATTCCTTACCTGTTGTTGATGTTCTTTCCCACCTTTTATCAAAATCTTATGTTTTAAGGGACTTATTTTGATGATAGATGGTGGTGGATTGATGTTTTGAGTCATCTAACCTCATCATATTCTCATGTTTGATCTTTAATTATTGCGCCTTTTTTGTTTTGTTTCGTTTTGTTTTTGCTGGGTTTTTTGTTCTGTTTTGTTTTCAATGTTTGTTTGTTTGTTTATTTGTTTTTATTCAAATCAAAATCACCATTGATTCTTACTTCTTTTTATCGTTTCTGAATGAGTGCCTTTTTAAAAAAAAATAACATTACCTTAATATTGTATCTCTGTCTTTTTCTTACCTGTTGTTTGATACTTAGTAAGGTTTTTTGCTCTTGGTAATTGGATCATTATAATTGTTCTTGTTTAGTTGAGGCTATCTTTTTATCTTGATGTTATCCCTGAAAAGGGCGGGGACTGGATGTAAAAAAGCACATGAGTGCTTATCTATTATCTTCGAATAAAAGAATTTTGCCTTGCCTTGCCTTGCCTTGCCTTGCCTTGCCTTCTCTCTCTCTCTCTCTCTCTCTCTCTCTCTCTCTCTCTCTCTCTCTCTCTCCTCTCTCTCTCTCTCTCTCTCTCTGCCTTTCTGTCTCTGTGCACTTTGTTTATGTAGTCTCTGTCTCCTCACCTTTCGCTAAGCCTTTGTTCACACAACAAAGCAAGACTTATATATACATATATTTACCAGCCATGATTTGACAGAGAAAAGCTGATCTATAAGATCAATTCAACAGCACATACCTTTTCCAGCACAACACGACACGGCACGGCACAGCACGGCACCACACTACACTACACACACCTTGTCGCCCCGGCCTCTGGATATTTATAACCTCCTCGCCACACGCGACATTAAAACCTCGCTCCCTCTCTCTCTCTCACTCTCTCAGTAGGCCTACTGCTTTGTTGACTTCCGTCGTTATGGCAACCCTCGCTCTCATTTAAAACCTGCCCAAGCTCTCTATCTATTTGCACCCAAACTCACATCAACTCCATCAATATGACAGCAGTATCGTAGCACAGGACTCGTGAGTCGATCTTTAACACTCACCGTTCGAAATTCACTCGTCTCTTTGAGAGTTGAGTATCGGCTATAGGCTAGGCTCGCGCACACTTTCTGCGCATGCGTGAGTCAAAATTTCATACCTGGGTGTGCGTGTGTGTGTATTATGTGTGTATGTAACACACAGATTATTCGCGTGTGTGCCTGTTTTTAGGTGGTATCTGTGTTCGAAACACTTCGATGTTAGACTACAGAGCACTTGTGGAATGATAGTGAACTTGAAAAGCTAGTGAAAAAGCCCCCACACTGTATTTGTTCTTGATAACAATGTGACTGTGTAAATAGTTCGAACTGGGGGTTTGGCTGTTAACCTAACCTTGTTATGATTTGTTTGGACACGTTGGTTCTTTGGCGATAGAGGGAAGAGACAGAGTGTGATTCACTGATTGGATTGTCACCATTTTGGTGCCGGAGCGAGAGAGAGAGACACAAGACAGACGTGGTGTAGCCTAGCAGACATGGGTGGTGTTACTGTGTCGTGCTTATATCGGGGTTGCTGCATGTTGTAACAGGTAAGATAAGCTTTTCATTAGTCTTGTTGTGTCGGTCTTAATGAATGAGTGTGTTATCGATCTTTCAATTCGTTCTGGGTGTGTGTATTTATGCGAGTATGTGTGTGTGTGTGTGTGTGTGTGTGTGTGTGTGTGTGTTGTGTGTGTGTGTGTGTGTGTGTGTGTGTGTGTGAAATCAAATCAAATTTTTATTTCCAGATGGTACATTGAATAAGTATTCATTTGCTTCTTTTTTATTTGTGTGTGTGTGTGTGTGTGTGTGTGTGTGTGTGTGTGTGTGTGTGTGTGTGTGTGTGTGTGTATGTGAGTGTGTACACGTGCGTGTGTATGTGTGTGTGGTTGTGTGTGTGTGTGTGTCCGTGTGTGTATGTTTGTGGTGTGTGTGTCAATCAATCAATCAATCAAATTTTTATTTCCAGATGGTACATTGAGTAAGCAGCGATCTGCTTTTTTCCATCAAGCCATCTATCTAAAGAAAAGATAAGAAAAAAAAATCAAAACAATAGCAAAAATCAAATCCAAAACAAAACAAAAAAACCAACAAAAAACAAAGCAGAAAATCCCTAGCAAACAATCAAGCCAACAAAAGAAAGAAAAGGGGAAAAAGCAAATAAACAAATAAAACAACAACAACAAACGTTTCACCAACATTAATTTGCTAACATGATTTCAACAACTTTAAAATAAACTATGCCTATAAATAATACAAGCAACTACTATAACAACAACCATAAGAGAAAAAAATAAATGAATAAAAAGAAAAAAAATAATAAATAAATAAATAAAAATCTTAAAAAATATTTTAAAAATCTACTCAAAAGCCATACACACATATGCACATATACCCACACACCACCACA
>CM060345.1:35746123-35755454 GCA_030674155.1 Stramonita haemastoma
CATGATTATCATCACGAATCATCATCACCATCATTATCACCACCACCACCATCATCACCATTATCAACCACATCACATCATCATCGCCTTCTATGTTTTTTCTGTGGCCACCAAACTTAATTTATTTTTGTCATTTTTCTCTCCTCTCTTTCCAACCCCTCTCCCTTACACCCCCCTCTTCCCTTCCTAAAACCACCACCACCACCACCACCAACCAACGACAACAACAAAATAACAATTAAACCACCCCCCACCAACACCACTACCACCCCCTCACCACCAAACACCACCACACAACTAAAAACCACCACCACCAAACACCACCACCCAAACCCCCCCCCACTACCACCACCCACCACCACTACCACCCACCATCATCAATACACCACCACCACCCAACACCAACAACCACAACCACCAACCACCAACCACCACCCCACCACACCACCACCACCACCAACAACAACAACCACAACCAACACCACCACAAACCACCTCCAAAAACATAAACAACAACCACCAACCACCACCCACCAACCCCCCTAACCATCCCCCCCCCCCCCACCCCCCCCCCCCCCGTACCCCCTCCCCCAACCCCCCCTAACCCCCCAAACCCCCACCCACCAACACCCCCCAACCACCAACTACCCCCAACCACCCCCCACCCCCCCCCCCCCCCACCAACCACCACCACCCACCCCTACCCCATACCCCCACCCCAACCACCAACCACCAACCCCCCAACCCCCCCACCACCCACCCACCCCCAACCCCCCAACCACCCCCACCAACACCCCCACCACCCCCCTACCACCAACCACCACCACCCCAACCCCCCCACGCCCCCTACCACCACCACCCCCACCCCCCCCACCCCCCCCAAAAACCCCCCGGGGAGTGAACCCTCAAGCCAAGGTGCGTCGTTCGGGCCCCAGCTCACCGGGGTGGGGCTATGTGCAAGGCAGGGGCCCAACACCAGGGGCTACGCTGGACGATGGCTGGGCAAAAAGCTGCCGGGGGCGCTGCAAGGAACTCTGCACCATGATTGGGGGGTTTTTGAGGGAAGGAGAGAGAGAGGGGGGGAGAAAAGGGGAAAGAGAAGAGAGAGAGAGAGAGAGAGAGAAAAAGAGAGAGAGAGAGAGAGAAGAGAGAGAGAAACGACAACAGACAACAACAGCAGACAGACAACAGACAGACAGACAGATGAAAGGAGGGAGAAGGGGGGAGGGAGGGCAGAAGGGGGGGGGAGAAAGAGGGGGAGGAATGAGGGGGAAGGAGGGGTGAGGGGGGAGAAGAGGAAGCAAGAAAAGGGGAAAGGGAAAAGGAAAAAAGGAGGGGGGAGAGAAAGGGGGAAAAAAAGGGGGTTTGGGAGAAAAAAGGGAAAAAGAAAGGAGGGGAACAGAGGGGGGAAGGGGAGGAGAGTAAAATGAAATGTGTATACTACTGACTTTTATTCTTGGTCTATGTTGTTATAGTAGGGTTCTACTACACTTCACTACTTACACTTACTACTACAAAAACTACACAAAAAAATACACAATACTACTACTCTACTCTTCTTCTCTTCTTCCCCCTTCTTCTTTCTTCTTTTTCTTTTTTCTTCTTCTTCTTCTTTTTCTATTTTTTCACTTTTACCCCGCTGCTCGCGGGGCTGCTGCTGCGCTGCGCTTTTACAGTAGTAGAATGATAGTAAAGATAAAAAAACAATATATGGAATTTTTTAGCGCTAAATCATTTAAAGCAAAAAAATCGAACGCTAATAACCTAAAAAAAGAAAGACAGAAAGGAAGAAAGAAAGAAAAAAAAAAAAGAAAAAAAAAAGAAAGAGCGGCGAGCAAGATATCTATCTATCTATCTTTACTATCTACTATCTATCTACTATCTATCTTTTACACTATCTATCAAACTATCTACTATCATCTACCTACCTACCACCTACCTACCTACCTACCTACCTCCCCACCTACCTACCACCTACAACTATCTTTTAACAACAACTAAAAACAACAACTAAATAGTTAAATAATAAAACAACAATCAATAAACAAATAAACAAATCCAAAACAAATAAACAAATAAAAAAAAAAACCAACCTTTCACCCAAGGGGAGTCTCTGGCGGAGTCGACGATAAGAAAGATTCCGGGGGGGGTCCCCCCCCAACATCATCCGGGGCGACTGCAGTGTGGGGGCACGAGGGGCGACTGGAGGACTGCCAACACAGGCCTGGAACCACACAACTGCGACGCCCTCCGAACCGCCTCCGCACCGCTGCCGTTAACCCCCCCACCACCACCCCACAAAATGAGTCATAGGGAGAGGGGGGGGGGGTGGGGGGGGGGGGTGGGGGTTGGCGTTGTGGGGTGGGGGGATGGGGGGGGTTTGGGGGTGGGTGGTGGTGGGGGGGGTGGGGGGTGGGGGGGGCCCTTGGGTCACTCCTGTCCATGCCAAGCGTGTCATGTTGGGGATTGCAGGGTTTCGCTGTCCACCGGGGGTAGCGGGGCTGCTGTTTACACAAGATGGGCCGGGTTTTTTTTTTTCCAGAGTGCACATGATGATTTTTGTGTGGGTGTGGGGTGGTGTGTTGTTGTGGTGGGGGTGTGTGTGGTGTTTTGTGGTGTTGTGTGTTGTGTGTGTGTTGTGTGAAAATGGGGCCCGGTTTCAATGAAGCAACAATAAAAAAATGGTTTTAAATGGGCCGGATTTTCCAGGAGTGCACATGATAATTATGTGTGCAAACATGGCCGATTTTCAAAAGGGTCACACAGTAATTATGTGGTAAAAATGGCCGGGGTTTTTAAAAATCACACGATAATTAGTTGTGAAAAGGGGGCCGGGTTTTTTAAAAAGCACACAATAATGTGTGTGTAAAAATGGGCCCATTTGTAATGAAGCACACGAAAATTAAGGGGGAAAAATGGCCGGATTTGTAAAGAAGCACACAATTTTAATGTGTTTTGACAGTGCCGGGGTCTCTGCTTCAGAGATCTTCATCTGTGTTTTTTCCCCCTTTTTCCCCCCTTCAAGATCTTGAAGGGGGGGGGGGGGAGGGAAGGGGGGGGAAGGTTTTGGGGGGGCAGCTTTTTTATAACCCCAAGGGGAACATTTTTTAAAAAAAATCCATCATTAAAAAATTTAAACCTGTCTAGTTTGGGAGCTCCGTTTTGAGTGGGAAAAATGGGGTTTTAAATTTTGTGAGGATGTTTGTGATTTTTGTGCAGATTTTGGTTTAGTGAAGATTTGGGGGGGTTTAGTGAGCTTTGGAGTTTTGGGGAAATTTTGGGAATATTTGGATTTACTGAAAGTTAAAGCTTGAAGTTTAGTGTTTTTCAAAAAGTTTGGTGATTATGAAAATTTTGATATTACGTGAGATATTTGATTTATGAAGTCTAGAGAATATTTTTTGGGGCTTTGTGAAGTGTTTGTGAGGGAAAAAGGGTTTAGTGAAAAAAGCGGTGATTTAATAAGGAGTTTGATATTTTAGTGAGGGAGCGGGGGATTTAGTGAAAGTTGGGGATTTAGTGAAGTCCTGTTTTTAGTTGGGGGATTTAGTGAAAAATTTGGTGATTCAATGAGAAGTTATTTGTTGAAGAGTTTAAAAATTTTGAGAGTTTAAATTAGTGAAGACTTTGATGAATTAGTGAGAAGTTTGGTTTTAAAGGGGGAAATTCGAAGATTTAGTGGAGTTCGGAAAAAAGGGAAAAAAATTTATGATTTATAAATTTTTTAAATTTAAAACAAAAACTTTGAGATTTATTGAGAATTTGGTGGTTTAGTGAGAACTTTGGTGTTTTATAAACTTGGTGATTTTTTGAGAATTTGATGATTTATAAAATTAAAAATGATTAAGTGAGAATTGTGATGATTTAGTGTAGAGTTTAATAATTTAGTGGGGAGTGTGATGATTAGTCATGTCTAGTGAACAACACTTTGCGGTGGGTGAAAAATGTCTAGCACGAACTTGTCAAAGCACCGGGGGGCTTCCCTCTAGCCGATTATCGTGTTGATGGAGTCCACAATTCCTTGACCCTTCCATGGAATCCCAGTAACAGGTCAAAAGAAAAGCATTGAAAGAAAAAATTTTTTGAAACAAAGATTTATTTTCGGCCTGCTCCTCTCCTCTCCCCCCCCCCCCCTCCATTCCTCCATCCCCCCCCCCCCCCACCTCCTCTCTCTCTGTGAGAGTTCTCTCTTTTCTCTGTCTTCTTTTTGTCTGTCTGTCTGCCCCCGGTGCTGTCTGTGTGTATGTGTGTGGGGTTTGTGTGTGTGTGTGTGTGCGTGTTGTGTGTGTGTGTGTCTGTCTTCTGTCTGCCCCGTCTGTCGTCTTCGTCTGTCTGTCTGCCCCTCTCTCTCTCTCCTCTCACCCCTCTCTTCTCCTCCTCTCTTCTCCCCTTTCCCTCTCTCTCTCCCTCCTCTCTCCTCTCTCTCTCTCTCCTCATTTTTTGGGGGTTTTGGGGGGGGGTTTTTTTTTTTTGGGTGTGTTTTTTTTTTTTTTTGCCCGAGGGTGGTTATAAAAAAAAAAAAAAAAAAGCATGTATACTTATGCATTCCCCTTTAAATTGAATTATTCCATTCTATTCAATTTTCTCTTGGACTCAGCTGGTTGTTTACTTTAAAAATATCAAAAACTTTTTTCTGCACCGTGGTTTTTTTTCTTCAAAAACCCCCTTTTTCTGCTTTCTTTCGCCTTCCCTCCTTTTTTTCCCCTTTTTCCTTCTTTCTTTTTTTTTTTCCTTGTTTTCCTCCCTTCATGCTTTTCTGTTCTTAAATGCCTTTTTTGTTGTTGCGGGGTTTTTTCCTTGCATTCTGTGGATTTTTATTTTTTCCCTTTCCCTTTTAAAAAAAAGAATTGCCAAAAATGAGTACGCTTTTAAAATTTTTCGTTGTATGTTGTTCACATTTGGCTTTCTGGAGATTGACATTTGATCCCTTTTTTTTTTAACAGTTTTTCCTCCCTCCCCCTCTTCTTCTTTCTTTCCCCCCCCCCCCCTTTCTTCTCGCCCCCCTTCTCCTCCCCCTCCTGACCTAACATCACATCAGCAGGGTTTTAGACCTATCAAACAATCATGGAAAGACACAAAAAGCAGACCTCCCCCCCCCCAACCTACCCCCCCCCCACCCCACCCCCAAATTTGGAGATACTCGCTCTGGGTCAAATGTACAATTCTTCTTTTTAGATACGAAAACCCTAAATTAGTTCTCTCCTCTCCTCCTCTCTCTCTTCCTCTCTCCCTCTTCTCTCTCTCTCTCTCTCCTCCTCTCTCTCCTTCTCTCTTTCTCTCTCCCCCCCCCCCCATTATTCTTTCTCTCCTGTCTGTCTCTCTCTGCGCTGCTGTCTCTCTCTGTATCCTGTCTGCTGTTTCTCCCCTATCTCTGTCTACTCGTCTGCTCGTCTTCTGTCTCCCCCGTCCCTTCTCCTGTCTCCTCCCCTCTCTTTTTTCATCTTTCCCCTCCTTCCTCCCCCCCCGCCCCCCCCCCTCCTTTTCCCCCTCCCGCCCTCTCTCTGCCCCCTCTCCCCCTCCCTCTCTAACCCCTGCCCCCTCCCTCTCTCTCCTTCTCTTTCTGTCTCCCTCCCTCCCCCCCCTCTCTCCCTCCCCCCTCTCCTCCCCCCCCCTCCCCCCCCTCTCTCCCTCTCTCTCCCTCCACCTCCCCCCTCCCCCCCTCCTTCCTCTCTCTCCCCCTCTCCCCCCCCTTTTCTCGCTCGTGTCACGCTTTCTTCTTTTTTTTTCTTCTTTTTTTTTGTTCTTATTTGGGGGTTGCTGCCCGTAAATGAATACTTACTTTTTCCCTGCGTAAGCGGGGTTTTGTCTCAAAAGACACCACGGCCCCGCCGGCCCCCCCTCCGGGGAGGATCCCGCAGGTGATTCGTTTATTTGTTATACTTTAGCCTGTCCCAACAGAAACCTTGTCCTATGGGGGACCAGCTTGGGGGTTTGGGGGGGTTTTTTTGTTTTTAAAAGAAAAAAAAAGGGGGAAAATTTTCCCCTTTGGGTTTGGGGGGATTAGGGTCTGAAAAAGGGCACCTTCTTTGAGGTCAAGGCTGGAGATGGTTTGTTGGGGGGTTAAAGGGGGATAACACCATGTTGTGGTTCAGTATTTCGAAATAAAAAAATAAAGAAATGAATAGGTAAAAGATAAATCATAAAACAAAACTAAACAAGTAAGTAAATAAAAATTTAAAATTGACGGGGGCCATTTTTCCCCTAGGTTGGAAAAAACCCCCCCTCGAGATCCATTACCCCCGAAAAGAAAAATGAATGAATAAATGAAGAAGAATGACTGAATAAATGAATAATAATGAAGAATAAATGAATGAATGAATGAATGAATGAATGAACAAACAGATGGGGAGATAAAAAAATAAACGAAGAAGAAACAAAGAAGGTTAAAATACGGGGCCCCGTCATAGATGGAGAAAATGACATTGATATGGTGTTAAAACTGGCAGCCCCATTCCAGGAAAGGGGGCATTTTGTAAAATAATGTGTACAACCCCTTCTGTTTTTGGGGAAATCATGGGAAAAAAGAACTTGGAAGGCTGAGGAAGGAAATTTTTTCCCTTTCTTCTTCCCTTTTCCCCGTTCGCTTACACCGCAGTTGTATGTGGGGAAAATGGGGGCATTTTGCCTTTCCACTCCTCTCGTGGGCCCGTACATTTTTGGTCTGGGGGGTTATCCCCCGCCCACACTTTTCCCCTTAGGTCGCTGAATGCGACCCTTTAAAGGGATGGTCGCCTGTCTGGTTTTTTTACCAGGGGGCAACGGGAAAAGGAGAAAGTTTCAGTTTTGGGGGACATTGGTATTTAGTCGTTGTGCCCGGTGGATTTTGGGGATGATACTTTTTCATTTTTGAGTGGGGGTTTTTTTTTTAAAAAGTTGAAGAGTCTGTGATGGCGCAGTCCGGGGTTTTGGGCTTCAAGGTCAGCTTGACACGCTGACTGCAGCACGCTCGTCGTTGGTGTACCTTCCACTCAAAATTTCTCGTTTGGGAACACATCTTTCACCTTGAGGTTGGTCAATTCCCTTAGCCCCAAGCCTAGTCTGCCGAGACTGACGATGCTTACCTAGCTGTAAGCCTTGGTTTTTTTTAAAGCCAAGAATTTCCCTTTTTCCAAGAAAAAAACCCCCCCCTTAAAAACCTTAAGTCTTAAGAAATTTAATTTTCCAAATTAATTCCATTGATGTACAAAAAACTTGAGCATTTAGGTTACTATGCCCCCCCTTTAAGGCTAGGGTTTTTTTTTAAGACATTGTAACCATAAACCCCCCCTTTTCCCCCCTCTCAAACCCCTAACTCCCGTGTAATGGGGGGTGTGATTGCTTCCTGTTTTGATCTTTCTGGTGAGATTGCTTTCTGGCATAAATTTTTTTTGGGGAATATTACTCTAATCTCTGGTTATAATTACTCTAATCTCGGTTTTAATTGCTTTCTGTGATGATTGCTTTGGGGTTTTTAAGCTTTCTGTGTGATTGTTTTCTGGTTATTTTTTCTTTCTGGTTAGTTTGCTTCCTGGGATGATTGCTTTTTTGTGAGATTCTTTTGGGGTGATTGCTTTTGGAAAGATTGTTTTTTGGGTTAAAATTTTTCTTTCTGGCATGATTACCTAATCCTGTTAAAAGGTTTTTCTTTCGGTGCTTATTGCTTCGGGGATGATTACTGTCGGGGTTTGATTGTGTCTTTTTTATTGCTGTCTGGTTTTTGGGGTTTTGTCTGGTTATGATTGCTTGTCATAGTAAGTGCCCGCAGGAGATTAAAGTACTTTTGACAACTTGATTTGACGACTTGATTTGACATGACTTGATTTGACATGACTTTTTTTGACATGACTTTTTTTGACATGACTTGATTTTTCATGACGTTTTGACATGACTTTTTTTGACATGACTTGTTTTGAATGATTGATTTACATACTTGTTTTTACTTACTTGTTTTTTACTTACTTGTTTTGACTTGACTTGTTTTTTACTTTTCTTGTTTTGACTTGATTTTTTACTTGACTTGTCCTATGGCAAAAATTCTCTCGGGGTAGAGCTATAATTGTCTATTTATACATAAATTTTCAACTGTTAGTGATAGTATCTATGTTGGTCTCTGTTGAATGTGAAGTTACCTCACAATGTATTATTTATGTTGTATGTAAGATGTTTTATGTATGATAAAGTATGTATTATGTATTTTTTTTGTATGTAATGTATGTATGATGTATGTATGTATTATGTATGTAATATGTATTTTTTTATTTTTTAAAATACAGGCTATCATAATTTACTTGTTGATACGGGAAATTTTTTTGTACTTTGTGACATTTTTCCTGAAAAAACCTGTTTCAACCATGTGCTTACAAAAGGGCCTGGTTCTGAACACTTGCCATCGCTGTCAGCTACAGTAACCCCGCGCCTCTGCTGTTTTTTTTCTTTCTTCCCCCCCCTCTCGTCTCTGTCTCTCTTTTCTCTCTGCTCTCTTCTGTCTTCTCTGTCGTCTCTGTCTCTCTATCTCTCTGTCTCTCGTCTGTCTCGTCTGTCTTCTGTCTCTGTCTCTCTGTTCGTCGTCTCCTCTTCCCCCCTGTGTCTCTTCTGTCTTTTGTCTGTCTGCCCCCCTGCCTGCCTGCCTGTCGTCTGTCTGTCTTCTGTCTGTCCTTCTGTCTGTCTGTTTCCGTCCCCTTTTTTGTCTGCTGTCGTCTGTCTTCTGTTTCTCTTCTCCTCCTCTCTCCTCTCTTCCTTCTCTCTCCCTCTCTCTCTTCTCTCTCTCTCTCTCTCTCCCCCCCCCCCACATCACTTTCTTAACTACCCATCCCCCAACCACCCATCTTTCAACCACCCTTCGTCCCCCCGTTACCCCCCCCCCTCCCCCCCCCCCCCCCACCTCAGCCTGATATTAAATTTTTTTTGAACTAAACATGATGGGGTAACAAGGTGTGGGTTGGGTTTGAATTATGAAGAGACTTGGAACTTGAGTGGGGATCATGGGCCGTTTAGTTTTCTTCTAAAAACATCTGCTTGCAGAAATTGACAGAAAGACACTACAGAAATCTCCTGTCCCTATCTCTTGTCCCTCTTTTGTGTGTATTGTGTCTGTCTGTCCTTCCTTTCTCTCTCTCTCTCTCTCTCTCTCTTCCCCCCCCCCTCCTTTTCCCTTTTCTTCCCTCTCTCTCTCTCCTCTCTCCCCCCCCCCCCTTCTCTCTCTCTCTTTCTCTTTTTCTCTTCTCTGTCTCTGTCTGTCTTCTGTCTGTCTTCTGTCCTTTTTGTCCTCCCTTTCCTCCTGTCTGCCTGTCTTCTGTCGTCTGCTGTCCTTTTTTCATTCATTCAAAATATTATTATTCATTCATTTATTCTT
>CM060345.1:35760554-35765554 GCA_030674155.1 Stramonita haemastoma
CTCTCTCTCTCTCTCTCTCTCTCTCTCTCTCTCTCTCTCTCTCTCTCTCTTCTCTCTCTCTCTCTCTCTCTCTCTCTCTCTCTCTTTTGTTGTGCACTTCTATATCTTTACTTCATACCACACTGCAAATCTTTTCTACATCTTTACTTTATACACACTGCAATACACTTCTATATCTTTATACACACTGCAATACACTTCTATATCTTTATACCACACTGCAATACACTTCTATATCTTTATACCACACTGCAATACACTTCTATATCTTTATACCACACTGCAATACACTTCTATATCTTTATACCACACTGCAATACACGTCTATATCTTTATACCACACTGCAATACACTTCTATATCTTTATACCACACTGCAATACACTTCTATATCTTTATACCACACTGCAATACATTTCTACAGCTTTACTTTATACACACTGCAATACACTTCATCTTTTTTTTTTTTAACTGAGCAAAGAATGTGTATATACTGTATACATACATATATATATATATCTGAATAAACCAAGTGAAAAACTTTTCTGCTAGATTTTACACTATTGACGCTCTCTCTCTCTCTCTTGGTTGTGATTACAAGTTGTGGGGGTTTGTCGTTGTTTGTAGTGAGATTATTGCTAACATGATATTTCGGTGGTGTGGTGATTGCAGGGTTGTTTTTTTTTCAGTTTGTGTACATGTGTACATATACTGTTTCTCATAAGTCTTTATGTTTGTTTGGTTGGTTTTTTAATACTTTTTTTCTGTTTTTGATATAGAGGGCTGGATATATAAAACTGAAAGCAATTGTCATGCTTATTCTATCACCTTCTGAAAATGAAATGAATTCAGTTCAATTGTTTTAATTCTCTCTCTCTCTCTCTCTCTCTCTCTCTCTCTCTCTCTCTCTCTCTCTCTCTCTCTCTCTCTCTCTCTCTCTCTCTCTCTCTCTCTCTCTCTCTCTCGATGTATTAAAAACAACAAACCACTCCCCCTCCCCCCCCTCTCTACCACTGTGTGTGTATGGGTGTGTGTGTGTGTGTGTGTGTGTGTGTGTGTGTGTGTGTGTGTGTGTGTGTGTGTGTGTGTGTATAATTTCTTTTCTGTGTGTCTGTGTGGATGTATGTGTCTGTGTGTGAATGTATGTGAGTGTGTGTAAATCATTATCTAATTTATAAAAAATGTTTTGCTAATTCTTTAAACATCTGGGATGTTTTATGCATTTTTTTTTAATTGATAATATTTCTCCCCCGCCCCTTCAAATAAGCATATCAGTTATTTTTTCCCTCTTTTATCCAAATGTATGATTTATATGACTTGTATAACTTTAGACAGATGGTGGTAGATTGATGTTTTCAGTTCTTTATTCATAATATTCTCTTGTTTGCTCTTTATCTATTAGCGTTTGTCTTTTTTGTTGTTGTTGTTGTTTTTGTTTGTTTTTGTTTTGTTTTTTGTTCTGTTTTTTTCTCTTTTTTTTTCTTTTTCTTTTCTTCTTTTAATAATCAAAGTTATTTTATTGTGACTTCTGATTTTCGTCTTCTGAATGAGTGCATTTTTCTTGCCTTATTATATGTAGTGTACTGTCGCATTTCTCTTACCTTATTATATGTAGTGTACTTATTTCTTGTATGTTGTTTGGTACTGCGTATAGTTTTATTGTTTAGTATCCTTTTATCTTGATGTTATCCTGAAAAGGTCGGGGACTGGATGTAAAAAAGCACATGAGTGCTTATCTATTATCCTCGAATAAAAGAATTTGCCTTGCCTTGCTTGTCTTGCCTTGCCTTGCCTTGCCTTGCCTTGCCTCGCCTCGCCTCGCCTCTCCTCTCCTCTCCTCTCCTCTCCTCTCTCTCTCTTCTCTCTCTCTCTCTCTCTCTCTCTCTCTCTCTCTCTCTCTCTCTCTCTCTCTCTCTCTTGATCCATTTTAGGCAGGTGGGGGCCAGCCAGGTTGTCAATGTTGAGATTTTGATTGAAGATTATAGAACTATAGCCATTCTTGTACCTTGTACTGAGGCATCAAGGCATACTTTTGTTTCCTTTTGCATTAAAAACACATCATTTAAAAAAAACACCTCAGCCCTCATTCTGACCACCTACCATGATGCAAAACTTGTCAAGTTCTCATCTTGTCACGTCCTGCAGACTACCATTTCAATTTGTAATCACTTTTCATAGAATTGTCTGATTTTGAATCTTTTTTTTTTTTTGGGGGGGGGGGAGGGGGGTATTGTATATTCGATACCATGTGGATGGGTGACCATTTGCCTGCCTTGGCTTCAGCACAGTCCCCCAGTTCACCCAGCTGTCAATGAGTACCTGCCCTCTTTAGGGTCAGGGAAGGTAAAAGCAGCGAGGGAGAGGAGATGGGCGCCGCCCTCAATATGCTGGCCCTAGAGAAGCCGAGGTCTCTGATGCCTCGCTCCCCTATGACCACATAGGTGATGGGACACCTTTACCTTTTATTTACCTGTTTTGTGTTGTGTGTGTCTGACAGGAGGCTATACAGATGCTGAATTCGCTGCAGTCCAATGCGGAGACGATTCGCAAGTCGATGAACGATCGCAAGGAGCTGAGGAAACGCACCATCCCCAACATGGTCAACTACCTGCAGAGAGTGGGACTGTCGGTGAGTGCTGTGGGGTGTTGTATTGGGGTGTGTAATGTCGGTGAGTGCTGTGGGGTGTTGTATTGGGGTGTGTTATGTCGGTGAGTGCTGTGGGGTGTTGTATTGGGGGTGTGTGATGTCGGTGAGTGCTGTGGGGTGTTGTATTGGGGTGTGTGATGTCGGTGAGTGCTGTGGGGTGTTGTATTGGGGTGTGTGATGTCGGTGAGTGCTGTGGGGTGTTGTATGGGGGGTGTTATGTCAGTGAGTGCTGTGGGGTGTTGTATGGGGGGTGTTATGTCAGTGATGCTGTGGGGTGTTGTATGGGGGGTGTTATGTCAGTGAGTGCTGTGGGGTGTTGTATGGGGGGTGTTATGTCAGTGATGCTGTGGGGTGTTGTATGGGGGGTGTTATGTCAGTGATGCTGTGGGGTGTTGTATTGGGGTGTGTTATGTCGGTGAGTGCTGTGGGGTGTTGTATTGGGGTGTGTTTATGTCGGTGAGTGCTCTTGGGGGTGATTTTCTTTTCTTTTCTTTTATACCACTTTATGTCACAGCAGATTTCTCTGTGTGAAATTCGGGCTGCTCTCCCTGGGGAGAGGGCGCCACCACGAGTGCAGTGCCTACCCATTATTTATTTTTTTCCTCAGGGATGGTGTCTAGACATGACACCTGTGTGCATGCTGGTTTTTAAAAAATAATTTTGTCATCTGCTCCTACCGGCACACGATGGCTTGCTCTTCCAAAAGGCGGAATGGGGTTTAAATGTGTGCGCAAGATGTTCTGCATGCGTTCGCACACGGGGCCTCGGTTTATAGTCTCATCCGAATGACTATATTCATTTTGTTTTGTTTTTGGGTGTGTTATTCTGTTATAAAGAAATGAAAACCAGAATATAAAAAAGTGCCGTTGGATCATATGAAGAGCTCCTAACTTCAGTGGAAAAAAAACAACAAACACAAGGTAAAGTAGTACAGGCACGTCACACGAACATCTGGACTGGCCAAGACAGTCTTACAGGGAACAGTAAGGGGAGGGAGACGAAAGGAGGCAGACAGAGGAAACGATGGGAAGACAACATCAGAGAGTGGACAGGCCTTGGGTGGAACAGCAATGTGCAATGGAAAGCAGATCACAAATCTGAAAACGGTGAGGAGTGGAGGAAGCTGGTTGCAAAATCTTCAGTGGTGCCCCACAGTCTTCAGGATTACAGGATGGCCTACTCTTCCAAAAAGCAGAACAGGTTTTAACATATGCGCAAGATGTTCTATGCGCGTTCGCACACAGGACCTGGGTTTAAAAGTCTCATCTGAAAGACTTTTGGGGAGAGTGGAATCGGCACTGATGTTAACTCTAGAGGAAAAATCCTCTTGAAAGAGATTTGAACCCAGGTCAGCAGATCACAAGCATATCACTCTGACCATCAGGCTGTCCTGTCTCCTCCTCCCCCCTCCTCCCCCCACTATATAACTGACGTCATGTTGACATGGGGCGCTTGTCGACTGATGACATTCTCTTGTCACCACGATGTCAATGCCACTGGAAACTTTGTAAAAATAATTCTAAAAAACAAAACCCATGTCAACATGACATCAATTATATAGCAGGCCATTGTGTGCTGGTGGGAGTGGATAGCAAAATTGACAAAACTGCATACACACAGGGACTGGATGTAAAAAAAAAAAGCACATGAGGGCTTATTCCATTATCGTCGGAATAATTAATAAAATAAAAAACAAAACAGGCAGAGGACATAACACAAATGATATGAACTCCCAAATATGCCCGCCTTCTTTCTCCCTCCCCATCTTCCCCCCCCTCCCCCTGTCTGTTATCACTGCTGTTATCCAGTTAATGCAAACAGCAGCAGCTGAAAGCGGTGGTGTGACATCTGACAGAAGTGGGGGGGGGGGGGGGGGGGGGAGGGGGATGTGTTGATGGGGGTGGTCTAGAGGTAACGTGCCTGCCTACAGTCAGAAATCAAAAAGTCCGGGTTGGAAGTGTGGGATGGTGTGATCCTCATTTTGGGCCTAACCCCCCCCCCCCGATCTATTAGACCATGAGTGGTGGTCTGGGTGCTGGTCTTTTGGATGAGACGAAAAACCGAGGTCCCTTGCATGTAAAACTAACCCATGGCAATAAGTGTGTTGTCCCTGGCAAAATTCTGTAGAAAAAAGCCACTTTTGATAGGGAAACAAATACAGTTGCAGACAGGATAAAAAAAAGAAATAATGATAATAATGGGTAGTGCTGCTCTTGTAGTGATGTGATGTGCTCTCCCCAAGGGAGAGCAGCCTGAATTTCACACAGAGAAATCTGCCATGACTTGAAGTGCCACAATCTGCCTTTTTCTTCTTCCTTGGATCATCGATATCACTATTGATTTATTATTGTTAT
>CM060345.1:35770554-35793054 GCA_030674155.1 Stramonita haemastoma
TATTGACTGTAGAGATCGCACATTTTATATGTAAGCCATATTGTGTATTGACTGTAGAGATCACACATTTTATATGTAAGCCATATTCTGTATTGACTGTACACATTGCACATTTTATATATAAGCCATATTCTGTATTGACTGTAGAGATCGCACATTTTATATGTAAGCCATATTGTGTATTGACTGTAGAGATCACACATTTTATATGTAAGCCATATTCTGTATTGACTGTACACATTGCACATTTTATATATAAGCCATATTCTGTATTGACTGCACAGACTGCCCATTTTATATATAAGCCATATTCTGTATTGACTGTACACAGAGCACATTTTATGTGGAAGCCATATTGTGTGTTGTGGTGTTGCAGCTCCCCACACCTGATCGAGGTGCGTGAACGGATCCGCATCAACGGCCGGCCGATCGATCGCGAGCTGTTCAGCAAATCCTTCTGGGACGTCTTCAACAAACTGCAGGCCACCAAAGTGAGTCACTGCCCCACCCACAGCGGTCAGTCACTTTCCCCACCTTCAGCTCCTCTCAGCTGCTAATTAATCCATCTCATCCCATCCCAGCCCAGTTGGGGTCATGTCAGCTGGTGCTAATTATAGCAGGAACTGACCGCACAGATCGAAAATCGAACAATTCTATGAAAAGATATTACAAACTGAAATGATACACTGCAGGACGTGACAAAATGAGAAATCGACAAGTTTAGCATCGTAATAGGTAGTCAGAATGAGGGCTTGGGTGTTTTTTAAAACATGTGTAAAAGCAAAAGGAGACAAAATTGTGCCAGGATATTTCATTGCAAGCTAGAATATTGGCTATAGTGTTATAATCCATCAAAATCTCAAAATTGAGAACTTGACCCCCTAAGGTAAAACGGTAACGATACAGGTGTCCCATAACCTAGGTGGTTGTAGGGGAGCAAGGCAACAAGAGACCTCAGCTTCTCCAGGGGCCAGCATGTTGAGGGTGGCGCCCATCTCCTCTCCCTCGCTGCTTTACCTTCCCTGACCCTAAAGAAGCAGGTACCCATTGACAGCTGGGTGAACTGTGCTGAAGCCAAGGCGCACAAATGGTCACCCATCCAACTGGTAACCACGCTCAATGCTGCTTAACTTGACTTGGGGAAAGCGAGCGCTCTGACCAATTAGCACGGGGACTGGATGTAAAAAACAAAAAAGCACATGAGTTCTTATTCCATTATCCTCAATATATGAAAAAAAAAGATACATATATAAATAAATAAAAAATATAATAAATAAAACATATCAATAAGATAAATAAATAAGTACAATCAAATCAAATAAATAAAAAGATAAAATTAAAAAAAAAAAAAAGAATAAATAAATTAATTAAATTAAATAGAATAAACAACTAGATAAATGAAAAAAAAAAAAAAAAAAAATCAATAAAATAAATAAATAAACAAAACAAAATTAAATTAAAAAATAATAATTAAATAAAAATAATAATAATTAAATAAACTAACTAACTAAATGGTTGTTGACGTGACTCTCCCCGACAGGAGGCAGGGGAGGAGAGCATGCCTCACTACTTCAGATAGATAAAGAAAGAAAGAAATAAACAACATAAAATAAATAAACATCTATCATATATATAAAAGAATCAATAATTAAATAAAATGTTTCTGATGTGACTGTGCCCGGCAGGAGGCAGGGGAGAAGAGTATGCTGCACTACTTCAGATAGATAAGTAAAGGAATAAATAAACAAAATAGAAGAAATAAACAACAAAAAACCCCTAACTAACTAAATTGTTGTTGATCTGACAGGACTCCGGGGAGGACAGCATGCCTCACTACTTCAGCTTCCTGACGGTGATGGCGCTGTACGTCTTTGCCCAGCAGGGCGTGCAGGCGGCCATCTTGGAGGTGGGCATCGGGGGCCAGTACGACAGCACCAACGTGGTGCGCTCCCCTGTCGTGTGCGGAGTGGCCTCCCTGGACTACGACCACACCAACCTGCTGGGGCACACCCTGGAGGACATCGCCTGGCACAAAGCCGGCATTTTTAAGGTGGGGGGGGGGGATAGGGAGAGAGTGTGAGAGAGGGAGAGAGGGGGAAGAGAGAGAGAGAGAGAGAGAGGGGAGGGGAGGAAGAGAGAGAGAGAGGGGGGGAGAGAGAGAGATAGAGGGGAAGAGAGAGGGGGGAGAGAGAGAGAGGTTGAGAGAGAGAAAGAGGGGGGGAAGGGGGGAGGAAAAGAAAGAGGGAGAGTGTGATATGAGAGAGAAAGAGAGAGAGAACTCTGAACTCTAAACTCTAAACCTGTTTAATTCAAATCGGTCTGTGTGTATCCTTCTTCTTCACCTTCACCTGTCCTGTAGTCCCGTGGACCATGGGGGCACAACTGAAGATTTTGATGCCAGCTTCCTCCACTCCCCACAGTCCTCCGCCCTCCGTAGCAGATGGCTCCATCCAAGGCCTGTCCACTCTCTGATGATGTCTTCCCATCGTGTCCTCTGTCTGCCTCTTTGACTCCATCCCCTTAATGTTCCCTGGAGCGTGGGGGTGTGGGGGTGGGGGGTGGGGGGGGGGGGCGAGAGACAGAGAGAGAGAGAGAAAGGGCAATTTTTAGAGACAGACAGACAGACAGTGTGTGTGTGTGTGAGAGTGTGTTGTGTGTGTGTGTGTGTGTGTGTGTGTGTGTGTGTGTGTGTGTGTGTGTGTGTGTGTGTGTTGTGTGAGTGTGTGTGGGAATGCGGTGCGTGTGGTTTGTATCAATTTGTGTGTGTGTGTGTATGTGATTATGTGCTTGATTATATGTGTGTACATGTGTTGTGTTGCAGACAGGATCAGAGGCAGTGACAGTGACACAGACAGACTCTGCTCTGAAGGTCATCCTAGACCGCTCTGTGGAAAACCAGGTAGTGTGGATCATGATGACGATAATGATGATGATGATGATGATGACGGTAGTGACAATAATGGTGATGATGAGGATGATAATGGTGGTGGTGGTGGTGATGATGATGATGATAGTGGTGGTGGTGGTGACGATAATGATGATGATGATTATGGTGGTGGTGATGATAATGATGATGATGGTGACGATAATGATGATGATGGTGGTGGTGACAATAATGATGATGGTGGTGATGATAATGATGGTGGTGGTGACAATAATGATGATGGTGGTGGTGATGAAGATGGTGGTGATGATGATGACGATGATGGTGATGATGATGATGATGACGATGATAGTGATGATGGTGGCGATGACGTTGATGATGATGGTGATGATGATAATGACCACCCCACCCCCCACCCCCACTTCCCTCCTATTTCTTCTCCTCGTTTTTTTTAACTCCTATTTTTGGTCCAGTTTGGCAGATTTCTTACATATGACTTGCTATGTTCATGTTTTTCTAGTAGTTTCTGAGTTACAGGAACATTAACATAGCAAGTGGTGTGTATATTATAATTATATATATATATGTATAAAGAGTTTTATCCCCTGCGTATCTCGCTATCCCCCAGCCAAGGCTAAGCAGCATCGAGCGTGGTTACCAAGTGGATGGGTGACCGTTTTTGCACGCCTTGGCTTCAGTACAGTCCCCCAGTTCACCCATCTGTAAATGGGTACCTACCCTCTTTAGGGTCAGGGAAGGTAAAGCAGCGAGGGAGAGGAGATGGGCGCCGCCCTCAATATGCTGGCCACTAGAGAAGCTGAGGTCTCTGATGCCTCGCTCCCCTGCAACCACATAGGTTATGGGACACCTTTACCTTTTTCCTTTTGTAAACAAAAAGATTTATACCAATCACAGTTTTATGAACAGAATGAAACAACTTTCAGATGTGTTGATATTTTCCAATATGACCGCTGTAACCGCTAGCAACCACTTACAATGTGGTAGTCAGATTATGCCCCTGACATTTTGTTTGAACTGGAAGTTGCTAATGTGACTGGGCAGTAATTAGATTACTTCCCATGCGATCGGAACTGCCAATCGCAGCGTCGTGAATCTAAATTTAGATCCACACCTGTGAATTGTGCGACGTTCTGTATCGTTGGGGGGTGGTCGAAAACCATCCGTGGCATGCACTTTGCCCGTAGCGGTAAAATGTAGTATTTATGCAGCCTCTTTTTAGAGGCCACATTCCCACTGTCTGACCGTGCTGTCGTCACGGAGAAGTTGTACAGAATTGCAGTAGATCAAATATCTGCACTCTGTTGCACTAAAAACAAAAAATATACAATAAACACCGAAAGCGTAAAACGAAATTTTGTCTGTTTGTCTGTTTGGGTGCCAAACATCCCCTTAATGCTTTCACACAGCACATAAATCCAGCATAACTCTGTCAAGGGTCCAGTTCCCAGTGCTGAAATGAGCACGCCCCTTCCTTTTGCCACGTCAGATGCGATCAGTTCTCTGCTGTGATTAGCACCACCTGGGAATGGATGGGGTGGATAGCAGCTGAGAGTGGGAGAAATGGACAGCCGTGATCATTATTATTACTGTTTTAGCTGTGATTTTTATCTTTTTTTTTTTTTAAAACTTTTTAAAAAAATCTTTTAAAAAATTTTTCAGTGCCCGCTGTCGATCGCGGCGCCATTGACGCAGGAAGAGTTATCTCCCTCACAGGACCTGCGGCTGGGCATCGCTGGCGCCAAACAGATGTACAACGCGGGACTGGCTGTGCAGTTATGCCAGGTGTGGCTGACCGCTCGAGGCAAAGGTATGTTTTCCCTCGTCATGACCCTTACAGCACTGAGTATCTGCTAACAATTACTTCCCCTATCCTGAATTTCTGCCCTCGTGCTCTCCCCTTCAGTCTGGTCAGCCGATTTCCTGGCGATAACGGTGCCAGAGGAGGGTTTGTTTATAGTGATCCGTTATGTAATACCCCTGCCAAAGAAAGGAAACCTCAAGCAATGCCAGAACTACAGAACCATCAGTCTCATAAGTCATTCTAGCAAGATCATGCTGCAGGTAGTCCTCAACAGACTGAAAAATCAAGCGGAAAAACTCCTGGCAGAAGAACAAGCGGGCTTTAGACCAAAACGCAGCACAATGGAACAAATTTTCAATCTGAGAATTCTGATAGAGAAGCATCTCCAACACCAAAAAGACTTGTACCACAATTTCATAGACTTCAAAAAGGCCTTTGACAGGGTATGGCATGACGGCCTCTGGCAAGTACTCAGGCACTTCAACATTGACAGCTGTCTAATTGAAGTCATCAAAGCTCTGTACGAGAACGCAGAAAGTGCAGTTTTCATGAATAATCACGTGGGCGAGTTCTTCAAGACCACGGTTGGGGTTTGCCAGGGCTGCCTTCTCTCACCTGTACTCTTCAACCTCTTCCTCGAAAACATCATGACAGAGACACTGCAAAACCACCACACTTCCATCTCCATTGGTGGAAGACCCCTTTGCAACCTCAGATTTGCAGATGACATTGACCTCATGGGCAGCAGCAAACAAGAACTGCAAATCCTCACAGACAATTTAACAGATCGAGCGAGCGCATACGGCATGGAGGTCAGTACAGAGAAATCAAAGATAATGGTCAACAGCGCGAGCAATGACATCACGGAAATAAAGATGAATGGAGAAACACTAGAAGAGGTGAGCCAATTCAAATACTTAGGCTCCATCCTAACAAAAGATGGCACATCAAACAATGAAGTGAAAGCTCGCATTGCAACAGCAACATCTGCTCTAGTCAGACTCGAGAAGATCATCAGAAGCAACAACATCAGCTTCTGCACCAAATACCACCTTTACAAATCCCTCGTGATATCTATCCTCCTATATGGCTGTGAATCATGGACTCTGACAGCAGAGTTAGAGAGGAGAATCCAAGCATTCGAGAACAAGTGCCACAGAAGACTCCTCAAAATATCATACAAAGAACACAAGACCAATAACTATGTGAAAGAAGAAATCAAAAAGCATGTGGGCCCCCAAGAGCCTTTGCTCTCCACCATAAAGAGGAGAAAGCTGATGTGGTTTGGTCACACCACAAGACACAACACCCTAGCAAAAACCATCCTGCAAGGAACAGTCGAGGGCAAGAGAAGAAGAGGCCGCCAAAAGAAATCATGGGTTGACAACATCAAAGACTGGACCGCCCAACCCCTGCAACACCTCCTACGAGCCACACAGGATCGTGAAGCATGGAAAAAGATCTCTGTTGCGTCTTCTCTCATGTCCCCCCTACGTCCTTTGGGACATGGGACTGAGTGAGTGAGTGAGTATGTGGCTAACTGGCATCAACAGACACTGGAAAGTAGTTTTGATATGCCAAACACTGCTTCTCCTTTCCCACGAGAATGTTTATAGAGCTTCGTGTGTGTGTTTGTAAAATGTACCTAGGTACCCATTTTGCACTCTTCTGCACCTCAGAAACCCAGAAAATGAAGGAAAATTTGGTTGCGCCAGTTTCCCTCCTCACAGAACTAAAGGGTAGCAGAGAGCTGAACCGGAAAACAGGCTTGCCGTACTGAAAGGGTTAAGGGTTTGGGGGGGGGGGGGGGGAGGGGGGGGATTGATAGATGTACTAGCATTATTAGTGTTGAATGTGCTTTTATTCATTGCTAAACAAATTTCTTTTAATAGGTGTATGTGTGTGTGTGTGTGTGTGTGTGAGAAATAAATGTTACCTTTTGTAATGTGCATTCAAATTTATAGATGTCATAAGTATTATTAGTGTTGAATATGCTTTTACTCATTGCTAAACAAAATTCTTTTAATAGAGGTGTGTGTATGTTTATTTATTTATTTATTTAATTAATTAATTATATATTTATTTATTGCTCCCCTACAACCACATAGGTTATGGGAAACCTTTACCTTTTACCGTTACCTTTTTTACCTTTTTACCTGTACCTTTCTTACCTGTATATTTTTCCAGCTGAGAGTGACAGAGGCACGCCCAGCCAAGAGAGGGTGGACAAGGTGAAGGACATTCCTGTGCGACACTGCAGTGACCTCTCACCTGAAATGGTCAAAGGTCAGCCTCATCCTTAATATCTAGCATTCTCTGGTCATTGTTGGGTTATTGTGGCTTCAGCTGAAGGGGGTCGCCCACAGTTATGATGTCTTTCTGTCTGTCTGTCTGTCGGTCTGTCAGTCTGCCTGTTTGTCTGTCTGTCTGTCTGTCCTTCTGTCTGTCTGTCTGTCCATATGTCTGTCCTTCTGTCTGTCTGTCCATATGTCTGTTTGTCTGTCCATCTGTATGTCTGTCCATATGTCTGTATGTCTGTCCATCTGTATGTCTGTCCATATGTCTGTATGTCTGTCTGACCTTCTGTCTTTTTGTATGTCTGCCTTCTGTCTCTCTTTCCTTCTGGTCTGTCTGTCTATATCCATTTATTATTTATCTATCTATTCTTTTATATCAAGGATAATGGAATAAGCACTCATGTGCTTTTTTTTTTTTTTTTTTTTACATCAAGTTCCCGTGTGTATGCAGATTTGTAAATCTTGTCATTTGTTCCCACCGGCACACAATGGCCTACTCTTACAAAAAGCGGAACAGGATTTAACATGTACGCAAGATGTTCTGCATGCATTTGCACACGGGGCCTCGTTTTATAGTCTCATCCGAAGGACTTGTGGGGAGAGTGCCTGTCTGTCTGTCTGTCTGTCTCTCTGTCTGTCTGTCTCTCTGTCTGTCTGTCTGTCGTGTCTGTCATGTGTCTGTCTCGTCATACTGGAAAATCACCGAGAATACGGGCAGGATGAAATGTTTGGTTTGCATGCGTGAGGACTGAGTTCCAATACATCGCTACATTGGCAGCTGTACACCAACTTCAGAGGATTTTGTCCTTTTATGGATTGATAGTACAGTATAGTTTAGTATAGTGTAGTATAGTGTAGTGTCATGTAGTATAGTATAGTAGAGTATAGTATAGTGTAGTGTCATGTTGTGTCATGTCATATAGTATAGTGATAGAATAGTATAGTAAGAGTATAGTATAGTATTGTATTGTATAGTAATAGTGTAGTGTAGTGTAGTGTAGTGTAGTGTAGTGTAGCGTAGCGTAGCGTAGCGTAGTGTAGTGTAGTGTAGTGTAGCGTAGCGTAGTATAGTATAGTTACAACTACATGTCTGTCTGTCATGTTTGATGATGACCTCCAGAACAGCAGAGGAGGCAGCTGCTGTTTTGGAAACTGGGCAGAAATTTGATTACAGTGGAGATGCCTTGCCCACAGCACACCCCCACTCTCTCGGCCAAGAGGGCATAAGGACAGTCAGTGTTGGAGATGTTTCTCCAAAGGCCAACTAGCCCCCAGGGCTGCAGCACATAAGGACTGTGCAAGTCAAGTCTCCTAGTCAGAGAGTCATAGTCGATCACTGAAGACCAAGCTGTAAAGTGGAATTCCATGAGTGGGAAATAAAGCCACTGATCATACAGCCTCTCACTGTGCTGTTGCCCCCAGCATCAATGGTTTAATCCAGAACTTGGATAAAGCCCTGGCGCTGAAGGCTTTAAGAGAGATTAGAAACACAGAATATCCTGACTTGCTGACTTAGTGACTGAACAGTGGTGTGTGTGTGTATGTGTGTATGTGTGTGTGTGTGTGTGTGTGTGCGCGCGCATGTGTGTGTGTGTGTGTGTGTGTGTGTGTGCAGGGCTGTGTGAATGCCAGTGGCCGGGCAGGACTCAGGTGGTGTGTACCCCGGGTGTCAGCTACTACCTGGATGGAGCCCACACTGCAGACAGCATGCAGGTAACAGGGGCTGCCTGGAGAAATGGGGGGGGGGGGAGAGAATGGTTGGGTGTATGTGTGTGGTGGAGAGTGACGTTTTGTGTATTTTTGGAGAGGGGGAAGGGGGGTGGAATGTGTGTGTGTGTCAAATCGTCAAATTCTTTTATTTCGAGGATAATGAATAAGCAATCGTGTGCTTTTTTACATGTGTGTGTGTGTGTGTGTGTGTTGTGTGTGTGTGTGTATGTGTGTGTGTGTGTGTTGTGTGTGTGTGTGTGTTGTGTGTTGTGTGTGTGTGTGTGTGTTGTGTGTTGTTTGTGTGTGTGTGTGTGTGTGTGTGTGTGTGTTGTATGTGTGTGTGTGTGTGTGTGTGTTGTGTGTGTGTTTGTGTGGTAGTGTGTGTGGTGTGTATGATAGAGGAGAGTGAGTGGTGATGTATGTGTTTGTGTGTTGTCAAGTCAAATGATCTTTATTGAGGGTAAAAGATTTAAGTTTACACAACTTCTTTTCATCCTGCCCTCACAAAAAAATGAAGAAATTTGATTTATAAAACCATTCAAAAGGTAAAGGTGTTCCATAACCTGTGTGGTTGTAGGGGAGCAAGGCGTCAGAGACCTCAGCTTCTCTAGGGGCCAGCATATTGAGGGCGGCACCCATCTTCTCTCCCTTGCTGGCCCCTGGAGAAGCTGAGGTCTCTGATGCCTGGCTGCCCTACGACCACACAGGTTATGGGACACCTTTACCTTTACCTTTTACCTTCACCTTTATTTGGTTACTGCTGTGTATACGCATTGTTGTGTTGTGATGTGTTGACAGCAGTGTGTGTGAGTGGTTATGGGACACCTTGCCTTAACCTTTATTTGGTTACTGCTGTGTATACGCATTGTTGTGTTGTGTTGTGTTAACAGCAGTGTGTGGAGTGGTTTAAAGAAACAGCTGACAGAGAAAAAAAACTTGTCAGGTAAGGCACCTGTCTGTCTGTCTGTCTGTCTGTCTGTCTGTCTGTCTGTCTGTCTGTCTTTGTCTGTCTGTCTGTCTGTCTGTCTGTCTGTCTGTCTGTCTGTCTGTCTGTCTGTCTGTCTGTCTGTCTGTCTGTCTGTCTGTCTGTCTGTCTGTCTGTCTGTCTGTCTGTCTGTCTGTCTGTCTGTCTGTCTGTCTGTCTGTCTGTCTGTCTGTCTGTCTGTCTGTCTGTCTGTCTGTCTGTCTGTCTGTCTGTCTGTCTGTCTGTCTGTCTGTCTGTCTGTCTGTCTGTCTGTCTGTCTGTCTGTCTGTCTGTCTGTCTGTCTGTCTGTCTCTCTCTCTCTCTCTCTCTCTCTCTCTCCTCTGTCTCTCTCTCCCCCCCCCTTCATCCCTCCCTCTCCCCCTCTCTCTCTCCCCCCCCTCCTTCCCTCCACCCCACCCCCCCTCCCTCTGTCTGTCCCCCCCCCTCTCTCTCTCTTTCTCTGTCTCTCTCTCCTCCTCCCCCTTCTCCCTCCCTCTCTTCCCCTCCCCTACCCTCCCTCTTCCCCCCTCTCTCCCTCCCCCCCTCTCTCCCCTATCTCTCCACTCCCTCCCCTCCCTTTGTGACAAAGAGATAGCACACACACAAAGATAGAGAAGGGTTCAGATAGGTGAGTAGGGTGTGTGTGTTTAAAAATGGCAGGAAGACTGTAGCGTTGGCAATTTGGCTGTATAATGATGGCACGCAGTGGCACATCTTAGCTACTGTATTGACAGTGATAGATAGCTGTATAGTGTTGGCACGCAATGGCACATCTTAGCTACTGTATTGACAGTGATAGATAGCTGTATAGTGTTGGCACGCAATGGCACATCTTAGCTACTGTATTGACAGTGATAGATAGCTGTATAGTGTTGGCACGCAATGGCACATCTTAGCTACTGTATTGACAGTGATAGATAGCTGTATAGTGTTGGCACGCAATGGCACATCTTAGCTACTGTATTGACAGTGATAGATAGCTGTATAGTGTTGGCACGCAATGGCACATCTTAGCTAATGTATTGACAGTGATAGATAGCTGTATAGTGTTGGCACGCAATGGCACATCTTAGCTACTGTATTGACAGTGATAGATAGCTGTATAGTGTTGGCACGCAATGGCACATCTTAGCTACTGTATTGACAGTGATAGATAGCTGTATAGTGTTGGCACGCAATGGCACATCTTAGCTACTGTATTGACAGTGATAGATAGCTGTATAGTGTTGGCACGCAATGGCACATCTTAGCTACTGTATTGACAGTGATAGATAGCTGTATAGTGTTGGCACGCAATGGCACATCTTAGCTACTGTATTGACAGTGATAGATAGCTGTATAGTGTTGGCACTCTGGCACATCTTAGCTAATGTATTGACAGTGATAGATAGCTGTATAGCGTTGGCACAGGGGGAAGGGATAGCCTGGTGGTCAGAGTGATGCGCTCGTGATCTGCTGACCCAGGTCCAATTCTTGTTCAAGAGGATTTTTCCTCTGGAGTTAACATCAGTGCTGACTCCCTCTCTCCCAAAAGTCTTTCGGATGAGACTATAAACCGAGGCCCGTGTGCAAACACATGCTGAACATCTTGTGCACACGTTAAATCCTGTTCCGCATTTTGTAAGAGGAGGCCATTGTGTGCCTGTGGGAACAGATGTCAAGATTTACAAAACTGCATACACACGGGGACTGGATGTAAAATAAAAGCGCATGAGTGTTTATTCCATTATCCTCAGAAAAGGTAAAGGTTACTATTCTCTAGGGGCCAGCATATTGAGGGCCCTGCCCATCTCCTCTCTCTCACTGCTTTACCTTCCCTGACCCTAAAGAGGGCAGGTACCCATTCACAGCTGGGGGACTGTACTGAAGCCAAGGCATGCAAACAGTCACCCATCCAATTGGTAACCAGGCTCGATGCTGCTTAACCTTAGCTTGGGGAGAGCGAGCGCTCTGACCACTGAGCTATCCTGCCCCCCATGAATAGAAGAATAAAAGAAAAGAAAAACCAAACCAATCCAACAGAAAAGAGAAGTGAAGGCAGTAACACAACACACATCCAACATCACTCTGTCCTCAGTGCTCAAGTTAGCATGGCCTTTCCTTTTACCTAGTCCAGGTGTGGTCAGTTCCTGCTATAAATGGCTCCAGCTGGCCCCCATCTGGGCTGGGATAGGATTTGGTTAAATTCTTTTCTTTTACATCGAGGATAATGGAATAAGCATTCATGTGCTTTTTTTCATCCAGTCCCCGTGTGTATGCATTTTTGTAAATCTTGTCCTCTGTTCCCACCGGCACACGATGGCCTACTCTTACGAAAAGCGGAACAGGATTTAACATGTGCACAAGATGTTCAGCGTGCGTTTGTGCATGTGACCTTGGTTCATAGTCTCATCCGAAAGACTTTAAGGGAGAGTGGAGTCAGCACTGATGTTAACTCCTGGGGGAAAAACCCCCTCGAACGGGAAATCGAACTCGGGTCGTCAAATTGTGAGCGCAATGTTCTGACCACTAGGCTATCCCGTCTCCCATGATGAAATAATCAGCCCCTGAGAGGAGCTGACAGTGGGGGGGGGGGGGGGGGGGACTGATTGCTGTGGTGTGTGACTTGCAGGGGCAAGGTGAGGCGTTTGCTGGTGTTCAACATTTGTTCCCACCGGCACACAATTGCCTACTCTAACGAAAAGCGGAGCAGGGTTTAACGTGGTGCGCAAGATGTTCAGCGTGCGTTCACGCACGTGACCTTGGTTCATAGTCTCATCTGAAGGACTTTTGGGGAGAGTGCCTGTGGGAACAGATGTCAAGATTTACAAAACTGCATACACACTGGGACTGGTGGTCAGTTGCTGCTATGAATAGCTCCGGCTGCCCCCAGCTGGGCTGGGCTGGGCTGGGATGAAATAATCAGCCGCTGAGAGGAGCTGACAGTGGGGGGAAGGTGACAGCTGTGGTGTGTGTTGCAGGGGCCAGGTGAGGCGTGTGTTGGTGTTCAACATCACCGGAGATCGCCCTGTGCGCTGTCTGCTGGACAAACTGAAGGTCAGGCACTTTTCCTGCACTTCTTGGTTTTTTTCCTGCACTTCTTGGTTTTTTCTTGCACTTCTTTTTTTTCTTGCACTTCTTTTTTTTTCCCTGCACCTCTTGTTTTTTTCCCCTGCACTTCTTGTTTTTCTTGCACTTTTTGTTTTCCTGTACTTCTTTTTTTTCCCTTCTTCTTCTTCTTCTTCTTCTTCTTCTTCTTCTTCTTCTTCTTCTTCTTCTTCTTCTTTTTCTTCTTCTTATTCTCTTTCTTCTTCTTCACAATTCTTTTTCTCCTGAAATTTGGGTTGCTCTCCCCGGGGAGAGTGCATTGCCACAAGAGCAGCGTCATCCTTTTTTTTTTCTTTTCCTGTCTGCAATTGTATTTGTTTCCCTATCAGAGTGACTTTTTTCTACAGAATTTTGCTAGGGACAACCCCTTTGTTGCCGTGGGTTCTTTTACATGCACTAAATAATGATGTTTAATACACGGAACCTCGGTTTATCATCTCATCTGAAAGACTAGCACCCATACTACAACTCATGGTCCAATGGATGGGGGAAAAGTTTTGGGCCAAAACGGGATTCAAACCATGGCACACTCAGACCCGGACAGGCGTGTTATCTCTAGACCACCGATCCGTCTAACATACACACTGATCTATCCATACAAACACATCTTTTTAAAAAAAAAATTTTTTTTTAATCTTATTCTTTTATATCGAGGATAATGGAGTAAGCACTCATGTGCTTTTTTTCATCCAGTCCCCGTGTGTATGCAGTTTTGTAAACATTGTCATCTGTTCCCATCGGCACACAATGGCCTACTCTTACAAAAAGTGGAACAGGATTTAATGAGTGCGCAAGATTTCTGTGTGCGTTGGCACACGGAGCCTCGGTTTACAGTCTTATCAGGAGGACTTTTGGGGAGATTGAAGTCAGCACTGATGCTCCAGGGGAAAAATCCCCTCGAACGGGAATCAAACTCAGGTGGTCATATTGCGAGCGCAGTGTTCTGACCACTAGGCTGTTCTGCCCGGGATCTCATGAAATATGTCACCAACATAATTGATTTTCTATCACCAGTGTGAGTGTTAACTGTGTCGGTGTTACAGGACTGTGACTTTGACATGGCTGCCTTCTGCCCCAACGTGGTGTCCACCATGGCCAGCAAAAACATTCCAGGTTGGTGCAAAATCGTTCCATTTTGGTCCAGAATCATTCCATTTTGGAACTAAATCATTCCATTTTGGTACAAAAACATTTCATCAGTAAAAATACTTTCATTTTGGTACAAAAACATTCCATTTTGGTGCTAAACATTCAAAACATTCCATTTTGGTGCAGAATCATTCCATTTTTGGACAAAGACTTTTCCTTTTGGAACAAATACATTCTATCTTGGTACAAAAACACTCCATCCATTTTGGTACAAAAATATTCCCATTTTGGTACCAAAACATTCCATTCAGTTTAGTACAAAAACACTAAAAACATTCATTTTGTTTCATTTCATCTTGTTACAAAAAAAATCCATTTCACTACAGTCCTCTTTTTTAATAAAAACATTCCAGGATTTTTAGTTAAAAAAAACATTCCAGGTTGGTATGAAAACATTCCATTTTGGTACAGAAACATTCCAGTTTGGTTTTGGTACAGAAACATACCAGGCTGGTACATATCTGAATTTAGCATGGGAGACAACTGTTCTCTTTGAAGTCTGTTTGGGAAAAAAAAGGCAGGAGAGTGGACGAAGAAGGCAGAAAACAGACAAGAAGGAGGTGACAGGAAGAAAAAGAAACAGGGCAGAAACAGAGAGAGAGATAGAAAAGAGGGAATTCCTAGCACAGAATTCCCAGAAGGTGGGGGTGCTATTTATACTGACAGGTCCCCGGTATCCCGACAAGTGATTCTTTTCTTTTCATTTTTTCTTTTCTTTTGATATATTTTTTTCTTCTTTTATTTCATTATAATAATAATAATAATAATAATAATAATAATAATAATAATAATAATACATGGAATTTGTATAGCGCTATATCTTGTAAAAAACAACAACAACAAACAAACAAATCAAAGCGCTTGCATTCGACCTACTCAACACACAATCAACAACAATTTACAGTTTTAACACACACATCAAATTTATTATACATCAAATAAAAGAAAATATGTAGAAGGGTTTTGTTTTCTCGTGTTTGGATGCCGGGGGCCTGTGAAAATAAATAGCATCCCCCATCTTCTGGAAATTGTGTTGTTAGGAATTCCCTCTTCTCTATCCCTCTCTCTGTTTTTCCCATTTTGAAGATGATCAAAGTGCTCCTCGTTCATTTTCTTCCTGTCACTTCCTCCTTGTCAGTTTTCTGCCTTCTTGGTCCGTTCTCCTGCCTTTTTCCCCCTAGAAGGATTTAAAAGAAAAATAACAATTCTCTGTTATACCGAAGTTGGATGTGCTGGGCCTGACTTGTCAAGCACTTAATTTGACCTTAGTCCCGGCTCAGGATTTACCAGGATTAAATGATTACCCCTCTCCTCCCTCAAATCCTGACCCAGGATTTGCCAGGATTTATTCACAGTAGCTTCCCATCATGCAGTGACCTCCACTGATCGCTACCACATGCCTTTAAAGCTCTATCAGGCTAGATGCACAGAGCCTGTGGTGAGAGTCTGGAAGTAATTATAGCTGCTGGTATGTACTCAGAAGGAGAAATAGGCGAGTGTTGCCGTTCAGTGTGTGTTGTGTATTCATTTTAATAATTTTTGTTTGTTAATAATGTTAGTTGTAGGTGTTCCCATCCAGTGTGAGTATGTGTTGTATGTTAATTTTTATAATTGTGTATGTTGTATGTTAATTTTTATAATTGTGTGTGCTGTGTGTTAATTTCTCCCCCCCTCCTCTGTGCACAGACCAGTTCAACAACACGGTGGAGCAAGAAACGGCGCTGAAGAAAAGCCGCACCAACCGTCAGACCTGGGACAGCCTCGTCCTCCCTCCCCCCCTGCAAACCACCACTGCCACCACCACACACAAGGCAGCCGATAACTCCAGCAACGGACGATCCACCCAGTCTTCACACCTCAGTGAGCAAGAAGGAGAAGAAGGAGGAGGAGGCAGCAGCGAGGTAAACGGCCACGCCCAAGACTGGAACCTAGCTCCCAGTGAGACAGGGCGGCGCGTGTGTGTGTCGCACAGTCTGCCCTGCATCGCCTCTGCGCTGCACTGGGTGACGGAGCCACAGGCGGCAGATTTAGCGGAGCAGGGCTGTGGGGGGAGGAGAGGGGGGAGGGAGGGGACGGACGAGGACCAGGTCGCTCACTTGCAGGTGCTGGTGACAGGCAGTCTGCACCTGGTGGGGGGGGTGCTCAATCTGCTGACCCCCCACATGAACGATTGATAGGGATGATGGGGGTGGGGTGGGTGTGTGGGGTGGGGGTGGGGTGGAGAAGGTGGGGTGGGGTGGTGAAGGTGGTGTGGGGGTGTGGTGAGGTTGTTGTTTGTGGGTGAATGATGTTTGGGTGTGTGTGTACCTGTGGTTTTGGGTGCGTGTGTGCCTGTGGTTTTGGGTGCATGTGTACCTATAAGGTGGGTGTTGGGTGTGTGTGTACCTACACACTTTGTGTCAGTGCATGTGTGTACCTATACAATTAATGTTGGGTGTATGTGTACCTATGCAATTGGTGCTAGGTGTCTGTACAGCTGATGTTAGGTGCTTGTGTACCTACACAACTGAGGTTATGTGCACCTACACAATTAATGCCAATGCAAGTGTGCCTACACCATTGGTGCCAGGTGCGTGTGCACCTACATGGTGTGAGTGCATGAACAGAACTTGTCAGGTGCAGATGCACTGTTGCAAACAATTGGTACGTATGCACTTTCACAACTTCTAACAGACTTTACTGTTGTACCTACACTACAAGTGCTAGGTTCCTCATGTGCACCTAATGCAAGGACTATTCTATGCACCTTTACCAGGACACGTTTCAGGTGATTGCAGCAGTCTTATAGACTGTGTGCGCTGATGTGTGTGCAAGAAATGTTTATCCTCGGCAGCATTCGTCACTACTGCCTTCGTAGGGAACTGGGTTGATGTTGATGTTGATGTTGTCAGTGATGACTTGTACCTTGATGTGAGGGACGGGGCAGATAGCTCCGTGGTCAGAGCACTTGCTTTCCCCCAAGCTAAGGTTAAGCAGCGTCGAGCGTGGTTACCAGTTGGATGGGTGACTGTTTGCACGCCTTGGTTTCAGTACTATCTCTCAGTTCACCCAGCTGTGAATGGGTACCTGCCCTCTTTAGGGTCAGGGAAGGTAAAGTAGCGAGGGAGAGGAGATGGGCGCCGCCCTCAGTATGCTGGCCCCTAGAGAAGCTGAGGTCTGATGTCTCGCTCCTCTATGACCACACAGGTTATGGGACACCTTTACCTTGATCTTTGCTGTCTTTGATGTGATCGCCATTATAGATTTGTGATTTTCACGTGGACCTCTGTATGCAATGGTGTTGATTTGAACTTGTTTGAGGACAGCTGATATATATATATATATATACAGACACTTGTCATTGTTGCAGATCTGTTATCGAAATCGTAACTGCCAATTTTTTTTTTTTGGGGGGGGGGGAGGGGGGCTCACAAAATGACTGAATCCATTTTTTTTATCCTGAGGAAGAATGATTGAGGTCAGCTATGCAATGAGTGATGCCTTTCAGGGATTGTTTTTATGTTTTCATTGTTTGTTTTGGTTTTTTTGGTCGAGTTATTTTTGTTTAGAGAAAACTTGGCAAAAAACCCCATACAAAACCCCATATCACGTATAAGGAGAGACACTTGAAAAGAATCATGCATGCAGAACATCTAGGGAAAAGGTTAAGACACATTTTTTGTGTGGAAAAAAAACCCTTATGATGGTTAAAATGCATGTGTGTGTGCGTGTGTATGGACGAAACAAAGTGTCCAAGGGAGGTAATTACTGATTTTTTTTTTTTTCATTTTTGTTTTTCGTTTTAGGGGGAAAATGTGAACTTTGTACTCTTGGGGGTTTGGGGTTTATATGGTTTTTGATCTGTCACTTGGGATTATGTTCCTGTTTTATTCTTGCTGTAATAACACACATGGGTCTTGAATCAGAGCTACTGTAGTGACGATGCTGAAGTGAATGAGAAAGTGGAGGGTTTTTTGTTGTTGCTTTTTTGTTTGTTTTGGTGTGCTTTTACTTTTTCATAAGTGAATGGAGATTCATCCACTGACAGAAATCCATTTTGATGAGGATTTTATATGCGACACTCCACCACATAATGAATCGCATCGCACCAGAGGTCAATTTCCAGTTGTTAAACTTTTTTTTTTTATATTTATCTGCCATAAATATACTATTTAATAAAAAGAAACCTGATTGAAATTCAGAAATTTCTATAAAAAGTGCCCACTCATGGAATTCCACTTTAGTGATCGACTATGACTCTCTGACTAGGAGGCTTGACTTGCACAGTCCTTATGTGCTGCTGCAGGCCTGGGGGCTAGTTGGCCTTTGGAGAACATCTCCAACGCTGACTGTCCTTATGCCCTCTTGGCCGAGAGAGTGGGGATGTACTGTGGGCAAGGCATCTCCACTATAATCAAATTTCTGCCCAGTTTCCGAAACAGCAGCTGCCTCCTGTGCTGTTTTTGAGGTCATCATCGAACACGACGGGTAATATTCAGACAGACACAGAGGCCGAGGAGCTTCAGCCCAGAAGAGGGGGGGGGGGGGGGGTTGTTTGGAAGCAGCACACACTATCCCTGTGCTGTGACTGCCATTGGGCTTTGGTTTGGGTTTTGTTTTATATTGTATTGTTTTTTGTTTGGTCTTCTCCAGCTTTTTGATTTTGTTGACATTTTGATATACAGCGGAATTGTAAACAGTAACTTGTGCATGTATGTGAAGTTGTTTTGGTGCGTGTTTAGTGTGTGTGTGGATGTGTGTGTGTGTGTGGATGTGTGTGTGTGTGCGTGCATGCGTGTGTGCGAAAACATGTGTGTTCATATGTTTGAAATTGTATCTCTTCACATGTGTGTGTGTGTGTGTGTGTGTGTGTGTGCATGCACGCATACATGTATGTTGACATGTTTGACATTGTTTTTCTTCACATGGATGACTGTGTGTTGGTGTATCAGCAAATAATTTTGAATTCAGTTTATTCATTTCTTTAAAACAGAATTTTATAATTCGGTTTCTGCTTCATTTTATCATCACGTCAAGTATTTGTAAATTTGACACAATTTTTACCTCATCATGTTGTTGTTGTATCAACATATTGAACTGATAGGGTTTGTTGAATAATGTACAAATTTTTAAAATTGCATAATCATTCACTTTCGTAGCATTGAAATGTTGGTGTATATGCGTACATGTACCAAAACTGAAAGATTTGGTTTGGTATTTGGGGGGTTGTTTTATATCAGCTTTGTATTTTGAATATTGTTTTTCGTATCTTTTTTTTCCCTTTCCTTTCTACCGTTCTCTCCCACACCCCTCCCCCCTCCCCCCTCCCCCTAAACCAGGCCAGACTTTCTCGCTCTGTTATACCAGGACTTGTGGTCTGGATGCTAGTCTTTTGCATGAAACAGCCAACTAAAGTGTAGCGTGCAAATTACATTCAGTGCATGTAAAAGAACCCACGCAACAGCGGAATAGTCCCCAGCAGAGCTCTGTGAATGAAAGCACTGTCATGAGAAACACACACTATGCACACACATGCATGTGCACACACACAACACACACACACACGACACGCACACAAACACATCACACACATGCATGTGCACACGCACACACACACACACTACATGCACAAACACATCACACACACACACACTGTATACACACACACACTGTATACACACACACACACACACACAAACACACACACTGTACACACACTCACACACACACACACACACACACACACACACACACACACACACACACACACACACACACCACACAACACACGCTTTTCAGAAGAGTAGGCCATTGTGTGCCTGTAGGAACAGATGACAAAATTTACAAAACTGCATACACACAGGGACTGGATGTAATAAAAAGCACATGAGTGCTTATCCCATTATCCTTGCAATAAAAGAATTTTAGAAAATAAGGATAATATGCTACGCTACATTATACTACACTAACACTACACTGCCTCACCCTACTTTTACACTGTATTGCTCTACACTACACCACACCACACCACACCACAACAGTACAATACACTTCTACGCTACCCCATACCACACCACCTTACCCTACCCCACCCTTCCCTCCCCTCCCCTACCCTACACTACCCTCCCCTACTCTCCCCTACACTCCCCTCCCCTCCCCTACCCTACACTACCCTACCCTACCCTACGCTACCCCACCCTTTCCTACACTACCCTTCCCTCCCCTCCCCTACCCCACCCTTTCCCACCCTCCCTCACACTACCCTTCCCTACATTACCCTACTCCACCCTTTCCTACCCTACCCTACTGTACCCTCCCCTCCCCTCCCCTACTCCACCCTACCCTACCCTCCCCCACACTACCCTCCCCTACACTACCCTACCCTACCCTTTCCTACCCTACCCTCCTCTCCCCTATACCACCCTTTCCTACCCTCCCCTACCCTCCCCTCCCCTCCCCTACCCTCCCCCTCCCCCACCCCACCCTTCCCCACCCTGCTCTCCACCCTGCAGTATTCTGAAGAGGTTTTTATCTGTGGACTCTTTTTATTAACGAGGAACTGATTTTCATGGGAACAGCTGATTTCAATATAAAAATGAATATAACGACTTGTATTTTCAGTGTGTGTGTTTGTGTGTGTGTGTGTTTGTGTGTGTGTGATTGAATCTGTATAGAAACTGTTGAGCTTGTCTATCACTTTACTCACTCACTCACTCACTCACTCAGTCCCATGTCCCAAAGGACGTAGGGGGGACATGAGAGAAGATGCAACAGAGATCTTTTTCCATGCTTCACGATCCTGTGTGGCTAGTAGGAGGTGTTGCAGGGGTTGGGCGGTCCAGTCTTTGATGTTGTCAACCCATGATTTCTTTTGGCGGCCTCTTCTTCTCTTGCCCTCGACTGTTCCTTGCAAGATGGTTTTTGCTAGGGTGTTGTGTCTTGTGGTGTGACCAAACCACATCAGCTTTCTCCTCTTTATGGTGGAGAGCAAAGGCTTTTGGGGGCCCACACGCTTTTTGATTTCTTCTTTCACATAGTTATTGGTCTTGTGTTCTTTGTATGATATTTTGAGGAGTCTTCTGTGGCACTTGTTCTCGAATGCTTGGATTCTCCTCTCTAACTCTGCTGTCAGAGTCCATGATTCACAGCCATATAGGAGGATAGATATCACAAGGGATTTGTAAAGGTGGTATTTGGTGCAGAAGCTGATGTTGTTGCTTCTGATGATCCTCTCGAGTCTGACTAGAGCAGATATTGCTGTTGCAATGCGAGCTTTCACTTCATTGTTTGATGTGCCATCTTTTGTTAGGATGGAGCCTAAGTATTTGAATTGGCTCACCTCTTCTAGTATTTCTCCATTCATCTTTATTTCCGTGATGTCATTACTCGCGCTGTTGACCATGATCTTTGATTCTCTGTACTGACAATTAAACAATTGAAGAATGGGAAGTCCCCTGGAATCGATAACATCCCAGCTGAACTCATAAAAAATGGAGGGAATGAAACAGCAAGGCGATTCACAGAACTTTGTCAGAAGATCCACGACACCAAAGAATGGCCAAAAGAATGAACACAATCTCTTGTAATACCCCTGCCAAAGAAAGGAAACCTCAAGCAATGCCAGAACTACAGAACCATCAGTCTCATAAGTCATCCTAGCAAGATCATGCTGCAGGTAGTCCTCAACAGACTGAAAAACCAAGCGGAAAAACTCCTGGCAGAAGAACAAGCGGGCTTTAGACCAAAACGCAGCACAATGGAACAAATTTTCAATCTGAGAATTCTGATAGAGAAGCATCTCCAACACCAAAAAGACTTGTACCACAATTTCATAGACTTCAAAAAGGCCTTTGACAGGGTATGGCATGACGGCCTCTGGCAAGTACTCAGGCACTTCAACATTGACAGCTGCCTAATTGAAGTCATCAAGGCTCTGTACGAGAATGCAAAAAGTGCAGTTTTCATGAACAATCACATGGGCGAGTTCTTCAAGACCATGGTTGGGGTTCGCCAGGGCTGCCTTCTCTCACCTGTACTCTTCAACCTCTTCCTCGAAAACATCATGACAGAGACACTGCAAAACCACCACACTTCCATCTCCATTGGTGGAAGACCCCTTTGCAACCTCAGATTTGCAGAGGACATTGACCTCATGGGCAGCAGCAAACAAGAACTGCAAATCCTCACAGACAGTCTAACAGATCGAGCGAGCGCATATGGCATGGAGGTCAGTACAGAGAAATCAAAGATCATGGTCAACAGCGCGAGTAATGACATCACGGAAATAAAGAAAGAATCACTTTACAATTCAACTAAAAGGCATGAGTATCTTTAGTTCTCTCTCTCTCTGTCTCTCTCTCTCTCTGTCTCTGTCTCTCTCTCTGTCTCTCTCTCTCTCTTACTCTCTAACACACACACACACACACACACACACACACCATAATTATGAACTTGATAATCATTTTTTGATTTTACAAAACGCAATTTCAAAAACAAAACAAAAAATGAACAATCGGTCAGTTTAATGCATTTTCAAAGCACGAATAGTTAATTAATGTATGTAAAATCTGTCATATCACTGAGAGCAATTTCAGTCTTGAAGCCACAA
>CM060345.1:35798054-35818054 GCA_030674155.1 Stramonita haemastoma
CTTCAGTGAAGGTGCTTCCCGGCAGCCTCTGAGTGATGAAATCCCAGAGAGCTCTGTAGCAGAACCGCAGCTGCTCCTGAAAACAGGGCACAGACAGAATCAGAAATTATTTATTGCCATAAAACAGGGGCACAGACACAATCAGAAATTATTTATTGCCATAAAACAGGGGCACAGACACAATCAGAAATTATTTATTGCCATAAAACAGGGGCACAGACACAATCAGAAATTATTTATTGCCATAAAACAGGGGCTCAGACACAATCAGAAATTATTTATTGCCATAAAACAGGGGCTCAGACACAATCAGAAATTATTTATTGCCATAAAACAGGGGCACAGACACAATCAGAAATTATTTATTGCCATAAAACAGGGGCACAGACACAATCAGAAATTATTTATTGCCATAAAACAGGGCACAGACACAATCAGAAAGTATTTATTGCCATAAAACAGGGCACAGACAGAATCAGAATCAGAATCAGAATCATTTATTGCCATAAAAGTCACATGGACTTATTGACACAACAAAACAAACAGACATGTCCTTGGGGGAAAACCTGCAGTTCTGTTGTGAAGGTAAAGGTGTCCCTTAACTTGATTGGGGAAAGTGAGCGCTCTGACCACTGAGCTATCCTGCCCCCATTTCTGTTGTATTGTTTGTAAATTAGAATTTTATATTCTTAAAATGAAAGGTATAGAAAACCACCAATAGTGTGTAAAGCAATGGGGTAAAGGTGCCCCTTTACTTCACTTGGGGAAAGTGAGCGCTCTGATCACTTAGCTACCCACCCACCCCCATTTCTGTTGTAAAGTTTGTAAATTAGAATTTTATATTCTTAAAATAATAGGCATAGAAAATCACCAATAGTGTGTAAAGTAAAAATGTAAAGGTGTCCAATAACCTATGAGGTCGTAGGGGAGCGAGGCGTCAGAGGCCTCAGTTTTTCCAGGGGCCAGCATATTGAGGGCAGCGCCCATCTCCTCTCCATCGCTGCTTTACCTTCCCTGACCCTAAAGAGGGCAGGTACCCATTCACAGCTCGGTGAACTGAGGGAACTGTATTGAAGCCAAGGCGCACAAATGGTCACCCATCCAACTGGTAACTAGGGGGAAAGTGAGCGCTCTGACCACTAAGCTATCCCACCCCATATCTGTTGTAATGTCAGTAAATTAGAATTGTATATTCTTAAATTAATAATATATTCTTAAAAATCACCAATCCTGTGTAAAGTAATAACTGGCATTGTTGTTATTATTTCGAAAGAAATAATATTGTCATTCTAATTTTTAGAAAGCATCAAGATTGTGTAAAGTAAAATCTGATATTTTTTGTTATATCATCAGTAACATTGTGATTTTTCTGGATCCTGTAACAGAATCTAGCAAACCATTGGTCCCTAAGAAAGCATTCTATCAATCATAAAGATGTGTAAACTTAAATGGTATGGGCATCTCACAAGAGCAAAAGGACTAGCAAAAACAAAATTGCAAGGCACTGTCCAAGAAGGAAGAAAAAGAGTCAGACCAAGAAAGAGATGGCAGGACAACATCAGTGAATGGACAGGCCTAGAACTCAACCAAAGTTTGAGAAAGGCAGAACAGAGAGAGGAATGGAGGGAACTGGTTGTCATGTCTTCAGAGAGAGAGAGAGAGAGAGAGAGAGAGAGAGAGAGAGAGAGAGAGAGAGAGAGAGAGAGAGAGAGAGAGTATAAAGGAGAGAGAGTATAAAGTAGAGAGAGCGAAAGTGAGAGAGACGGAGACAGCAACAGACAGACAGACAGACATACAGACAGACATACAGACAGACAGACAGACAGGCAGACAGGCAGGCAGGCAGGCAGACAGACAGACAGACAGACACATACAGAGAAAAAAATGAAAGAAACAAGAACACCCCCCCCCCAAAAAAAAAAAAAATAACGAATAAAAAAAGAAAAAAAACAGATGGAGATAAAAACAAACAACAACAAACAAAAATCCCCAAACTAAACCACACTAAACCCAGTACTGACGTAATCAGGGATGATCTGGGGACGTCGCTGCTTGACGTGTTTGATGACGTGATAGACGTCCACCTCGTCCTCGTCCTCTATCCTCTCACAGAGCAGCGCCAGGCAGACGAACAGCCCGGAGTGGGTGGCGCCATCCTCACAATGCACCACTGCCCAGGACAGGGAACAGCACACTTTGGTGTTAGTAGTGTTGTTTTATGTTTAAAGTTGTAAGTGCATGTAGATATTTTTCACTGAAAGCGCGTGCTCGCGCGCGCACACACACACACAAAATCTTTTACCCTCAATAAAGATCATTTCGACTTGACTTGGTTTGACTTCACACACATGCACATACACACACATACACACACACACGACATACACGCACGCGCACACACACATGCACACGCACACACATATACACACACACATATATATATATATATATATACACACAAACACATACACACACATACACACACATACACACACATATACACACACACACACTCACATATATATATATATATATATATATATATATATATATATATATATATATATATATATATATATATATAAAATATATTTATATACCGTAAAATCCCTAGCATAAGCCCACCATCTAGCAAACGCCCACCCCCCACTTTGGGCCAAAAGTTGTGCACAGGGGTAACTACCTAGCAAACGCCCACCCTGCTTTTTTCAAAGAGACCATGCTCACTTTCACTAGGATTTGTGCAGACTGTTCTAAAAGTCATCTTTTCCCCCTCATTTACCTTTTCGTGTTTCCTTTTTTCTTATTCTTTGTCCCCTCTCCTCACTCCCACCCATCCCCAAGAAAGTGAATTAAAATTACGTCATGCTTTTTCCACTGACATCTTTTGTCTGTCAGTGACATACCGGTACTTTGATGATGCTTCCTGATGGCCGGAAGTTGGTTCTTGAATCTCTCTGTGCCATTTTTGCAAAATGCCGAAGCGACAGTCTCACACTGTATCTTTCAAATTGGAAACCCTCCAGTATCTGGATCCCTCAATTACACTGTTGAGCACAAAAATTTCTTTGTGCAAAGGGGTCTATCCCTAGTAAACGCCCACCCCCCAATTTTGCCCTTAATCAGTGCACAGGGGGGGTGGGCGTATGCTAGGGATTTTACGGTATATATATATATATATATATATATATATATATATATATATATATATTTATATATATATCTATATATATATACACATACACACACACACACACAAACACCCTCCCCCTCCCCCCCTCCACACACACACACACCACAGATACTAAGCTACAGGGCTGTGGGGGCGGTCAGAGGAGGCCTGGTATTGCCTGACCGTGTCCAGCAATACACACAAAAATCCCCCCCCCCCAGCACACAAACACCCACATCCACTCCTTCCCCCTCCCCCCCTCCTCCTCCCCCCCACCCACACAAACACAATACTAACCAACAGGGCTGTGAGGACGGTCAGAAGAGGCATGGTATTGCCTGACCGTGTCCAGCAATGTACACACAGAAATCCCCCCTACACCCCCCTCACACACACACACACACACACCACACAGACTGACCAACAGGGCTGTGAGGACGACCAGAAGAGGCATGGTATTGCCTGACCGTGTCCAGCAATGTACACACAGAAATCCCCCCTACACCCCCCTCACACACACACACACACACACCACACAGACTGACCAACAGGGCTGTGAGGACGGTCAGAAGAGGCATGGTATTGCCTGACCGTGTCCAGCAATGTACACACAGAAATCCCCCCTACACCCCCCTCACACACACACACACACCACACAGACTGACCAACAGGGCTGTGAGGGCGGTCAGAGGAGGTCTGGTAGTGTCTGACCATGTCCAGCAATGCCACACACACACACACACACACACACACACACACACACACACACACACACACACACAGAGGAAATTCTGTTTGGATGAAAATCCTCATTTTATTTTAGTTTTCAACCAAGGTTGATATTTGTCTTTGATTGTTTTAGAAGTCAATTTTCTGGATTTTTTTTTGTGAGGGCAGGATGAAAAAAAGTTGTGTAAACTTAATCTTTTACCCTCAATAAAGATCATTTTGACTTGACTTGACTTGACACACCACTAACCTATGGGGCTGTGAGGACGGTCAGAGGAGGCCTGGTATTGTCTGACCATGTCTAGCAATGCACACACACACTGCCCCTCCCCCTACCTCTCCATCCACCCCTCCACCCCCCCCCCCCACACACACTAACCTATGGGGCTGTGAGGACGGTCAGAGGAGGCCTGGTATTGCTTGACCATCTCCAGCAGGTCCAGCAGCTGGGTCTTGGAGGCGGGGAGGAAGGCGTGGTGGGGGTCCCAGGCCTGAAACTGGAACTGCCGCACCATCAGCGCTGGCTCCTGGGGACTCTGGCTGTTCACCACCTTCAGGTTCCGGATCGTCACGTTGTCCTGTTATCATTGAACAGCTCAGTGAGCTAAATCAGCACAACACCACAACCTGTGGCCAACCAGAAGGAAAAGTCCCCCTTCCCTGATGCCAGAATGGGGTTACCTACACAGCAGGGATGAAACGGTCGCCCATGCAAACATCTCCCTCACTGGCGAACCTTGAGGCTCTAGGTGAGGAGTGAAAAGAAAGAAAGAAAGGCCACCCTGATGGGATACATCGGTGGTCTACAGGTAACGCACCTGCCTAGAAAGTGAACAGTCCAGGTCGGAAAAGTGCGGTGATCTGATCCCAGTTTGAGCCTCAAACTTTTCCCCCATTCATTAGACCATGAGTGGTGGTCTGGGTGCTAGTTTTTCCAATGAAACGATAAACTGAGGTCCTGTGTGTTACATATCATTATTTGGCACATGGAAAAAAAACCCAACAGGAACAAGATTGTTTGTCCCTGGCAAAATTTTGTAGAAAAAAGCCACTCTGATAGATGGAAACAAATCCAGCTGCAGGAAGGACAAGAAACAGAACCCCCCCACAAATAATGGGTGGCGCTGCTCCTACGCTGATGCACTCTCCCCAGGGAGAGAGAGCAGCCTGAATTTCATGTAGAGAAACCTGCCGTGACTTAAAGGGGTATAAAAAGTAAAGGTAAAGGTGAAGGTGTCCCATAACTATGTGGTCGTAGGGGAGGGAGGCATCACAGACCTCAGCTTCTCTAGGGGCCAGCATATTGAGGGCGGCGCCCATCTCCTCTCCCTTGCTGTTTTACCTTTCCTGACCCTAAAGAGGGCACGTACCCATTTACAGCTGGGTGAGCTGGGGGACTGTACTGAAGCCAAAGCGCACAAATGGTCACCCATCCAACTGGTAACCACGCTTGATGCTGCTTAACCTTAACTTGGGGGTAAGCGAGCGCTCTGACCACTGAGCTATCCCATCTCCAAAGTGGTATAGAAATAAATGAAATCATCAAATAAACAAATAAATAATTAAATTAAGAAATAAAGTAACAAACAAGAAGATAAGTAAACAAACCAATAATTACATAAACAAACTAAATAAATTAGTTAATGAAATAAATAGATAAATAAACCAATAACACATAAATAAATGATTAAAATAAATGAATAATTAGATAAATAAATAAATGAATAAATAATAAATAAGTGGATGAGTAAACAAACCAATAAATACATAAACAAACTAAATAAAATAATTAATAAGATAAAATATAAAAATAATAAATCAATAAATAAATGAAATCAATCAATAAAATAAATAAATGGATAATAAATAAATGAATAAATAAATAAATAAATAATAGATAAATCAATAAATATTTAAAAAACCCAAAAAACCCTACCTGTTGGAAAGCTGCAGTGGAAGAAAAAACAAAATAAATCAATCAATAAAATAGATACATAAATCAATCAATCAGTCAATAAATCAGTACATAGATAAAGACAAAGCTACCTGTTGGAAAGCTGCAGTGCACTCCACGAAGAAGGGCTCCCACTGCTTCATGGTGACCTCCTCAGGCCAGTACTGGGCGCACGTGTCGTCCTCGTGCCGGTACCTGTCCATCATCACCACCGTGGTCACGTGATGGTCGTACACCAAGCGCCAGAAGTCCACCAGGGTCGTGTGCAAAGGCGTCTGCGTCACGATGAACTGTTTCCGGTTCCTGTGTGCGGGGGTCGGGGGGGGGGGGGGGGGGGGGGGGGGGGAGTAAGAGTTTGTTTTTATTTGTGTGGTGTGGGGGTGGGGTGGGGGGTGTGGTGGGGTGGTGTGGTGGGGTGGTGGGTGGGGTGGTGGTGGTGTGGTGTGGTGTGGTGTGGTGGGGTGGTGGTGGGTGTGGTGGGGTGTGTGTGTGTGTGTGTGTGTGTGTGTGTGTGTGGTGTGTGTGTGTGTGTGGTGTGTGTGTGTGTGTGTGTGGTGTGTGTGTGTGTGTGTGTGTGTGTTGTGTGGTGTGGTTGTGTGTGTGTGTGTGTGTGGTGTGGTGGTGTGGTGTGGTGTGTCTGTGTATTGCTCTAGTCCATCCATGGGTCCATTTATTCACACATTAATCTCTTCCTTCCTTCATCCATTCAATCATACCTCCCCCCTCCCCCTCCCCCCTCATAAAACCTCCACCTCCCCCCTCTCTCCCTCACCTACAGCCATCCATTCAATGATACCCCCCTTCCCCCTCTCATAAACCCTACACTTTCCCCAAAAGTCTTTCAGATGAGACTGTAAACCGAGGCCCTGTGTGCGAACGCACGCAGAACATCTTGCGCACACATTAAATCCCGTTTCGCTTTTCGTAGGAGTAGGCCATTGTGTGCCAGTGGGAACAGATGACAATATTTACAAAACTGCATAGGCCTACACATGGGGACTGGATGTAAAAATAGCACACGAGTGCTTATTCCATTCTCGTTGATAAAAAAGAATAAATGAATAAATAAATAAATAAATACACACCTCCCCACCTCCCCCCTTTTCTCCTCCCCACCTGTAGCCATCCACAAAGATGGCGTTGATGTAATCGGTGTTGGCGAATTTGGCAGGGGTGCGTAACTCGGGCCGGTAGAGGTCGCTGGGGACGACGTCGGGGTAGCGGTTTCGTTTGGCGTTGTCGGGGTGGCGCGCCGTGCGGCACTGCTCTGGCGAGGGGCCGTCCGTCAACCGATGCAGCAGCTGGAACTGGTCCCGGAGAAAAGACCGGCCTGCGAGGGAACAGACACGGAGAGCAAGGTGGGGTTTCGTTGTTGTTGTCTGGGCGTTTCTTAGCTTAACAGCCTGTGCTTAGCTCATGGAAGTTGTTTGGGCGTTGGGTTTAACTAGCCCCGTGATGAAACAGACACAGGTTGCAAACTGGGTTTTTGTTGTTGTTATTTGGGCGTTTCTTAGCTGAACAGCTTGTGGGTCGCCCAGAATATTTATTCAGTTTTGAGTTGGTTTAACTGGTCTAAAAAAAACGACCATCCTACGATTAAACAGACACAGGTTGCAAGGTGGGGTTTTGTTGCTGTTGTTTGGACGTTTCTTAGCTTAACAGCTTGTGGGTCGCCCAGAATATGTATTCAGTTTCGAGTTGGTTTTTTTTATTATTATTATTTTTTTAATTATTGTTTGTTCCTAGTCCATCGTATATGGAGCACTCGCTCTCCCCAAGCTAAGGTTAAGCAGCATCAAGCGTGGTACGTTACCAGTTGGATGGGTGACCGTTTGTGCTCCTTGGTTTCAGTACAGTACCCCAGTTCACCTAGCTGTCAATGGGTACCTGCCCTCTTTAGATTCAGGGAAGATAAAGCAGCGAGGGACAAGAGATGGGCGCCGCCCTCAACATGCTGGCCCCTAGAGAAGCTGAGGTCTGTGATGCCTTGCTCACCTTCGACCACACAGGTTATGGGACACCTTTACCTTTACCTTTTACCTACCACAGTATAATCTTCACCCCATTCTGATGACTGAGGGGACATCACTTCCCCTGTGAGAATGCCTGCCAGTATAAACAGCCATTCCCACCTTCTGGAAAACAAAACTCTGTGCAAGAAACTTCCTCTTTTCTATCCCTCTCTTTGTTTCTGCCTTGTTCCTTTTCTTCCTGTCGCCTCCTTCTTGTCTATGTTCTGCTTTCTAGGTCCATTCTCCTGCCTTTTTTTCTACATAAAGACTCAGAAGAACCATTCTTTCTTATGCAAAAGTCGGACGCATCTGAGCCTGACTTGTCAGGTGCTTAACGGCAGCGTGACGCATTTTCACTCATATAACAGGAAACAATAGTTACTGTGTGAACTTTTAACGACGACGACGACGACGACGAAGAAAAAGAAGAAGAAGAAGAAGAAGAAGAAGAAGAAGAGGAAGAAGAAGAAGAAGAAGAAGAAGAAGAGGAAGAAGAAGAAGAAGAAGAAGAAGAAGAAGAAGAAGAAGAAGAAGAGGAAAAAGAAGAAGAATACAAATAAAAACAACAAACTACTATACTACTACTACTACTACTACTACTACTACTACTACTACTACTGATAATAATAGTAACAATCATAAATGATACTACTACTACTACTACTTCTACTACTACTACTACTACTACTACTACTACTACTACTACTACTACTACTACTACTCCTACTACTACTACTCCTACTACTACTACTGCTACTACTACTACTACTACTACTACTACTACTACTACTACTACTACTAGTGATAATCATCATCATCATCATCATCATCATCATCATCATCATCATCATCATCATTTTCATCATAACAATGATATCAACAACACTAACAACAAAATATTATACCAACAAATAAAAACCCACTCGCTAATCCATCCTGCCACGTCTCTCTACACTACCTACCTGTCTTGGCGTTTTTGCCGGTCCAGTCCCGGTACTTGTTTTTGATGGAGGAGGCATCCACCATGGTGTCACCGGCCTGGAACTCCTCCAGCAGACACAGGTAGATGAAGAGGTACTGCTTCAGGGTGCGAACCATCAGGGCCGGTCCTTGCGCATCTGGCGCACGAAGGAGAAGACACTCACACGGCCTGCACACACACACACGCACACACACACGCATGCACATGTAAACGCGCGTGCACGTACACACATGCACACAAACGCATGTACACGCGCGTGCACGCACGCTCGCACGCAAGCACGCACACAGACACACAGACACATGTAATATATAAAAGAATAAAAGAATGAAATAAAATAGAAAGAATAAAGAGCACAACACACACACACACACACACACACACACACACACACACACACACACACACACCACACAGATGGGAAGAGATGATTAGATTTCCAAAAACTGCACACGCATGGGGACTGAATGTAAAAAAAAAAACACGAGTGCTTATTCCATTATCCTCCATATTAAATAATGAATTAATAAATAAAAACACACGAAGATAAAGTGCTATATAGGACCACTCTTCCAGGGGAACATACAGACGATGATGATGATGATGATGATGATGATGATGATGATGATGATCATGATGATGATGGTGATGGTGATGATGACGACAACGATGACAACGACAACGATGATGATGACGACAACAACAAAAAATGACAGTGATAACGATCATATAAACGTCAGTGACAATAGTGATGATGATGACGATGACATTGATGATGACGATGATGATGACAATGATGATAATGCTGATGACGATGATGATGACGATAATGATGTCCCAGACGACAGTGTCTACCTTCAGCGGTGTACTGATCCAGCAGGGAGTCCACGGCAATGAACACGCCGGTCCGCCCCACCCCTGTCCCGCAGTGGACCAATATTGGACCGGGCTCGTCCCCGTGGTACTGCCGGACCTGTCCAGGCGCACGTGACAGTCAGGTGCGTGTGTGTGTGTGTGTGTGGAGTTAGGCGTGCGTGCGTGCGTGCGTGCGTGCATGCACATACACACACATATGGTATACAGCAACCATCTTGTCCAATCATAATTAAAGATAAAGAGTTCCCATCTAACTCTGACAAGGCTGAAGCTTTTGTTGATATGTTTGCGAATACCATGAGCAATACAAGTCTTTCACAGTCAGAAATTGCTTTTAGAAATGAAGAAATACCAAAAGATATGTATAAAGATCCTTTTCCTGATAATACATCATTTATAAACGCGCCGATTACAGTGCCAGAACTTGAGGATGTCATTAGATCTCTTAGCAATAAGAAAACCTCAGTAGGAGTAGATGCAATTTCCAATCAAATGTTGAAACATTTACCAAAAAAATGGGTTATTTTACTACATAGATTATTCCAACAGTGCTGGATAGAAGGTAAACTACCTCTAATATGGAAGCAGTCTATCATCGTTCCCATACTTAAACAAGGTAAATCAAAAAGTGATACAAGTAGTTATAGACCTGTGGCACTTACATCACATGTTGGGAAACTAATGGAAAAACTTATTTTGAACAGGCTGGTGTATTACTGTGATAAAAATAAAATCCTCCCAGTAAATCAAGCAGGATTTAGAAAAGGAAGATCAACTATGGACCACCTAGTAAAGCTGACTACTCAAATTAAACATCAATTTGCTCGGAGAAAAAATATACTTGCCACTTTCTTTGATATTAACAAAGCGTATGACAAGGTTTGGCATGCTAGACTATTATATAAACTAAAATGTATTGGATTGTCAGGTTTTATTTATTACTATCTGAAAAATTTTCTTACTGGAAGAAGCATCCAGGCAAAAGTTGGAAATTCTTATTCCTCAAGTAGAATTTTACAAATGGGTATACCACAAGGTTCAGTGATTGCACCCTATTTATTTAATATTTTACTTTATGACCTCTCAAAGTCTGTATCGGACAATGTTGTTCTTGTTCAGTATGCTGATGACGTTTGTATGTGGAAAAGAGTAACAATGAAAAAGATAACACCAAAAAGACAGTTAAACTATGTTAGAAAATTATATCAGCTTGAATTGGATAGGATTAATAGGTATATGGTAGATAACGGCTTAAGTCTTTCTACAGAAAAGACACAAATGATGCTTTTTAACAGTGGTGCTGATCCTCCTAACCTTCCTGTCTTTAAGATCGGTGATAAAGTTCTAGATTACAAGCCTATGATAAAGTTTCTAGGTATTACACTTACTTCAAAGTTAACATGGCATTGTCATATTGAATATACCTTGAACAAAGCCAGAAGAAGTCTGAATATTTTAAAGGCAATCAGTAGACAAGTATGGGCACAAAATTCATTAGTTTTAAAACATTTAGCATTATCTCTGGTTCGTTCCAAACTAACATATGGTCAAGAATTGTTTTTTCAGTGCCCCTAAATATCTATTGAACAAAATTCAAAGTTTGGATTGTAAAGCCTTCCGTATTGCTTTGGGAGTTCCATTTCATACGTCGTCTTTAGGAACATACAGAGAACTAAAAGTACTGCCTTTAGATGAATATCGTAATCTAGCCGTTTCAAAGTATATTTTGAGAAGTTCAACTATTGAAAACAATATTGCATTGGAAACTACAATCAGATCTGACTCAGATTTCCCCAAAAGAGCTAAAAATATTTCTTCTCTTGCTACAATTGGTACTTACACTGCCGGTCTTCTCAAAGAGTCAAAAATCAATATTAAACAATGGCAAAATTCTACACCTCCTTTATCACCGTGTCCAAATTGGGAACTTCAGAGGGCAAATTTTGATATCAATTATTCATCTTTAAAAAAAGAGGACAATGAGCTTATCCTTGGTTCATATGTAAAGGTGCATCTAGAAAACACATACCCTTCTCATGTTAAAGTTTACACTGATGGATCTCTTCTTGAAAATAAGGAAGCAGGGGCTGCTTTCTTTATTCCTACTTTAAAGGTTGAAAAATCCTTTTATATCAGCAAACATCATTCCATTTTTACAGCTGAACTTACAGCTATTTTAATGGCTTTGTACTTCCTGCTTGATTTCCCTAAAACTATTTTGCAGGTTTTGTTCTGTGTTGACTCGAGATCTGTTTTACAGTCACTTTGTAACTCAGAATCTAATGCTAGACAGGATCTTATAAACTGAAATCAATCATTTAGTACACTTTTTAATTCTGAGAGGATCTAATGTTACTTTCTGCTGGGTTCCATCTCACTGTGGTATTTATGGTAATGAAAAGGTTGACAAAGTAGCCAAATCAGCAGCAAATCATTCTTCCTGTTCTACTGTCGTACATGTTCCGCTTTCTATTCGTGAGGGTTATGCACTGCTTCAAAATGTTTGCTGGAAACATGTTAAAAAGAAACAGGAAGAGGCTGGATTATCCCCTGTATAATTGTTCATATCTAGATTTTGAGAACATTCTTTGTACTCAGTACGGTTATCAAAAATCTTGTACCAGAAAAAACTGTTACTCTAATCTACAGATTGAAACTAAATGCTTTTCGAGCAAAATTTGCAAAAAATATACAATGTATATGCGGTGAAAAACTTTCAAATATTCATGTTTTGTATCACTGTTCAGGTTTAAAAAAGTTCCTACCATCATTTCAAAATAAGTCCCTACACGAGGTTCTTACGAATCCAAGGCTATTGTGTGAGATAGCATTATCCCTGATGCGATCCCCAGTAGCTTCATTTTTGTAAAATTTGACAATGCGTCTGCAACAGATTTGAAATCAGAATGATTCCAAATGTTCAGGTTCTGCTGTTAGCATAGTTTTGTTGCTATTGTTGTTGTTCTGAGGGTTGTTCTTTTTGTGTTTCTTTGCCTTGTTTTATTTTTTATTTTTTGTATTGTTTGGAATTAGTATCTTGCTACATCTTCCATCTCATCAACCCCCTCCACTCCCCCCCCCCCTCCCCCCGTCTAATATCACATTAAGTGAACAGACGTAAAATTGAAGACACACACGCATACCCACCCCTACCGACACACACACACACACACACCACACACACACACACACACACACACACACCACACACACACTTCCTTCCTTCCTTCCTTCCTTCCTCACTCACTCACTCACTCACCCCACTCACTCACCCACACCACCCACTCCTCACTCACTCACCCACTCACCCACCCCCTCCTTCCCTCCCTCCTTCACTCTCTCACCCACCAACCCCCCCCCCCCCCCCCCCCCCCCCCCACCACACACACACACACACAACACTATCTGACCTTGTAGCGGAGGTCCAGGAAAGGGATCGGATCCTCAGGGACGCCGTGTTCAGGCCAGGCAGTGAAGTCAAAGAGGCGGACCACTCGTGCGTGCTGCTCCCCGCTCTCCCTCACCGTCACCTCCCTCACCGCCCAGTCCGCGTACACCCCCTCCTCCCGCAGCTCCAGGAAAAACTGACCTATCCTGGCCTTGCCTGGGGGAGGGGGGGAGAGGAAGGTGGGTGGGTGAGTAAGAAAGACCCACATTCATGAAAAGCGTCATTGTCACCACCTTGGTAGTGGTGGTGGTCTTCTTCTTCTTCTTCTTCTTCTTCTTCTTCTTCTTCTTCTTCTTCTTCTTCTTGTTCTTCTTTCTTCTTCTTTCTTCTTCTTTTCTTCTTCTTCTTTCTTCTTTCTTCTTCTTCTTCTTCTTCTTCTTTCTTCTTCTTTCTTCTTCTTCTTCTTCTTCTTCTTCTTCTTCTTCTTCTTCTTCTTCTTCTTCTTCTTCTTCTTCTTCTTCAAAATTCTTCTTCAAAATTCTTCTTCTTCTTCTTCTTTCTTCTTTTTTTCCTCCTCCTCCTCCTTCTTCTTCTTCTTTTCCTTCTTCTTCTTCCTCCTCCTCTTCTTCCTTTTTGTCTTCTTCTTGTCCTTGGTCTTCTCCAGCTTCCTGAGAATTATTCAAAATTCTTCTTCTCTTTCTAAACCAGAATTCTTCTTTTTCTTCTTCTTCTTCTTCAAAATTTTTCTTCTTCTTCAAAATTCTTCTTCTTCTTCAAAATTCTTCTTCTTCTTCTTCATCAGAATGTTTCTTCTTCTTCTTTTTCTTCAGAAATTCTTCTTCTTCAAAATTTCTCTTCTTCTTCGTCAAATTTATTTTTCCTCTTCTAACGCTCAAACAGCAACTATTATTGTCTGTCACAAAAGCGAAAACGCGTTGCGCTGCCATTAAGCGCCTGACAAGTCAGGCCCAGCACATCCGAGTTTGGCATGGGAGAGCATTGTTATCTTTTATGTCTTTTTTGGAATGAAAAAAAGGCAGGAGAATGGACCAAGAAAGCAGAAAATAGACATGAAGAAAGTGACAGAAAAAAGGAACAAGGCACAAAGAAAGAGAGGCAGAGAAAAAAGGAAATTTCTAGTACATCATTTGAGCGTTTGAAGAAGAAAAAGAAGAAGAAGAAGAAGAAGAAGAAGAAGAAGAAGAAGAAGAAGAAGAACAACAACAACAACAAGAAGAGATTTTTCCCTTGGCATTAAAATCAGTGCCGACTCCACTCTCCTTCAAAAGTCCTTTGGATGAGACAACAAACCGAGGTCCCGTGTGCGAACGCACACAAAAAATCTTTCGCAAACGTTGATTAAAACATGCTCCAGCTTTTGGAAAAGTAGGCCACGCACGTGTGCCTGTGGGAACGGATGACAGCATTTTGCAAAACTGCAAGCACACAGGGACTGAATGTAAAAAGAACAACCCACACGAGTGCTTATTTCACTATCCTTCGGATGAGACTGTAAACCGAGGCCCCATGTGCGAACGCACGCAGTACATCTTGCGCACACGTTAAATCCTGTTCCGCTTTTCGTAAGAGTAGGCCATCGTGTGCCGGTGGGAACAGATGACATTCACAAAACTGCATACACACGGGGACTGGATGTAAAAAAGCACATGAATGGTTATTCCATTATCCTCGATATAAAAGGAAAAAAAATCCTTGAATACAAACATACAAATTAAAGCACCCCCCAAAAAAAAAAAAACCCACACACAACCCCCCCCCTCCCACCAACCCTCCCCCCCCCCCCCGAGAAAGCCAAACGCACCTTCCCGCGGCCAGTACTGCGTGCACTTGACCACAGTGCCCTCCACGCCATTGGCCAGAAGCAGCACGGTCTTCACGCGCTGCTGCTGGATGAGCCGCCAGAAGTCCACGGCCGTGCGGTCATCGTAGGGGCTCTGGGCCGCGATGTACATGCCCTGCCTGCGGTACCCCGACACCGCGCTGGCGTTGATGTACGGGCAGCGGCTGGAGGAATCGGGCTGAAGGCGCACCAGGCTGTGGTCGTAAGGCAGGATGTGCGGGAAGCGGTTTCGGTCCGGGTAGCGCTCGGCCGTGCGCGTGGAGGCTTTGGGCGAGGCTTTGGGCAGCGTGCGGAACTCTTTCCTGAAGGTGACCTTGGGCACCCCGGGGGGAGGCACCTGCGTGCTGACGGGCACGAGCTGGCTGTCCGGGAGGCACTCCCTCCCCGCCAGGATGTAGCGGCTCTCCCTCAGGGACGTGGTCTGGTTCCAGTACTTCTCGCAGCCGGAACCGGCCTCGTCTTTGGGGGCGGGGGCCTTGCTCTCCTTCTGCCCGTCCAGCTCCAGGTAGGGAGGGGGCCGCGAGAGAAGCAGCATGCTCCTCCGCCTCCTGCGCCGCCACCACAGGAGCAGGACGATGACGAGGATGATGAGGATGATGAGGAGGAGGAGGGCCACGATGACGCCGATGAGAACGCCGTTGTCGTCCTCCGGGGACGGGGCATCTGTCCCGGGTTGCCCGTCAGGGGCGGTGGTCTCCTCCCCGGCGGGGGTGGTGGGGAAAGGGGTGAGGATGGGGGCGGCCATGCGCGTGGCCTTGACCTTGGTGAGGTTGGCGAAGGTGGCGAGGACGACGTAGTGGAGCGTGTAGGAGTGACCCGGGGTCAGGGGTCGGTTGAGGTGACCCCCGTACTGCTGCCCGTCCCCGATGACCACCATCAGTCTCTCCCTCACCTCCCCCCCCCTCAGCTCCGCCGTCACGTAGCCAGGCACCCCCCGACCACCGCTTGGTGCGACTGGAACCTGAGAGGGGGAGGGGGGGGGAGACATAAAATTTAAAAAAAAAAAAAATCTCTCTCCCTCTCTCTCTCTCTCCCCCCTCTCTCTCTCCCCCTCTCTCTGTCTCCCCTCTCTCTCTCCGTCTCCCCCTCCCCCCCTCTCTCCTCCTCTCCTTCTCTCTCTCTCCCTCTCTCTCTCTCTCTCGCTCTTGCTCTCTCTCCCTCTCTCTCTCTCTCTCTCTTCCCCCCCCCCTCTCTCTCTCCCTCTCTTAACTTTAACTCACTCGGTGCCAGCCCAGCGTCCTCCACCTGCAACTGGTACGAGGCTTCGACCCCAGGGGTCAAGGTCACGGGTTCAATCTCCACGGAGGCGAAGGTCGGGTACACGGCCACCAGGGTAGGGGGGGGAGGGGCGGGGGGGTCAGGCTGCTCTGTGGTCACCTGGATGGTGGTGGGCTGACCTGACCCCGCCCCTGACCTCGAGGTCATGGACAAGGTGAAGGTCGACCCAGGGTCAAGGTGACAGCGGGTGTAGGACGTGGAGTTGACATCCAAGGTCACCGTGCTGCCTTGACCGGTGCGGGTGTTGAGAAGGGTGAGCTGGAGAATGGTGGAAGGGGGGGGGGGGGGTTGTTAGATGGTTATGTCCGTGTGTGTGTGTGTGTGTGTGTGTGTGTGTGTGTGTGTGTGTGTGTGTGTTGTGAGTGTGTTTGTGTGTTTGTGTGCGTGTAAGTGTATGTGTGTGTGTATGTGTGTGTGTGTGTTGTGTGTGTGTGTGTTTTGTGTGTGTGTAAGTGTGTGTGTGCGTGTATGTACTCTACTCTATGCCTGTCTCCTCTACGTTATCTACTCCACTCCATATCACTCCGCTCCACTCCACTCTACAGCAAAATCCTCTCTTCTCCAATCCTCCTCCTCGCAACTCCCACTCTGCTGCTCTGCCACACACCACACCACACTGCACCACACCATACCACCCCTACCACAACCCACCCCACCCCCACTCCACCCCACACCCACTCCATCCCACCTCCATTCCACCCCCACTCCACTCCACCCTACCCCACCCCACCCTCACTCCACCCCCACCACTCCACCCCCACCCTACACCCCACCCCCCACTCCACCCCATCCCCACTCCACCCCACCACCCCACCCCCACCCTACACCCCACCCCATCCCCACTCCACCCCACCCATCCCCACTCCACCCCATCCCCACTCCACCCCACCCCTCCACTCCACCCCCACCCTACACCCCACCCCCACTCCACCCCATCCCCACTCAACCCACCCCCACCCTACATCCCACCCCCAATCCACTCAATTCAATCCAAACCTACCCCACTCCACCCCCACACCCACTCCATCCTACTCCACTCCACCCCACCACTCCACCCACCCCCACCCCATCCCCACACACCCCATCCCACCCCGATCCCACCCCACTCCGCACCACCCCACCCACCCCCACTCCACCCCACCCCCACACCATCCCACCCCCACTCCACCCCACCCACTCCACCCACACCACCCCACCCCTTCCCCACCCCACCTCCACTCACCGTGTACCCGGTGACGGGCACAGAGGACTGGTCCGGGGTCAGCCAGGTCACGGTGACACAGGTCAGGTTGCCCTGCGTCTGGAAGAGAGAGGCGGGGGGGTGGGGGCGGGCCTGCAGCGTGCGTGTGTACGTCACACTGCCGTACGGTCCGTACCCAGCTCCCGTCCTGCCCCTCGCCTTTTGCCCACCCCCCGGACAAAAACGAAAAATTCGAGTGTCAATTTTTGGATCAAGGGGGAAAAATAAAAGGAAGATGGGGGAAGGAAGAGATGAGGGAGAAGAGGATGAGGAAGAGAGTAAAAAAAAAGAGGGGGGGGGGGGAGGAGCCCTACCTTTTACCCTCCCTGATAAAAAAAGCAGAAGAAAAGAAAGAAAGGGGATGAGAAGGACGGCTGAGAGGGAAGGAGTGAAGGAAGAAAACATGATGGAGGAGGAGAAGGAGGAAGAGGAGGACAGAAAGAAGAAAAGAAAAAGAAAAAGAAAAAGAGAAAGTGGACAGACACTGCCTTGTTTTTCAGACTAAAAGGTTGCAGGTTCGAATCCCATAAGAGTCATAGGGATGTTTTGGGCCTCGGCCAGCTCCTACCCAGAGTGAGTGTGCTGTGGGCTCAGTGGGGAGACTGGGACTACACAGTCGAACTTCATCCACTTTAAGGATGCGAATTTGAGAGTGTTGCCCTAATTAACTGACCAACACTGCAGGTATCTGTATCTCTTGCGCCTGGTTGATGCCGGGGTATATTATGACAAGAAGCGTGGAGGGGAGTAGTCTCAAAGCGGATGCACTTCCACAGCAGCATCATTATATCATCCCCATCACCTTTGATCATCATGCAATAATAAGAATTGCCTCTGATTCGGTAGCTCCCGTTGCTCTGGTCTCATGGTGACCTCAGATTCGGTTTCTCCATACACTTCTTTGCCTGTGGTGAATTTGTGTCAAAGCCTTTGGGGTTGGAGGTTTTCACAGGGGACGGTCGTTGGAGGGACGTTGTGGTGGTCGCCACCTCGGGTGGGTGACTCACTCACTCTGGCTCCGCGATTGAGCTAATACTGTCGTTAGTAGGGGGCTTAGTAGGTGGTGTCCTGCGTATGTTAGCTCAGAACAGGCACCACTGAACACCACTAAAGTGATCCAGCAGCAGTGCAAACCCCCCCCCCCCCACCAAAACACAAAAAAAGACTACACCATAACTGTGTACCCCCCTCCCCCTTCCTCACCACAGATGACATTTACAAAACTGCATACACACGGGGACTGGATGTGAAAAAAAGCACAAGAGTGCTTATCCCTTTATCCTCGAAATAAAAGAATCAAATCAAGTCAAATCAAATCACCTTAAAATAGTATATGGTGTAGGGGCTCAGGCGGCTGACGACGGGGAAACCGGAAGAGGACGTGTTGAAGGTCAAGGACTGGGGCTGGGTGAAGGTCGCCGTGTCGCTGTACAGGATGTAGTACTCCAGCAGCACGCCGTTCACGGGGTCAGGGTCCTGACCTTCACCTCCACCGTGCTGGCCGTGGCCTCCAGACTGTCGATGTGCACTTCCGCCGGAACTGAGGTCAGAGTCAGAAACAGTGAGGTCAGGGTCAGAGAGAGTGAGGTCAGGGTCAGAGACAGTGAGGTCAGAAAGAAGAAAGAAAGAATTAAAGAATTAGTAAAAGAAAGAACAAAAAAAGAAAGGGAAGAAAGAAAGGAAGAGAAGAAAGAAAGAAAGAAAGAAAGAAAGAAAGAAGGAAAGAAAGAAAGAAAGAAAGAAGGAAAGAAAGAAAGAGAGAAAGAAAAAAGAAAAAAGTGAAAAGGGTAAGAGAGAAAGAACGAAAAGAAAAGAAAGAATGAAAGGGAAGAAATACAGTAACAAGGAAAGAGAGGGAAGAAAGAATTCTGAATCACAATAAATTTAACAGATACACTATAAAGATAATAGCTGCACCAACAACAACAATAACATCAACAAACAGATTGTCACATGAAAAAGGTTAACAGTAACAAGAACCAACCACCCAATCAACCAAACAACCAGCCAGCCAGCTACCCAACCAGCCATTCAACCTACTAACTAGTTTAGCAACCAACCAACCAACCAACCAACCAACTAACCAACCAACCAGCCAACCAGCCACCCAATCAACCAAACAACCATCCAGCCAGCCATCCAACCAGCCATTCAACCTACTAACTAGTTTAGCAACCAACCAACCAGCCATTTAACCAGCCCGCCAGCTACCCAATCACCCACCCAACCATTCTACTAACTATTTTAGCAACCAGCCAAACTACCACCCACCCAACGAAATAACCAACCACCTAATCAACCAACCACCCACTCACCCACCCACCCGACCAACCACCCACCCACCCACCCATTCAACCACCCATCCACCCACCCACCCATTCAACCACCCACCCAGCCAGCCAACCATCCAACCAGCCTAACCAACCAACCTCCTTGTGCGGTAGAGAACTGGAAGAGGGGGCAGTAGGGGCCCGGCGCTATCTTGTTGACGTAGCGAATCTGACCCAC
>CM060345.1:35835554-35840554 GCA_030674155.1 Stramonita haemastoma
GGTTTGCGTGTTGCACACGTTGTTATCCAAACAATGGCACGTGCCATTGCAACCCGCGCCAAACTGACCGCTCGGACACGCTGTACACACATACAAACGCATGCATGACAAAAGCATACATATTATATACAGACATAGATGTGTGTGCACACATATTCACGTAAAAAAGTACACATACAGGCAAGCAGGCATGCATGCACGCAAGCACGCACGCACGCACACACACACATATGCACACGCACGCACATACGCGCGCACGTATAAACGCGCACGCACGCGCACACACACACACATGCATACACATTGATACAGAGACACAGAAACACACAATCAGACAGACAGAGAGACAAACACCTATGCACGCACGAATGCACCTCCGCACAAACGCAGGCACACGTAGACACGCACGCACACACGCATACGCGCACACCTGCGCACACACACACACACACACACACACACACACACACACACACACACACACACACACACACGTGAGTGTAAACTAAATGATTTAGTTGTAAAGGTATGAATGTATTTATAATGTAAGTGCCTTGTACAGGTAGGTACGAATGTATTTATAATCGAAGTGCCTTATATAGATAGGAATGAATGCATTTATAATATATAGGTAGGTACCTATATATATATAGATTGGTACCTATATATATAGGTAGGTTTGAATATATTCATAGTCTAAGTGCCTGTACAGGTAGGTAGGAATGCATTTGTTATCTAAGTGCCTTATACAGGTAAGTGTATAACGTAAAAAGGTAAAGGTGTCCCATAACCTAGGCGGTCATAGGGGAGCGAGGCATCAGAGACCTCAGCTTCTCTAGGGGCCAGCATGTTGAGGGCGGCGCCCATCTCCTCTCCCTCGCTGCTTTACCTTCCCTGACCCCAAAGAGGGGAGGTACGCATTGACAGCTGGGTGAACTGGGGGACTGTACTAAAGCCAAGGCGCGAAAAAGGGTCACCCATCCAATTGGTAACCACGCTGGATGCTGCTTCATTCAACCTTAGCTTGGAGAAAGCGAGTGCTGGACCCCTGAGCTAGCCTGTCCCCAGGTGGGTGGGTGACGTGTCATGGATGAGACTGTAAACCGAGGCCCCGTGTGCGAACGCACGCAGGACATCTTGCGCACACGTTAAATCCAGTTCCGCTTTTCGTAAGAGTTGTCCATCGTGCGCCGGTGGGAAAAGATGACAAGATTTACAAACTGCATACACACGGGGACTGCATGTAAAAAAGCAAATGAGTGCTTATTCCAAAAAAACCCCCACCCCAACAACATGAGTGCTTATTCCATTATCCTCGATATAAATGAATAAATGAATAGATAAATGAATAAATAAATAAATAAATAAATAAATAAATAAACACATACATACATACATACATACATACATACATACATACATACATACATACATACATACATACATACATACATACATACATACATACATACATACATACATTGTCTAAAATCACGAAATGTGAATAGACGTTAAACTGAAGATACTACATACATACATACATACATACATACATACATACATACATACATACATACATACATACATACATAAATAAATACATAAATACATAAATACATAAATACATAAATACATAATACATAAATAAATACATAAATAAATAGATAGATAGATAGATAGATAGATAGATAGATAGATAGATAGATAGATAGATAGATAGATAGATAGATAGATAGATAAATGACCTTACCTACACAGGTACCGTCTGCGCGGTAGTAGCCCACAGCACAGGCTGTGCATTCTTTGGGGCCTGGTCCTGTACAGCCATCACAGGCCGTGTTGCAGGCTGTCAAACACACACACACACACACACACCACACACACACACACACACACACACACACACACACACACACACACACACCATACACGAACACATCACAAAACTGTGCATGGACGTTAATTTAACGACGACGACGACGACGACGACGACGACGACGACGACGACTACTACTACTACTACTACTACTACTACTACTACTACTACTACTACTACTACTACTACTACTACTACTACTACTACTACTACTACTTCTACTTCTACTACACACATTCACAGATATACCGTAAAATCCCTAGCATAAGCCCACCATCTAGCAAACGCCCACCCCCCACTTTGGGCCAAAAGTTGTGCACAGGGGTAACTACCTAGCAAACGCCCACCCTGCTTTTTTCAAAGAGACTATGCTCACTTTTAGTAGGATTTGTGCAGACTGTTCTAAAAGTCATCTTTTCCCCTCCTTTACCTTTTCGTGTTTCCTTTTTTCTTATTCTTTGTCCCCTCTCCTCACTCCGGCGACAGTCTTACATTGTATCTTTCAAATTGGAAGCCCTCCAGTATCTATATCTTGATAACGAAGCAGGTGGGAATGTTTCGGAGTATGCCCGTGAATTTTCTGTGGATAGGAAGAGGATCAGGGAATGGAGTGAAAACAGAGACAGACTTGAACAGCCCTACGGAAAAGACTAACAAAAACGGAAACTGTCAAAAGGACCAGCAGTTAGATCTGAACATGTCGACCAAGGTGTGCTGCATTATCTGGAAGATGAAAGATCTGAAGGCAGGGTATTGCGAAACAAGGACCTACAACGGAAAGCGATGGAACTCGTTGGCCTTCTTTGCCTCAAAATCCCTTTTTTTCTATTTTCCTTCACTTCTACTCACACGACCTAACTTACAAGCTTTCGGGGTTTGTAATCACTCAATTACACCGTTGAGCACAAAAATTATTTTGTGCAAAGGGGTCTATCCCTAGCAAACGCCCACCCCTCAATTTTGCCCTAAATCAGTGCCCGGGGGGGGGGGGGGGGGGGGCGTATGCTAGGGATTTTACGGTATACACACACACACACACACACACACACACACACACACACACACACACACACACACACACATATATATATATATATATATATATATATATATATATATATATATATATATATATATATATATATATATATATATATACATGTGTATATACACATAATTATACAGTTATACGTACATAACATATAGTTACAGAATCATGACATAATCGTCGTATAAAAACTGGCTTCAGAATCATAACAATGAACAGGTTTGTTTGAGTATCAGGCATCAATATGATGGAGGGAGGTAGAGGCTTCGGGGGAGTAGAGTGGGGGTAGGGAGTATGGTGTGGGTAGGTGTAGAAAGTATGATTGGGTAGGCTTATGGGGGAGGAAAATGGTGAGTGTTGGGAGGGGCGAGGTTATAGGGCGAGGAATAGGATGGGAGTAGGTGTAGGGAAGGAGGAGATTTTACAGGGAGTATGGTGGGGGGTAAGTGTAGGGAGGGAGAGGGAGGTCAAGTGGGAGGATGATGATGGGGGCACTAGCACTACTACCACTATAACTACTTCTACTGTTACTACTGCTTTAATAGCAGTAGTAGTAGCATTGATGCTGATGATGGTGATGAAAATGATGATGATAAAACTGCCGGTGGTGGTGGTGGTGGTGGTGGTGGTGGTGGTGGTGGTGGTGGTGGTGGTGGTGGTGATGATGGTGATAGTGATGGTGATGGTGATAGCGATGATGATGATGATGATGACGATAATGATGATGATGACGACAACGACGACGATGATGACAACGTCGATGACGATGACGACAATGATAATGATAATGATGATGACGACGACAATGATAATGACGACAACGATGACGACGATGATAACGACAATGACGGCGATGATGATAATAATGTTGCCATCGCCCACAATGGAAATAAAGATAACCAGCCGAGATTTTTAGAAACAAAACAATACAAAACAAAACAACAACAACAAAAACAACAACAACAACAACAACACGAGGAAGAAGAAGGAGAAGAGTCAGCCGCCATGGCTCAGTGGTTAGCGCCTTGGATTCCGGACTGGAAGGCCGTGGGTTCGATTCCCATAAGAGTCATGGGGATTTTTCGGGCTCCGGCCGGCTCCTACCCAGAGTGAGTGTGCTGTGGGCTCAGTGGGAAGACTGGGACCACACAGTCGAGCTTCATCCACTTTACGGATGCGAGTTTGAGAGTGTTGCTCAAATTACCTGACCAACACTGCAGGTGTCTGTATCTCTCGGGCCTGGTTGACGCCGAGATATATTATGACAGTAAGCGTAGAGTACAACCTGTCAAGTAGTCTCAAAGCGGATGCACTTCCACAGCAGCATCATTACATCATCCTCATTCTCATCAATTATCATGCAATAAAAAAAAAACCTCTGATTCCGTGCCCCTGTTGCTCTGGTCTCATGTTGACCTCAGATTCAGTTTCCCCATACGCTTCTGTGCCTGTGGTGAGTTTGTGTCAAAGCCTTTGGGTTGGAGGTTCGAGAGGGGCTGTCGTTGGAGGGACGTTGTGGTGGTCGCCACCTCAGGTGGGTGACTCACTCAGTCTGACTCCGCGACTGAGCTAATACTGTCGTTAGCAGGGGGCTTAGTAGGTGGTGTCCTGCGTATGTTAGCGCAGAACAGGCACCAGTGAACACCACCAAAGTGACCCAGCAGAAGTGCAGGGCCCCTCTGGCTGGTGGCCCCACGGTGGCCTGATTTTGAGATCCCGGTGGACTTCCAATTCTGAGGATGACACAGCGAACCTGGGTAATGTATGGCTGTGGCGGGGAGATTGAAACATACGGCGTGTGAACAGCAGGGACAGGAACGTCACAGCATATGAGGCAGCAAAATACTTTTTTTTTTTTCAAAAAAACTGAAGAAGAAGAAGAAGAAGAAGAAGAAGAAGAAGAAGAAGAAGAAGAAGAAGAAGAAGAAGAAGAAAGAAGAAGGAGAAGAAGAAGAAGAAGAAGAAGGACTGACCCAGACACAGAAAGTTCTTGGTGCCAATGAAGCAGTACTGGTCTGCGCTGCAGTTCATACTTTGACAAGTCGCTGCATCTTCTGTGTACAGATAAAAATACAA
>CM060345.1:35848054-35853054 GCA_030674155.1 Stramonita haemastoma
TAACTCCCCTGAAACTCGATCCTTTATGAATTTTAGTAAGAACAAAGAAGGCAACAGTGTTTTTGCTAAGGGAGGCAACTCAAAGCATGGGGCGACAAGCCGTTATGAAATTTAGTAGTTTTAAAGAAGGCAACCGCGTTTTTCGTGGTCAGGGGAGGGAATTCAAAGCGCGGCAATGGCGCAACGAGTAGCAATCGATATAGAAAAAATAAGAAAAACAAAATGGTTAATGCATTTTTTACAGATTTAATTCAAATATACTTTTGAAAAATAGTGAACTGTGGGTGTTCTCGGCTCAGTATGGAGATTGTTGCTGCCTATATGCCGACACAAATGAAAAGAGAGAGAGACAAGGCAGTGTAGGTACGCATCTTACACACCCTGCATTTATATTTCACTGTGAGACAGCAGGTTATATAAATGAGCGGTAGATAGCGCGATTCTTCGGGCTGTTGTCAATTCAGTTATATTTTCCCAGGAAAATGTGGGTTTTTTAAAATTTTATTAAAGGATTGAGATAATGTACACCTGCAATGAGCAGTACGTTTACTTACTGCTTGGTTGTTATTTTTTTTTTATCTTCTTCATTGTCAGATTGTTGTGGTAGTTGTGGTTTTTCGGGGGGGGGGGGGGGGGGGGGGGGGCGTCGTTCTTGTTTTGTTGATAATCCCTAATCAGGGCAAGGGCCGGATGAAAAAGTATGTGAATGCTTATCTTTAACCCTTGCAAAATAAAGATCTCATTTTTCATTTCGTTCATTCCTCTCTCTCTCTCTCTCTCTCTTCTCTCTCTCTCTCTCTCTCTCTCTCTCTCTCTCTCTCTCTCTCTCTCTCTCTCTCCATCTACAATTTTCACATAAATTGATATATACTTATTATTAGATAAAAATATTTTGGCTCCTACGTTGATTTTGAATGAAGAACAATATTTTTTAGATAGATAGATAGATAGATAGATAGATAGATAGACAGATAGATAGATAGATAGATAGATAGATAGATAGATAGATAGACAGATAGATAGATAGATAGATAGATAGATAGATAGAAAGAAAAAAAAGAAACCTATACCATTAACACTAGGGGAAGGGGGGGCAAGATTTGAACCCGCAGCCCCAACGCCTCAACAGCAGCACTGTCATGAATGAACCAACTGCATTAGCATACCACCACCACCAACCACCACCCCCCTCCGAAAAAAAAAGAAAAAAAAAAAACAAACCACAACAAAAACCCCCCACCAATAACAAAGAAACAAGCAAAAACATCAAAAACAAAAACAAACAAAAACAAAGAAACAAACAAAAACAAAACAAAAAAAAGCAAAAACAACCCCCCCCCCCCTACAACCCCCCCCCCCCCCCCCCACACACACACAAAAAACCAAAAACCTGCCAGGAGGACAAAACACAGAGGGAAGGCCACACGTTTACCCCGACACCACCCAACTCTCTAGAACCTACAGAACAAGTTCCAGCACGCACACTGGCACATTCTATCATACGTCAACATGTAGGCTAGGCTAGGCCTAACGGGTACCAAGCCACCCTGACGCGCGAAATACGGGTAGACGTTTACGGTAAGTTTTACCACGCATGATTCGCTTCAGGATACAACGCCACAGGCCAAGAAAGAGGGTGTGGCATTTAGGGGACTGATATATGTAGCATACAGCTGTGCGGTTGTTTGTTTGTTTAACTATTGTTGTTGGTGGTGGTGTAGGCGTTGTTGTTGGTGTTGTTGATCTGCTGGTGTATGCAATACGATCAATACTACACACGACAATAAGGACAATCTTTTTCTTTTTTTTTTAAATTTAAAACACCATAGGTTCGTTCTCTTTCTCTACCCCCACCCACCTCTTCCCCCCTCCATCTCAATCAATATATCTGCCTATTCTCTCTCTCTCTCTCTTTGTCTCTGTCTCTGTCTGTCTGTCTGTCTGTCTGTCTGTCTGTCTGTCTGTCTGTCTGTCTGTCTGTCTGTCTGTCTGTCTGTCTGTCTGTCTCTCTCTCTCTCTCTCTCTCTCTCTCTCTCTCTCTTCTCTCTCTCTCTCTCTCTCTCTCAGAATATCTTGCCCACACGTTAAATCCTGTTCCGCTTTTCGTAAGAGTAGGCCATTGTGTGCCGGTGGGAACAGATGACAATTTTTACACAACTGCATACACACGGGGACTGGATGAAAAAAGCACACGAATGCTTATTATATTATCCCCGATATAAAAGAATAAAATGTTTTTTTTAAATCTCTCTCTGTCTCTCTATCTATCTGTCTCTGTTTCATTGTGTCTCTCACTCTCTCAATCTCTGTGTCTCGGTCTGTCTCTATCTATTGGTGCGCGCGCGCGTGCGTGTGTGTGTGTGTGTGTGTGTGTGTGTGTGTGTGTGTTGTGTGTGTGTGTGTGTGCGTGCGTGCGTGCGTGCGTGTGTGCGCGTTGTTGTTATGTGTGTGTATGTGTGTGTGTGACTGTTACCTTCTCTCTCTCTCTCTCTCCTTCTCTCTCTCTCTCTCTCTCTCTCTCTCTCTCTCTCTCTCTCTCTCTCCTCCTCCCTTCTCTTTCCCCCCCTCTCTCTCTCCCTCTCTCTCTCTACCCCTCCATCTCCCCATCTCCACCCCCCCCCCCGTACCATTACTAGCAAATGCATAACCACTGCACTGGCAGCCAACAATATTGATGTTGTCCCATCTCCAAGTTACTTCGCAATCCTTACTGCCATTCTTTCTGCCTGCCTGCCTGCGAACTGTTCTTTGGTATATCATTATTCGTTATCAGAGGGCTCCTGTGGGGATGTCGGGGAGCGTGTCAGCATCAATACTACCCCCACCTTCTTGAAAATTATGTGCTAGCAAGTTCCTCTTTTCGATCCCTTCTCTTTCTTTCTGCCTTGTTCCTTTTCTTCTCTTTACCTCTTTCTTGGTCTATTTTCTGTCCTATTCGTCCATTTTCCTGCCATTTTGTTTTCCAGAAAGACTTTGAAGATGACTGTTCTCTCTCTCTCCCATGCGGAAGTGGGACGCGAAATTACGAAGAAGAAGAAAAAGAAGAAGAAGAAGAAAAGAAGAAGAAGAAGAAGAAGAAGAAGAAGAAGAAGAAGAAGAAGAAGAAGAGAAGAATACAAAGAAGAATGCACAGAAGAAGAAGAAGAAGAAGAAGAAGAAGAAGAAGAAGAAGAAGAAGAAGAAGAAGAAGAAGAAGAAGAAGAAGAATACAAAGAAGAATGCACAGAAGAAGAAGAAGAAGAAGAAGAAGAAGAAGAAGAAGAAGAAGAAGAAGAAGAAGAAGAAGAAGAAGAAGAATGCAAAGAAGAAGAAGAAGAATGCAAAGAAGAAGAAGAAGAATGCAAAGAAGAAAAAGAAGAAGAATGCAAAGAAGAAGAAGAATGCAAAGAAGAATGCAAAGAAGAAGAAGGAAGAAGAAGAAGAAGAAGAAGAAGAAGAAGAAGAAGAAGAAGAAGAGAAGAGAAGAAGAAGAAGAAGAAGAAGAAGAAGAAGAAGAAGAAGAAGAAGAAGAAGAAGAAGAAGAAGAAGAAGAAGAAGAAGAAGAAGAAGAAGAATGCATAGAAGAAGATTGCAAAGAAGAAGAAGACGTATGAATGTAAAAGAAAGGATGATATTGTAGCCTGATATAATTGTTTGACTTTTATCATTCTTCTTTCTGTCTATGACTAAAAAAACAACAACAAAAAACCAACCTCAAGTACATGTGCGCGTGCGGATATATGCTTAAATATAAGTGTGGGTAAGTGTGTGTGTGTGTGTGTGTGTGTTTGATTTGTATGAGCATGTGCGTGCGTGCATGCATACGTGAGTGAGTTGCGTATATGTATGTATGTATGTATGTATGTATGTATGTATGTATGTTGTATGTATGTATGTATGTATGTATGTATGTATGTATGTATGTATGTATGTAAGTATGTATGTATGTATGCGTGTATATATGCGTGTGTGTGTGTGTGTGTGTGGGGTGTGTGTGTGTGTGTGTGTGTGTGTGTGTGTGTGTGTGTGTGTGTGTGTTGTGTGTGTGTGTGTGTGTGTAGCCTACGTGAAGGAGTGAGTTTTACAGTGTATTATTATCATACTATTATCACTATTGTTGATGTTATTCTTATTGTTATTATTATAATCATTGTATTATCTTAAGTTCCTATTGAGTTCATTTTGTTGTTATGAGTTGTAACAATGTTGTAGCCAAATAGTTTTGGGTGGACTTTTCTTGGTTGTTCACTTGTTTATTTCATTATGTTCTCTTGTTTGCTCTTTATCTATTAACGCTTTTCTTTTTCTTCCATAATCAAAATCATTTTATTGTGACTTCTGATTTTGTCTTCTAAATGAGTGCATTTTTACTACCTATTATATATAGTGTCCTTATTCTTTTATGTTGTTTGGTACTGCGTATAGTTTTACTGTTTAGTATCTTTTTATCTTGATGTTATCCCTGAAAAGGGCGGGGATTGGATGTAAAAGAGCACATGAGTGCTTATCTATTATCCTCGAATAAAAGAATTTGCCTTGCCTTGCCTTGCCTTGCCTTGCCTGCCCCTCTCCCTCTCCCTCTCCCTCTCTCTCTCTCTCTCTTTCTCTCTCTCTCTTTGTGTGTGTGCGTACCGTGTGCCGCGCGTGCGTACATAGGCCTACGTACATGTGCGCGCGCGTGTGTGTATGTGTGTGTGCGTGTGTGTGTGTGTGTGTGCGTGTGTGTGTGTGTGTGTGTGTGTGTGTGTGTGTGTGTGTGTGTGTGTGTGTGCGTGCGTGCGCGGGTGTGTGTGTGTGTGTGTGTGTGTGTGTGTGTGTGTGTGTGTGTGTACGTGTGTGTACGTGTGCGTGTGTGTACGTGTGGGTGGGTGGATGGGGTTTTATTTATTCATAATTTATTTATTCTTTTATATCGATGATAATGGAATCAGCACTCATGTGCTTTTTTACATCCAGTCCCCATGTGGATGCCGTTTTGTAAATTTTGTCATGTTCTCACCGATACACAATGGTCTACTCTT
>CM060345.1:35858054-35860554 GCA_030674155.1 Stramonita haemastoma
TGATTAATGAAATAAGCACTCGTGTGCTTTTATACACCCAGGCCTCGTGTGCATGCAGCAGTTTCTGTCAATTTTGTCATTCGTTCCCACCGGCACACGAGGGCCTAGTCTTCCGAAAAACGGAACGGATTTTAACATGTGCGCAAGATTTTCTGCGTGCGTTCGCACACAGGACCTCGGTTTATAGTCTCACCCGAAGGACATTTGGGAGGAGTGGAGTCGGCACTGAAGTTTACTTTAGAGGAAAAATCTTCTTGAACGAGATTCGAATCTAGATCAGCAGATCTTGAGCGCGTCACTCTAACCACTAGGCTATCCTGTTCCCCTCAATAGGCCTGTGTGTCAATATACCTGTGTGTGAACAGGTCTGTACGGCGATAGTATGGCACTAGTGTGGCACTAGTGTGGCACTAGTGTGGCAATAGTTTGGAAACAGGCCTGGTAATAGCACTGTGTGGCAGGTAGTCGAGAGGTAACGCACCTGCCAAGACAGCAGAAAGTCCGGGTCAGAAGTGTGCGGTGGTTTGATCCCCGTCCGGGCCCGAAATTTTTCCCCATCCATTAGGCCGTGAGTGGTGGTCTGGGTGCTAGTCGTTTGGGATGAGACGACAAACCGAGGTCCCGTGTGTTACACAAAAATATTTAGCGCACATAAAAGAACCCATGGCAACAAGAGAGTTGTCTCTGGCAAAATTATGTAGAAAAAACCCCACTCTGATCGAGAAACAAATACAGTTGCAGACAGGAAAAGAAAAAAAGTGGGTGGCGCTGATCTTGTGGCGACGCGCTCTCCCGGGGTGGGGAGAGCAGCCTGAATTTGACGCAGAGAAATCAGCTGTGACTTAAAGGGGTGTAAAAAATGTAAAAAAAAAAAAAAAAAAAAAAAAAAAAAAATTCGGGGGAATTTTTTGTGTAGAACACCAGACAGAACCATCTGCAGGATCTGAGTTTGCATGCATTTAGTTCTGATGTGTGTCATTTTGGCACCCCATGCCATTGCCACACAATACGGTGTTTTGGCATTATCGGGTAAAACGTGCTGTGGCACTGTGCCAAAAGTTAGAATCCCTTTCATAAATTGACAATAGGTGGGTTGGGTAAAGTGATGACCATTTATAGAGCTTACATGACATGACATCACGGCTGAATTTAAGTCAGTGAACTGAAACAGGGTGGCATAAATGAAATCAAGAAGGAAGAAATTCGACCTCGTAGATTATTTATGACTTTGAAAAGAGAGAGAGGGGGGGGGTGAAGAGAGAGAAAGGATGGGTGAAAAGAGAGAGGAGAGAGAGAGAGAGAGAGAGAGAGAGAGAGAGAGAGAGAGAGAGAGAGAGAGAGAGAGAGAGAGAGAGAGAGAAGGGAGGGAGGGGGGTCGAAAAGAAGAAGATGAAGTAGAAAGAAAAGAAGAAGACACAGAAAAAGAAGAAGAATTACAAAGAAGAAGAAGGAGAAGAGAGAGAGAGAGAGAGAGAGAGAGAGAGAGAGAGAGAGAGAGGAGAGAGAGAGAGAGGAGTGAGAGAGAGAGACAGAGAGAGACAGAGAGAGACAGAGAGAGAGAGAGAGACAGACAGAGAGAGAGAGACAGACAGAGAGACAGAGACAGACAGACAGACAGACAGACAGACAGATAGAGAGATAGAGATAGAGACAGACAGATAGAGACAGAGAGATAGAGATAGAGACAGAGAGAGAGACAGAGACAGAGAGATAGAGATAGAGACAGAGACAGAGAGAGACAAAGACAGAGAGAGAGAGGAAACGAAACGAAGCAAAAGGAAATTTCATTTTATATTCAGACTTTTTCCCAACCAGCCCTTGGCGTGCTATATAATGCATTCACATACAATGCTTATCTTGCCAGCTGCCCATAGTTATAGGATCTTAGTATGTGTTGTTGGGGCTGGAACATGGAGAAACCTGTTACAGGTATACAGGGAGTGGGATGGGGGTGGGGAGTGGGGTGGTGTAGCACCGTAGCTGTTGTTGTTGTAGTTTGATTTACAGTCTCTTCACACTTGGTGATATTAGACTAATATCAGGTATCACCATATCAAGACTACAGGTACCATGTGTAGCCTACCTTTTCAAAATGTTCTCATCTATTTAGTCCTAACGCCTCATTTTATTTTTAAATTTATTTTTATTTTGTTTTTGTTTTTTATCGACGATAAGGGAATAAGCTCTCATGTGCCTTTTTTACATCTAGTCCCCGTATGTATGCAGTTTTGTAAATCTTGTCATCCGTTCCCACCGGCACACAATGGCCCACTCTTACGAACAGTGGAACATGATTTAACGTTTGCGCCAGATGTTCTGCGTGCGTTCGCACACGGCGCCTCGGTTTATTGTCTCATCCGAAAGACTTTGGGGGAGAGTGGAGTCAGCACTGATCTTAACTCCAGGGGAAAAATCCACTCGAACAGGAATCGAACCCGGATGGTCAAATTGCGAGCGCAATGTTCTGACCACTAGGCTATCCCGTCTCCCTCAGCTGAGT
>CM060345.1:35870554-35875554 GCA_030674155.1 Stramonita haemastoma
GGGGTTTGGGGGGGGGGGGGTTTGGATTTTGGGGTTTGGGATTTTGGGCTTTGGATTTCGGGGATTTGGGGTTTGGATAAGGGGGATTTGGGGGGGTTGGGGTTTTTGGATTTTGGGGTTTGGATTTCGGGATTTGGGGTTTGGATTTGGGGTTTGGATTTGGGGTTTGGATTTGGGTTTGGATTTGGGGTTTGGATTTGGGCGATTTGGGGTTTGGATTTGGGGGGTTAGGATTTCGGGATTTGGGACTTTGAGATTCGGGACTTTGGGGTTTGAGGATTTGGAGTTTGAATTTCGGATTTGGGATTTGGGACTTTGGGTTTTGGGGATTTGGGACTTTGGGATTTGGGGACTACCGCCTCTTTTGTTTATGTGTTTGTTTGTTTGGTGTTTGTTTGTGTATGTGTTTTGTTTATTTGTTTGTTTATTCATCTGTTGATTGATCTGTCTGTTTATTTATCTATTACCCTTTCAAAAAATCTGTTTATGTATAGATTTATTTGTCTATTGATTGATTGATTTATTTGTTCATTTTCTTCATTGATTGATTGAAGGATTGATTGATTTTTTATTTATTCATTTATTCGTTGATTGATTGATTGATTGATTCATTCATTCATTGATAGATTGATTGATTCATTGATTGATTGATTGACTGATTCATTTATTTATCTATTCATTAATTTCGAGGATAATGGCTTGTTTGAGGGGACTGAAGTTTTGAGTGACACGAGTTTGGGCTTTGGAGTTGACTTTCTGTTGGGTTGACTTGGGTTGAGTTCACTTAACTTGACCTTGGGAGAGTGGACTTTATCGCAGTTGATTTGACCTTGACCTGAGTTGACCTTGACCTGAGTTGATTTGTCCTGATTTGACCACGACCATCATCATCATTATAATGATCATCATCATCACCATCATCATCATAATCACCATCACTATTATCACCACCACTATCATTATCATGATCATCATCATCACCATCATCATCATTATAATCATCATCATCATCACCATCATCATAATGATCATCATCATCATCATCATCATCATCACCATCACCATCATCATCATCATCATCAATCATCATCACCATCATCATCACCATCATCATCACCATCATCATCATCATAATGATCATCACCATCATCATCATAATGATCATCACCATCACATCATCATCATCATCATCATCATCATCATCATCATCATCATAATGATCATCATCATCACCATCATCATCATTATAATGATCATCATCATCACCATCATCATCATCATCATCATCATCATCATCATCATCATCATCATCATCATCATCACCACCACCATCATCATCATAATCATCATCACTTTTATCATCATCACCATCACCACCATCATGATCATCACATCGCCATCATCATCATTATCACCATCACCACCATCATGATCATCATCATCGCTATCATCATCATTATCACCATCACCACCATCATGATTATCATCACGATCATCATCACTCATTATCACCACCACCACCATCATCACCATATGACCACATCCATCATCATGCCTTCTATGTGTTTTCTGTGGCCACCAAACTTAATCTATTTTTGTCATTTTTCTCTCCTCTCTTCCCAAACCCCTCTCCACTTACACCCCCTCTGCCCTTCCTAAAAACCACCACCACCACCACCACCACCAACGACAACAACAACAATAACAATTACCACCACCACCAACACCACTACCACCATCACCACCAAACACCACCACACACAAACACCACCACACAACTACCACCACCACTACCACCACCACTACCACCACCACTACCACCATACCACCACCATCATCAATACCACCAACCACCACCCAACCACCAACAACCACAACCACCAACCACCAACCACCACCCCTACCACTACCACCACCACCACCAACCAACAACAACACAACCACAACCAACACCACCACAAACCACCTCCAAAAACATAAACAACAACCACCAACCACCACCACCAACCCCCCTAAAACCCACCCCCACCCCCCACCCCCCTACCCCCTACCACCAACCCCCCCTAACACCCCAACCACCACCCACCACCACCACCAACCCCTCCACCCCAACCACCAACCACCACCCACCAACACCCCTACACCACCCTTACCACCAACCCACCACCACCACCACCCACCCCCCCTAACCGCCCCAACCCCCACCCCACCCCCACCACCACCACCACCACCCACCCACCCAACCCCTACCCCCACCTACCCCCCCACCACCACCACCACAACTCCCCCCCCCCACCACCCCAAAACCTCCCAGGAGTGAACCCACAAGCCAAGGTGCGCCTGTTCGGGCCCCAGTCTCAGCCGGGTGTGGGCTATGTGCAAGTGCAGGGGCCCAACAACCAGTGGGGCTACGTCTGTGACGATGGCTGGGACGTCAATGCTGCCAAGGTCGTCTGCAAGGAACTCTGCTACCAGTGAGTTGGGGATTTAGAGGGGAGGGGGAGAGGAGAGAGGAGGAGAGAGAAGAGAGACAGAGAGACAGAGACAGAGAGAGAGAGAGACAGACAGAAGACAGACAGACAGACAGACAGACAGACAGACAGACAGACAGACAGACAGACAGACAGACAGAGTGAGAAGGAGGAGTAGAAGGGGAGAGAGGAGAAGAGGGGTGAAGGAGGAGGTGATGGGGGAGAAGAGGAAGCAGAGCAAAGGGAAGGGGAAGGAGGAGGGGGAGAGAAAAAAAGGGGAGAAGAAGAAGAGAGAGAGGAACAGAGGGGAGGAAGGGGGAGGAGAGTAAAATGAAATGTGTAGTATGTACTGACTTTGTATTCATTGGTCGTTAGTGGTTGTTATAGTAGGGTTACTACTACTACTACTATTACTACTACTACTACTACTACTACTACTACTACTACTACTACTACTACTACTACTACTACTACTACTACTACTCTTCTTCTTCTTCTTCTTCTTCTTCTTCTTCTTCTTCTTCTTCTTCTTCTTCTTCTATTTCTTCTACTACTTACCACTGCTGCTGCTGCTGCTGCTGCTGTGTGCTACTAGTCTAGTTGTAATAATGGTAAATGATAACAACAACAATATATGGAATTTATTTAGCGCTGAATCATGTAAAGCAAATAAATCGAAGCGCTAATGAGCGCTAAATAAAGAAAGACAGAAAGGAAGAAAGAAAAAAAGAAAGAAAAAGAAAAGAAGAAAAGAAAGAAAAGAAAGAAATAAAAAAAGAAAGAAAAACAAAAACGAAAGAAAGAAAGAAAGAAAAGAAAGAAAGAACGAAAGAACGAAAAACGAAAGAATCGAAACGAACGAACAACGAACGAAAGAAAGAAAGAAAGAAAAAAGAAAGAACGAAAGAAACGAACGAAAGAACGAACGAAAAGAACGAACGACGATGAAGAAAGAAAGAAAGAAAGAAAGAAAGAAAGAAAGAAAGAAAGAAAGAAAGAAAGAAAAAAAAAGAAAGAAAAGAAGGAAAGAAAGAAACAAACAAACAAGAGAAAGAAAGAAAGAAAGAGTGAGCGAGCAAGATATCTATCTATCTGTCTGTCTGTCTGTCTGTCTGTCTGTCTGTCTGTCTGTCTGTCTGTCTGTCTGTCTGTCTGTCTGTCTGTCTGTCTATCTAACTAACTAACTAACTAAGTAACTAACTAACTAAATAACTAACTAAATAACTAACTAAGTAACTAGTTAAATCAATCAATCAATCAATCAATCAATCAATAAACAAATAAACAAACACAAAACAAATAACCAAATAAACAACAAACAAACCAACCTTTCACACCACAGGCAGTCTCTGGCGGAGTCGACGATGAAGAAAGAGTTCCAGGTGGGGGTGTCCTCCCCCAACATCATCCTGGACGACGTGCAGTGTGTGGGCACTGAGGCGCGACTGGAGGACTGCCAACACAGGGCCTGGAACCAGCACAACTGCGACGCCTCCGAACTCGCCTCCGTCACCTGTGTGCGCGTTAACTACCCCACGCCCACACGTGAGTCACAGGGGAGAGGGAGGTGGGGGTGTGGGGGTTGGGGTGTGGGTGGTGGTGGGTTGGGGTGAGGGTGGGTGGGGTGTGGGTGGTGGTGGGGTTGGGGTGGGGTGGGGTGGGTGGTGAGTGTGGGTGTGGGCGGGGCGTGGGGGGTGCCCTTGGGTCACTCCTGTCCATACCAAGGCAGTGTGCATGTTTGGGCATATGGCAGGGTTTTCGCTGATCCACCGGTCGTAGCGGGGCTGCCGTTTCTACACATAAGATGGCCGGTTTTTTTTTTTTGCCAGGATGCACACAATAATTATGTGTGTAAACATGGCCGGATTTGTAAAGAATGCACACAATAATTATGTGTGTGAAAAATGGCCGGATTTGTAAAGAATGTACACAATAATTGTGTGTGTAAAAATGGCCGGATTTGTAATGGATGCACACGATAATTATGTGTGTAAAAATGGCCGGATTTGTAAAGAATGCACACATAATTATGTGTGTGTTGACAGTGCTCGGGATCTCTGCTTCAGAGATCTTCAGTCTCTGCTTCTCTTCTCTCCTTCAGAGATTTGCAGTGGGGGGGGGGGGGGGAAGGGGGGAAGGGAAGGGGGAAGGTGGGGAGTCAGCGCTTATATTAACTCCAAGGGCAAACATCTTTTCAAACAGATCCATCAGTGAAAATTGAAATCTCTGTCTAGTTTGGTGATTCCTTTATTTAGTGAGGAGTGTGAGGTAATTTAGTGAGGTTGTTGTTTATGTTTAGTGAGGTGGTTAGTGAGCTGTTTGGAGTTTGGTGATTTAGTTAATAGCTTGAAGTTTAGTGATTTGCTAAGGAGTTTGGTGATTAAGTGAATAGTTTGGAGTTTACTGATATAGTTAATAGCTTGAAGTTTAGTGATTTACTAAAGAGTTTGGTGATTTAGTGAAAAGTTTGATGATTGTGTGTCGATTTAGTGAGAGTCTAGAGAATAGTTTGGTGACTTAGTGAAGTGT
>CM060345.1:35885554-35888054 GCA_030674155.1 Stramonita haemastoma
AGCATTCATGAGGCTTTTCTAACATCCACTTCCCGTGTGTATGCAGTTTTTATCAATTTTGTCATCTGTTTCCATCGGCACACCATGGCCTATTCTTTCGAAAAGCGTAACGGGATTTAACGTGTACGCAAGATGTTCAGCGTGCGTTTGCACACGGGGCCTCGGTTTAAAGTCTCATCTGAAGGACTTTTGGGAGAGTGGAGTCAGCACTGATGTTAACTCGAGGGGAAAAATCCCCTTGAACGGGAATCGAACCCGGGTCGTCAGATTGCGAGCGCAATGTTCTGACCACTAGGCTATCCCGTCCCTGATGTGCGGGTAACCATCAAGCATTTGCTCCTGGAGTGTCAGATGTTCAGGATATTAGACACAAGCGTTTTATTGCAGACTCCTTAAAGATCCTTTTTCGGGATGTTCCACCGGACACCATTTTTAACTTCCTGAGAGAATCTGGCTTTTTCCGTCTGATATGAGTGAAAGTGGTATGGTTGCTCTCTAAGGACTAGGTTGTTTTAAGGAACCTGGTTTGGGTTTTATCTCATCTGATGTGTGATTGATGTGGGTTTTTTTCCCACAACGCGGTGTCCGTCCTGGACTGACCCTTATGGCTGACCAGGACGTCGATACAAGCAAGGACAGTGGAGTGGTTTTATACCCCCGTTTTAACCCGAGTACTGACCATTCCAGTAGCGTGGAGAGGGGAAGGGTCTGCTGCATGGGTAACAGCTCGCCCTCCATACTCACTTACCCAGGCTTTGCGCTCTAAAGACGAGAGCGCAATTCCATAGTCTTCCCAGACTGAGGGGTGCCTCGTACTATTTAACCCGTATATAGTTGTTTATCTATTCAGAGTTTTAACATTTTAACGAGGTGACAACCCCGATAGTTATAACCTCTGTGGTCGGCACGAGGCTGTAAACGATTGGAACCTTGAAACCACCCTTCCCCACCCCTCACCTATCTATCTATCTATCTATCTATCTATCTATCTATCTATCTATCTATCTATCTATCTATCTATCTATCTATCTATCTATCTATCTATCTATCTATCTATCTAGTCCTCTTTGTGCTCAGGTAGCACATAAGGCCTCAACTAGAGCCCGCCACTGATGTCGGTCGGCTGAAACAGGCTCCAGACGGCCCCATGTCCAACCCTTTTCCTTCATCTCCCTCACCCCGACCCCTACCAAAATTGACAGTGTCGTTGTGGTCCCTGCAGCAAAACCAGACGCACATCGTGTACACCAACACCATCATCATCGAGCCCACCAGCCGGGAGGGCGCCATCAGCCGCGTGAACACGTACCACGTGCAGCTCATCTGCGAGATGCCCCGCAACGCCACCGTGGACAGAGAGGTCCAGCCCCTCACCGAGACCGTCACCCAGAGGGCAGAGGGCGTCTTCGTCATCAAGATGACCATCTACCAGGTTTGTTGTCGTCTTCATCGTCGTTGTCGTCATCGTCATCATTGTCATGACCATCTACCAGGTTTGTCGTCTTCTTCATCGTCATCGTCATCGTCATCGTCATCAAGATGACCATCTTCCAGGTTTGTCGTCTTCACCACCACACCACCACCACCACCACCACCACCACCACCACCACCACCACCACCACCATCATTCTCATCATCATCATCATCATCATCATCATCATCATCATCATCATCATCATCATCAAGATGACCATCAATCAGGTTTGTCATCATCAAGATGACCTTTTATCAGGTTTGTCTTCGTCATCATCAGTAGTACTAGGCACACATCAGTCTCAGAAAACTATGGAGTTGCACTCTTGTCTTTAGAGCGCAAAGGCTGAGTTGGTAAGTATAGAGGGCAAGCTGTTACCCATGCAGCAGACCCCCCCCCCACTCTCCACGCCACTGGAATGATCCATTGGAAAGGCATCATCATCAGTATGACCATCTATTAGGTTTGTCTTCTTCGACATCAAGATGACCCTCTGTCAGGTTTGGGGTTGTTGTTGTTGTTGTTGCTGTTGTTGAAGTTATATCAGAGTCCCAGCGGCAATACTCCACTGTGGACAGAAGGTCAGGAGGTCAGGAGGTCTCCCACTTCAGCGCCTCGGGCCACCCCAAAAATAGAACAGTTCTGTTGAAGCAGCGAGATAGAACGGCCACCCCAAAATAGAACAGTTCTGTTGAAGCAGCGAGAGAGAGCGGCCCACGCAATCACCGAAGTGCTGCACGAGCCAAAGTTCCAGTTATGGGTTTGGGGTTCCATCCTTGGGCTGTTCATAGGGACGTACAGGGATGGCTCAGTGGTCACAGCACTCGCTTTCCTCCCCCAGCCAATGTTAAACAGCATCGAGCGAGGTTACCCATTGGATGGGTGACTTGTTTTCGCGCGCCTTGGCTTCAGTACAGTCCCCCCAATTCACCCAGCCGTCAATGGGTACCTGCCCTCTTTTAGGGTCAGGGAGGGTAAAGCAGCGAGGGAGAGGAGATGGGCGCCGCCCTCAATATGCTGGCCCCT
>CM060345.1:35893054-35900554 GCA_030674155.1 Stramonita haemastoma
CACACGTTAATTAAAACACGTTCCTCTTTCCAAAGAGTAGGCCATTGTGTGTGGGAAGAACGGGTAGAGCAAGAGGAAAAATAAAAACACAGGCACGCTTGTGTCGGGTTAAGAAAAATAATTGTCCCCGAAGTCGGCATGCGGCTACCTGAGTGATAGAGCACACGGGGGAATACGCCAAATCTCGCCATTGTGGAGCCTTGGGGCTCTTGAAAAATCAAACTGTAACCAAAAATGACATGCTTTTTTTATCATTATCTTGTTTGTTTATTTATTGCCAATGTTTTAATACGTGCCTGTTTGTTTCGTCAAAATGGGTTGTGATTCGACTGGAAAGCAAAATGGCGTGTGTTGCTTTGTTTATGTCTTGATGTTTTCTTTGTTTGATGACGTAGCCCTCGCACAGAATGAAGGTCATGTGATATCAGTGTTTCCTACGCTGTCATTGGTGTAACATAAGCCACGTGACCAAAGATGTCTTCCGTCCCAGTTTGGTACGGCTGTTTTGGTTGGCTGGCAGAACTTGAGGTGTAGGAGAGGGGGAGGGAGGGGGAAGGTGGTGTTTGTGGGTTTGATGCTGAACTGCTGTGATATTTTCGCCCTGTGCTGATGTTTCAACATGACTTGATGTTACATAATTTATTATAATTACACGTATAGAGCTAGACTCTGAAGCTTTTGAATAGTTTTAGAAGCCATCTCTTTCTTCCCCTGCTCTCTGTCTCTGTCTCTCTCTCTCTGTCTCTCTCTGTATCTCTGTCTCTGTCTCTGTCTGTCTGTCTGTCTGTCTGTCTTCTCTCTCTCTCTCTCTCTCTCTCTCTCTCTCTCTCTCTCTCTTTTCTCTCTCTCTCTCTCTCTCTCTCTCTCTCTCTCTCTCTCTCTCTCTCTCTCTCTCTCTCTCTCTCTCTCTCTCTCTCTCTCTCTCTCTCCTGCTCGCTCACATTCTGTGTGTGTGTGAGTGTGTGTATGCTTGTGTGCTTGTGTGAGTGCATGCATGCATGCATGCAAATATGCATGCCTGTAAAACATCTGTATGCGTGTGTGCGTCAGTTCTTGCTTCCTGCATATATCATGTGTTTAGTCTGTGCTCGCGAACATGCATATCATCATGCAAAGTGCTACTCTCTATGGCTTGTCTACAGAATATTGAAGTCGTATTGTACAGTAATAAAGTAAGGCAGGCGATCACACTATGTATACTACAGAATATTGAAGATGTATTAACAAATGTTTCGTACAGTAATGAAGTAATGTGATCCTATGGTGTATACAACAGACTATTGAAGTTGCACTGTGCACTAACGAAGTCAGGGAATAGCAGTGTCAGTGGTGCGAAACTCGGCCCTAGAGCGGGGCAGCAGAGAGTCCTCAGAGGAGAAGCCTCCTTCAAACAAGTGTTTCGGGCCTTTAATCTTCCTTACACTCTAGGGGGGCCGGCCCACATCCAGTTCATGACTCTGGATGTCTCTCTGCTGCCCTTGTATGTATGTGATGAGTTCGAATCGATTCGAACCCATGATCTCTGGATATGCACACGTTTTTTTTTCTTGGGAGGGGGAATTAGCCACCTATGGTCACCACACCCGGTGTTTGCGGTTCAACCATATTGGGTTTACAGACCTCTGAAAACAACCTAAATCATTGGTTTTTACAGACCTCTGAAAAACTAAACTATAATATCATTGGCTTTACAGGTCGCTGAAAACAGCCATATTGGATTTATATATCACTGAAGACGACTATAACTACCATTGGCTTTGCAGATCATTGAAACCACGGAGAGAGATCACAATAAAGAAATCAGCTTTTTAAAACTGGCACACACTGCTGCATGGTGTGTTTTTTGTCTGAATGTTTTTCGGTTTGAAGATGTAGACAGACAGACAGAAAGAGAGACAGACACAACAAACAGACACACAGACAGAGAGACAGGTACAACAACAACAAACAAACAACACACAACACACACACACAGAGAGACAGGTACAACACATATACATAACACACACACACAGACGAACAACAAGAGCACGAGAAGAACAGAGACGAAGACGAGAGAAAGAAAGACAAAGAGAGAGGCATGAAGAGCAGAAGAGAAATGAGAGAGAGAGAGAGAGAGAGAGAGAGAGAGAGAGATATCTCAGCGAAAAAATGAGTATCAGCCGCTACCAGATTTATATCATAGTAACAAAATTGTAAACATTTATTTGTTCACATAAAATCAACTAGTAAGTTAGAAAATGAATAGAAACACGAAACGGCATGCATATAAATGGCAAAGAATTGCTGTGAAAGCATTATAGACGAACATGCTTGTTAATCAATTTCATGTATATTGGAAAAGATGGCAAGACTTCATTAAAATGAGGTTTGGGTGCATAAAACTGGTGACAGTTCTCCAGACATTTGTCCTGTTGTTTCCCATTACGTCACATCTTCAAAACCTGTAAACTCATGGTAAAAGAAAGTAAAAGGTAAAGGTAAAGAAAAGGTAAAGGTGTCCCATAACCTATGTGGTCCTAGGGGAGCGATGCATCAGAGACCTCAGCTTCTCTAGGGGCCAGCATATTGAGGGCGGCGCCCATCTCCTCTCCTCCTGCTTTACCTTCCCTGACCCTAAATAGGGCAAGTGCCCATTTACAGCTGGGTGAACTGGGGGGACTGTACCTGAAGCCAAGGCGCGCAAACGGTCACCCATCCACTTGGTAACCACACTCGATACTGTTTAACCTTGGGCTAGGAGAAAGCGAGTGCTCTGACCACTGAGCTATCCCGTCCCCAAAAAGCATGCAAACAAAAAAAGCAAAAAATATTAAAAATGAAGAATAAACATTAGTTAACAAGCACAAAGTTATCATTTACTATACTTTACCTCTGGGATCTAAATGGCCTGACAATAATTATTTGCGTAATCCGCAGCCCAGCTGAGAATGATCTGGACCTGTGTATTTCAAACGATCTGCATTCTTCTCCATCCCCGAGCAGAAGTATGCGCTCAAAGGTTTCCAGCTTATAATTCCCGTTTTTTCAACAATAGTTTACACTATATTTTCTTTCTTCTCTTGATCTCAGTTTTTGGTGGCAGCATTGGGGGCTACAGGATTATCCCATTATTCCTGTGAGAGAAAAACACCTCTGTATTTTCCAGAGGTGTTTCCCCATAAGTAACCAGGATGGTTAAACAAAACCATTGCCGAGACCTCTGATGATGGCTCATCTGGAGTCGAAACTCCAGTCAGGTCGGGCAAATCAAATTTAATTAAGAGTCCTACTGCAAAAGGGCCCCCAAGACTGTCACCAAAATATCCATTTATTCTACTGTATGTTTTTAAAATCTTTCGAAGCATTCTTGCAATGGTGAAGAAGTTGTAATGGGTTACCTACACTTGGCTTCCTTCCCCACTTTGATCCTGGAGGCACCAAACAAAACTTTAACTTTAACCCTCTCAGTGATAAAAATGCAAGTATATACAGTGTATAATAAAAACTCACCGCTTAACTGTAACCCTCTCAATGATAAAAAGCAAGTATATCTCATTAGAATAAACCGGCTGTTTAACTTTACCCTCTCACTAATAAAACAGGTAATATCATGTCTAAAAACAACAAAACAAAAACCTCTCAAAACAACCAAGAGTTAACCTTCTCAGTGAAAAGCAATATATATCAATGACTTAAAAACACAACCAAGGTTTTAACCCTCTCAGTATAAAAAAGAAGTATATACAATGACTTAAAACAAAACAAACACGAGTTACCTTCATGATAAAACAAAACAACAACAGGTTTAAACCCTCTCAGTGATAAAAACAAAACAACAACTAGGGTTTAACCCTCTCAGTGATAAAAACAAAACTACAACACGGTTAACCCTCTCAGTGATAAAACAAAACAACACAGGTTTAACCTCTCAGTGATAAAAAAAAACAACAACAGGGTTTAACCCCTCTCAGTGATAAAAACAAAAAACACAGGTTAACCTTCAGTGATAAAAACAAAACAACAACACGGGTTTAACCCTCTCAGTGATAAAACAAAACAACAAAGGTTTAACCTTCAGTGATAAAAACAAAACAACAACAGGTTAACCCCCTGATAAAACAAACAACAACAGGGTTTAACCCTCTCAGTGATAAAAACAAAACAACAACAGGTTATACCTCAGTGATAAAAAAAACAACAACAGTTAACCTCTCAGGAAAAAACAAAACAACAACGGTTTAACCCTCTCAGTGATAAAAACAAAACAACAACACGGGTTTAACCCTCTCAGTGATAAAACAAACAACACAGGGTTTACTCTCAGTGATAAAACAAAACAACAGGTTACCCTCAGTGATAAAAACAAAACAACAACAGGGTTTAACCCTCTCAGTGATAAAAGCCGGTGAGGAACGCCATGACGCACATGGCATGGCGGCCTGGATGTTGAGGAAAGACGTCCAGTGAGGACTCTCTCTCAGAAACTCTCTTCTCTGCTCCTCCGTCACTTCCGGTCTGCTGGAGCCAGACTTGGAATGCGCCGTAGGAATGCCGCAGATGAAGTCGAACCAGCGATGGCATTTGCCTTCCTCCACCCTCACCATGTCTTCTGCTCCTTCTCCTCCTCCTTCTCCTCCTCCTTCTCCTCCTTCTCCTTTCCCGTCTCTCGTCTCCATCTCCATCGCTGTCAGAAATGTGTGTAATTTTTTCTATTTATTTTATCATTATTATTATTTTATTTATTATTATTTTTTTTTTTTTTTTTTGGGGGGGGGGGGGGTTAAAAACCCACAAAAAATGGAAGTTTTTCCATTCCAGTGTGTTGAATGTTGTGTTGGGATGTGTTTTATTGTATTGTGTTTTATTGTATTGTGTTTTGTGTTGGATGTGTTTTATTGTATTGTGTTTATTGTATGTGTGTTGTGTTGGGATGTGTTTTATTGTTTGCGTTTGTGTGGGATGTGTTTTATTGTATTGTGTGTTGTGTTGTGATGTTTTATTGTATTGTGTTGTGTTGGATGTGTGTGTTGTGTTTGTGTTTTATTGTGTTGTGTTTGTGTTGTGATGTGTTGTATTGTGATGTTTTATTGTTTGTTTTGGTTGTGTTGTATTGTGTTTTGCTTTGTGTTGTGTTGTTTGTGTGTGCTGTATTGTATTATAATCATGTGCTTTCTGACTACACTGTGCTGTATTGTACTTATTCCTGTACTGTACTGTGTTGTACTGTACGTATTATACTGTACTGTGTTGCACTGTATGTACTGGTGTTTGTACTGTACTGTATTGTACTGTGCTGTTGTTGTACTGTACTGTGTTGTACTGTTGTGTTGTACTGTACTGTTGTACTGTGCTGGTGTACTGTACTGTTTGTACTGTCTGTGTTGTACTGTACTGTGTTGTACTGTACTGTATTGTACTGTGTGTGTTGTACTGTACTGTTGTACTGTTTGTATGTACTGTCTGTGTTGTACTGTACTGTATTGTACTGTGCTGTTTTACTGTGCACTGTGTTGACTGTTTTGTACTGTACTGTATTGTACTTGTTGTGTTGTACTGTACTGTGTTGTACTGTACTGTATTGTACTGTGCTGGTTGTACTGTACTGTATTTACTGTGCTGTGTTGTACTGTACTATGTTGTACTGTACTATGTTGTACTGTACTATGTTGTACTGTACTATGTTGTACTGTACTATGCTGTACTGTACTATGCTGTACTGTGTTGCACAGTATATGCTGTGTTGTACTGTACTGTACTGTACTGTACTGTGTTATACTGTACTTTACGTATTTACTGTATTGTACTGTACTGTGTTTACTGTACTTTACTGTATTGTACTGTATTGTACTGTACTGTGTTATACTGTACTTTACTGTATGTACTGTATTGTACTGTACTGTACTGTGTTGTACCGTCTGTACTGTGTTGTACTGCACTGTACTGTGTTACACTGCATCTTCGGCTGTGACAATGTACTGTAATGTACTGTACTTTACACTGCTGTACGGAGTGTGTTGTGCTGTATTGTATTGCCTTGTACTGAATTGTATTTTACTGTATTCTACTGTGCACGGCTTTCTCTCACGGCAACTTTTTTCTGCATAAAATTCGGTAATTCTCCTCAAAAGGAGCGTGTCGCCACAAGAGCACTTCCACCCATTCTTCAAAAGAAAATGTCTGCATGTGTTTTTCTTTCCATTGTGAGAGTGACTCTCTTCCTACAGAATTTTGCCACAGACGACTCTCTTACTGCCGTGGGTTCTTTTTACGTGCCCTGAAATGAGCAGTGCACACGGGACCTCGGTTTATCGTCTCATCCAAAAGACTAGCGCTCAGACCACCACTCACGGTCTAGTGGATGGGGAGGGGGAGAGTTTCGGGCACAAAGGGGGATTGAACCACCTCACACTTGAAACCCCATTTTGTTTTCTTTCATTTCATTTATTCTTTAATATCGAGACTAATGGAATAAGCGCCCATGTGCTTTTTACATCCAGTCCCCGTGTATACGCAGTTTTGGAAATCTTGTCATCTGTTCCCACCGGTACACAATGGCCTACTCTTACGAAAAGCGGAACAGGACTTAAACTGTGCTCAAGATGTTCTGCCTGCATTCGCACACGGGGCCTCGGTTTATAGTCTCATCTGAAAGACTTTTGGGGAGAGTGGAGTCAACACTGATGTTAACTCCAGGGGAAAAAAACCCTCGAACGGGAATCGAACCCGGGTCGTCAAACTGCGAGCGCAATGTTCTGACCGCTAGGCTATCCTGTGCCCCTAGGCAGGTAGGTGCGTTACCTGTAGACCACAGACCTACATACCTAACTTACCTTTCGTGCTGGAAGGGGCAGGGGTAGGGGGCCAGTCATCTCTGTCGTCTATCCGTGCGTTCGTCAGCTTGTCTACACGCGTCCACCATGTCATGTTTCGTAACTGGCACACAGACAGACACACAAACACACAGAAACATAGACAGACACACAGACACAGACACAGACACACAGACACAGACAGACACACAGACACGCAGGCACACAAACACAGACACACAAGCACACAAACACACAGACACACAGACACACAGACAGACACACACACACGCAGGCACAGACAGACACACAGACACAGGCACACAGACACACAGGCACACAAGCACACAAACACACAGACACACAGACACACAGACACAGGCCCTGTGATTAATGCATATTGAAGACGCAGCAGTCACCCAGTGTTTGCTCAAACACAGGATAATCTTTATGAAAATGCGAAAACAAAATGATGGTAATGTTACATATACGCGCACGCCTGCGTGCACACACACACACACACACACACACACACACACACACACACACACACACACACACACACACACACACACACACACACACACACACACACTCAGGCCTGCAGGTGCACATTTACACGTAGCAACATATTTTTCAGTGAAATAGATAAATTCATAAATCAATGAAATGAATAAATGAATGAATGAGAAGGAATGAATGAATGATG
>CM060345.1:35918054-35930554 GCA_030674155.1 Stramonita haemastoma
CAAAAGAATGGACAATTTTGAAAGAAGTGCACCGCACACCAAGAAGAGAAAAATTAGCGCTGACGCTGATAAATCCCTCGCTGAGAATGAAGGGAAAAGGAAGAAGGCAGGTAGTGATTCAGAATTTGTCACCGACAGTGTTTCTGATAAGGCAGAGGAACTGGAAAAAGAGCTGATAGCAGAAGCTACAGAGGAGGAGGATGACGATATTTTTGCTGAAATGGCATCATCTTTTGACGATAATGAAGAAAAAGGACCACCGGTCTCAGGAAAATTGGCAAAGCTGCTTGAATCCAGATTTGGATCAAAACTTCCAGACAGAAAGCTGAGGGAAAAACTGACAAAGTACCCGATTCCCGAAAATTGCGCATACCTGGGCGTTCCCCGAACAAACCAGGAAGTTTTTTCTGTCCTCAAGCCCTTCACTAGAAAGACAGACATTCGGATGGCAAATACACAGAAAACACTGTCAAAAGCTGCCATAGCCATAACCCTCTGCACCGACCGACTTTTGAGGGTAAGAGATACCATCTCAGGGCAGGATGCCACTACAGTACGCAGTGAACTGACCGGATGCATAGCTCAACTTTCAGATGCCCTTGCCCTCACAGGTCACGCCAACCATGACCTGTCCCAGAAACGGAGAGACATGCACCGACCCTGCCTACCCCGTGAACTCTCTGGCATATGTGCACCTCAGGTTGCCATGACCCCAGAACTACTGTATGGCTCTGATTTTCACAAATGTCTAAAAGAAGTGCAAGAGTCCCAGAAACTCGGTCAGAACATGCGTGGTCAGCAAAAGAGGAGCACGTGGCAGCATAACAACAGTAGCTCTTTTTTAGGCCGGAAGCCGTGGAGGCAGGGGCAGGGGGGGAGTTCCTTCGGTCAAGCAAACAAAGTGTTTTGGAAGAAGGGTCAGAAAAACAGCCACTGGCAGTAACTCGATCTTTGACAGAACCGCCCCTCCCTTCTGGAAACAAGGTTAGTGAGTTTGAACTTTGCTTGCCTTCTTTGTGTGCTTATCTTGAAATGAAGCATGATAACTTTAAAGCAGGAAGCATAAAGGAAAAGCTGTCGCACTGGAATGAACTAACTTCTGACCCTGATGTACTTGAAACAGTTGAAGGAATTAAAATCACTTTTGATGATTGCCCAGTAGACATAAAGCAAAGTTCGCAAAGGTTGTTTAGCAAGCGTGAAAACTATGCTGTTGACTCTGAAATAAGAAACTTGTTGAAAAAAGGTGTGATAAAAGAGTCTTTACCTGAATCAGGACAAGTTGTCTCACCTATCTTTGTTAGGGAGAAAAAAGACGGATCATTTAGAATGATTTTAAATCTGAAAGCTCTGAACAAAAATGTGGAATATAAGAAATTTAAGATGGAAACAATATATACAGCTTTGGATCTAGTTACACAAAATTGCTTTTTCACATCAATTGATCTGAGAGATGCATATTACGTCATAGCAGTAGAGGAGACTTTTCGGAAATATCTGAAATTCAGATGGAGAGAAAAACTGTACTGTTTTCAGGCAGCTGCTATGGGACTCAGTCCGATTCCCAGAAAATTCACAAAACTCATGAAACCTGTCCTAGCACGCTTACATGATATGGGTCACCTGATCACTTCATTCATTGATGACAGTTTGATTGTGGGAGAGACTGAAACAGAAGTTGTACAGTGTGTGGTAGACAGATACAATTATTAGACTCTCTAGGTTTCTATGTACATGAAAAGAAATCACAGTTCATGCCTGTGCAAGAAATCACCTACCTGGGTTTCAAAATAAACTCAACAGACATGACAGTCACACTGACAGATGAACGGAAACAAAACTGCTGTGTGCATGCATTCTATTATTCAATCAGGAAAGTACAACTATAAGATCTCTGGCATCTTGTATTGGACTAATGGTTTCTTGTTTTCTTGCTGTGCCAATGGGTCCTTTGTACTACAGAGCACTTGAACAAGATAAGTGTTCCGCACTTAAACTAAGCAAGGGGAACTGGGAAAAGCCTGCTGTGTTATCAGCTGAAGGGAAGACAGAGCTAGAATGGTGGATTAATAACATAGACAAGCAAAAGGCTCCCATTCAGAGATCAGACCCCACCATTACTATGAAGACAGACAGTTCACGTACAGGATGGGGTGCTTGGGTTGTTGACACCAAATCACAAACGCAAGGCATGTGGAGTGAGAAAGACAAAGAAGGACACATAAATGCTTTGGAGCTATTAGCTGTCTTTTTTGGTCTCAAGTCTTTGTTGCATGACCAACGTAATGTTCACATAAGAATTATGACTGATAACACAAGCACTGTTGGTTGTATTAACAACATGGGTTCGAACAGATCTAAACATCTGAATGATGTATCTCAGCAAATCTGGCATTGGTGTGAAAGCAGAAACATATGGCTCAGTGCTGCTCACACTCCTGGTGTTGAGAATGTTGAAGCTGACAGTCTGTCTAGACAGATCCACATTGACACAGAATGGAAACTGGATTCAATGCTACTTTCTGAGGCTATGAATATTCTTGATATAAAACCTGTCATTGACTTGTTTGCCTCTAGATTAAATTTTCAGTTTTCCAGATATGTGTCTTTCTTGCCTGACCCAGGAGCATGTGCTATTGATGCATTTAGCATGTATTGGGGAAATGAGACTGTTTATTGTTTTCCACCTTTCAGCATTATATCCCGGGTCCTGGCAAAGATAAAGAAAGACAAAGCAAGAGGGGTTATAGTAGCGCCAACCTGGAAAAATCAGCCCTTTTGGCCAACACTGATGAAAATTCTCACAGCCAGACCTGTCCTCTTGTCAGCCAGAAACACTCTTCTGACACAACCAAGTCAAAAGGAAACAAAACACCCACTGAGGAAAAGCCTGACGCTGCTAGTCTGCAAAGTGTCAGGGATAGATTCAGAACACAAGGCTTTTCTGAGGAGACTACCAGTATTCTCATGTCCTCATGGCGACCGGCAACAAAACAGATGTATGATGTGTACATACGAAAGTGGGAGAGGTACGCGTGTGAGCAACAAGTGGATTCAGTTTCACCGCCTCTAGCCACAGCTGTAAATTTTCTGGCATCGCTGTTGAAAGAGGGATATTCTTATAGCGCTGTGGGCACCGCTCGTTCTGCGCTAAGTTGTTTTCTCTGCAACTATGAAGGGGCAACGTTTGGTCAACACCAACTTGTAAAAAGATTTATGAAGGGTGTGTTCGAAAGAAAACCACCACTACCAAAGTATCACCACACTTGGGATGTAAATATTGTGCTGAAAATGTTAGAAACATGGGTTCCAGTGGAAAACCTGACGTTCAAGGAACTGACAATGAAACTTGTGATGTTAATTGCCCTTCTGTCGGGTCAGAGGTGTCAAACTATTGCTGCTTTGGACATTGACAATATGCTACTTTCAAGGGAAAAGTGTGTTTTTTTATGTAAATAAATTATTAAAACAGTCAAGAAGAGGAGCCCATCAATCACCTATTGAACTCATGGCTTTTGTGGAAAAAGAGGCTTTGTGTGTAGTTCACACTTTGAAAGAATACCTGAGACGAGCAAAGAACTGAGGGCTCAGAATGCTACCCGACATTTGTTTATCACTCTCCAAGCACCGCACCGAGGGGCCACTAGCGATACCATCGCGCGCTGGCTGAAGTGGACGATGGAGAGGGCAGGCATAGACATTACACGCTTCACGGCACATAGTACGAGGTCAGCCAGTACTTCCGCTGCTAAACTTGCAGACGCTCCAATAAACATCATCATGAAAGCAGCTGGATGGACAAATGTTTCCACGTTTGCTAAGTTTTATAATAAGAAGACGGGGCCAACACTGACCATGGGCCAATCCATCATGGAGCGTTTCCTACAACATAAATAAGGTAGGACAGTTTCTTGTTTACATGTGGTGGATGTGTTTGTCTCGAGAACACTGTGGCTCTAAAATCTCATGTGCATATAGTGGAGGGATGCAGGAAATGAGCAAGAATTAAATACAACAAAGCGAGACTTACCTGGTAAGGTGAAGCTGGTTGTAAATTCTTGCGAATTTATTGTAGACCGGAACGGAGTGCACATGCCCACCCCTAAAATGGTCTGCATGCATACCATGCAAGTAAAATGAAATGCATACCATGCAAATGAACCAAATACCACTTTGTGGAATTTTGATCCAGAACTGACAACAGTGTTCTGCACACCGTGCATCAGTAAGACATCCCACCCTTTCAAAATGATAATAATGATAACAATATTTATAAAATATTTAATGTTCCTGTTATAGTATGACACAGTGTTCTCTCGAGGCTCTAAAAACTGACAGTAGGGGCTGCGCGCGGTTCTCATGTGCACTCCGTTCCGGTCTACAATAAATTCGCAAGAATTTACAACCAGCTTCACCTTACCAGGTAAGTCTCGCTTTGTTGTATTTAATTATATTGTACATTGTGTGCCGGTGGAAACAGAGGACAAAATTTATAAAACTGTATAGACACGGGGACTGGATGTTAAAAAAAAAGCACACGAGTGCTTATTCTATTCTCCTTGATATCAAAGAATAAAGGAATAGATAATAAATAGGTAAATACACACACATAGTTCAGAAACACACTTACACACACACGCACGTGCGCACGCGCTCGCTTGCACGCACGAATGTACACACATACACAGACACACACGCACGCACGCACACTCACACTCACACTCACACATACACACACACACTCTCTCTGTCTGTCTGTGTGTCTGTCTGTGTGTCTGTCTGTGTGTCTGTCTGTGTGTCTGTGTGTCTGTCTGTCTGTCTGTCTGTCTGTCTGTCTGTCTGTCTGTCTGTCTGTCTGCTCTCTCTCTCTCTCTCTCTCTCTCTCTCTCTCTTCTCTCTCTCTCTCTCTCTCTCTCTCTCCTCTCTCTCTCTCTCTCTCACACACACACACACACACACACATACATACATACATACATACATACACACATACACTTGCACATAGCACACACACACACACACACACACACACACAAACACACACACACACACACACACACACACACACACACACACACACACACACACACAAACACTCACGGCCAGTTTGGTGACGATATAGAGAATCAAGGAAAGACAACTGAGGTAGACCCTCAACCTCACTCCCCCAAAGCGTTTTTTCCATGTATTCGGGCAGCGTGTACACCTGGGTCAACATCAACATCAGCATCAATAATTATCAATATGAATTATATTAAACAGTGCATAAGAAAGAGAAGACACCCTCCCCCCCCCCCCCCATCAGCATCAACATCAACAACTGTAATATTTATTTCAATGTTTTATACCACTCTATGTCACAGCACATTTCTCTGCGTGAAATACGGGCTGCTCTCCCCGGGGAGAGCGTGTCACCACAAGTGCAGCGCCACCCATTACTTTTGTTTTTTTCTTTTTCCTGACTGCAACTGTATTTGTTTCCCTATCAGAGTGGCTTTTTTCTACAGAATTTTCCCAGGGACAATCCTCTTGTTGCCGTGTTTTTTTTTACGTGCGCTAAATGATAATGCATAACACACTGGACTTCGGTTTATCGTCTCATCCGAGAGACTAGCGCCCAGACCACCACTCAGGGTCTAAAGGATGGGGGGAAAGTTTTGGCCCAAACGGGATTCGAACCACCGCCCACTCCGACCCGGACTTTTCGCTTTCTAGGCTGGCGCGTTACCCTAGACCACCGATCCACCATAACATCGACATCAACATCAACATCAACAGCGATAATAACATCGACATCAACATCAACAGCGATAATAACATCGACATCAACATCAACAACAATAATAACATCGACAACAACAGCAACATCAGCAACAATAATAACAGCGAAAACAGCAGCAATATTAGCGACAATGATAGCATCAGCATCTTCAACAACAGCAACACCAACAACATCAGCAACAACAGCAACACAACAACATCAGCAACAACAGCAACAGCCAACAACATCAGCAACAACAGCAACACCAACAACATCACCAACAACAGCAACATCAACAACATAGCAACAACAGCAACAGCAACAACATCAGCAACAACAGCAACAGCAACAACATCAGAACAACAGCAACACCAAAACAATAACATTTTCACAACAGCAACACCAACAACATCAACAACAACATGCAACATCAACAACAATTAACATTTTCAACAACAGCAACACCAACAACATCAGCAACAACAGCAACATCAACAACAATAACATTTTCAACAACAGCAACACCAACAACATCAGCAACAACAGCAACATCAACAACAATAACATCTTCAACAACAGCAACATCAACAACAATAATAACATCGACAGCAACAGCAACATCAACAACAATAATAACATAACCAACAACAGTGTGATAAGTGAGTGAGTGAGTGAGTGAGTGAGTGAGTGGAGTGAGTGAGTGAGTTTTTTTCTTTCTTTTTCTTTCTTTTATGCTTTCATACCGAGGATAATGGAAGAAGCACTCATGTGCTTTTTTACATCCAGTCTCCGTTTGTATGCAATTTTGTGAATCTTGTCATCTGTTCCTATGGACTACTCTTACGAAAAGCGGAACAGGATTTAACGTGTGCGCACAGGGCCTCAGTTAATTAATAGTCTCATCCGAAAGACTTTTGGGGAGAGTGGAGTCAGCACTAATGTTAACTTCAGGGGAAAAATCCCCTCGAACGGGAATCGAACCCGGGTCGTCAAATTGCCAGGGCAATGTTCTGACCACAAGGCTATCCCATCTCCCCCTGTGTGTGTTGTGTGTGTGTGTGTGTGTGTGGTGTGTGTGTGTGTGTGTGTGTGTGTGTGTGTGTGTGTGTGCTGCGTGCGTGCGTGCGTGCGTGCGTGGTGTATGTGTACGTGTGTACGAATGTGTGCGTGTGTGCGTGTGTGTGTGTCGCGCGAGCGCGTATATATGTGTGTGTAAGTGTGTGTGTGTGTGTGTGTATGTGCGTGTATTTGGGGGAGGGGGTGAGAGTGTGAATGTGCCTCTGTGTGTGTGGGTTTGTGTGTGTGCGCAGCGCACGTGTGTGTGTGCATGCGCGTGTGTGTGTGCACGCACGTGTACAAGCGCAACACACGCACACACACACATTCGCACACATGTGCATGTATAAGTGCATGTGCGCATGCATGAAAATGAGCCTGCCTGCTTGTCTGCCTGCCTGCCTGCAAGCTTCACCCCCCCCCCCCTCCCCCCTCCCCCATATCCTAAAGGGAATGTGCTTGTATTATACATGTCCTTGTATTATACATGTGTTGTATTATACATGTGCTTGTATCATACTGTGCTTGTGTTATACATGTGCTTGTATTATACATGTGCTTGTGTTATACATGTGCTTGTATTATACATGTGTTTGTATTATACATGTGTTGTGTTATACATGTGCTTGTTTATACATGTGTTTTTATACATGTGTTTGTATTATACATGTGCTTGTATTATACATGTGCTTGTGTTATACATGTGCTTGTATTATACATGTCCTTGTATTATACATGTGTTTGTATTATACATGTGCTTGTATCATACATGTGCTTGTGTTATACATGTGCTTGTATTATACATGTGCTTGTGTTATACATGTGCTTGTATTATACATGTGTTTGTATTATACATGTGCTTGTGTTATACATGTGCTTGGTTTATACATGTGCTTGTATTATACATGTGTTTGTATTATACATGTGCTTGTATTATACATGTGCTTGTGTTATACATGTGCTTTGTTTATACATGTGTTTGTATTATACATGTGTTTGTATTATACATGTGCTTGTATTATACATGTGCTTGTGTTATACATGTGTTGTTTATACATGTGCTTGTATTATACATGTGCTTTAGTACTAGTTTTTTCACATACATAAATAATGCGCAATGTGTTTGCGAGTGTGTACAGTGAAGAGACACGTACCCCGGCGGACATGTAGACAGGTAGGAACAGCCAACCCAACAGAATGACCAACAGCATAGACTGCACACACACACACACACACACACACACACACACACACACACACACACACACACACACACACACACACACACACACACTACACACAATCACACAACACACACACCACACACACACACACACACACACATACACACACACACAAACACCAAACAAACCATCAATCAAACAAAGAAATCTGTTTTTTAAAAAAAAGAGAAATTCTGTAGACAAAAAGTTTTTAACAATGGTTAAAAAAAAAAAGGAGTAAGAAAGGTAGAGAGAAAAGAGAGAGAGAGAGAGAGAGAGAGAGAGAGAGAGAGAGAGAGAGAGAGAGAGAGAGAGAGAGAGAGAGACAGACAGACAGACAGACAGACAGACAGACAGACAGACAGACAGACAGACAGACAGACAGAGAAAGTCAGACAGACAGACAGACAGACGTCAGACAGACAGACAGACAGACAGACAGACAGACAGACAGACAGACTGACTGACTGACTGACTGACTGATGACAAAAAAGGGGTGAGAGTAGTAAGCGAGAAAGAAATTAACACCGTAACAAAAAAATGAAGGAATAAAGGCAGGAAGGAAAATAAAACAGCAAAGCATAAATGTGCGTGCACTTGCGACACACATTTACACACACACACACACACACACACACACACACACACACACACACACGCCGCGCGCGCGCGCGCGCGCCACAGCGCGACGCAGCTACCAAGCCAGCCAACCACAACCAACCAACCAACCAACCTACCTACCAACCAGCCAAATAGACAACCAACCAAAAAACAACCAGCCAATCAATTAACCAACCAACCAACCAACAGCACCAACAAAACTATCTACCCTCTAACTACCATATGCTTGCCTACGTACATGCAGCATATAATTATGTGTATACATACGTGCGTGTGTGTGTGTGATTGTAAGTGTGTGTGTGTGTGGTGTGCGTGCGCGCGGCGTGCGTGCGTGCGCGTGTGTGTCTATATGTTGGGTTTTTTTTTCATTTCAAGGGTAATGGAATAACCACTCATGTGCTTTTTTTATACAAAAATCCAGTCCCCGTGTGTATGCAGTTTTTGCCAAGGTTTTGTCATCCGTTCCCACCACCGGCACACAATAGCCTGCTCTTCCGACACAGCGGAAACGTGGGTGCAGTATCATTATTTTCTCTCTCTGTGTGTTTGTATGTGAGGTTTTTTTCTTTATTCATTTCTTAAATATTTATTTCATTCTTTTATATCGAGGATAATGGGATCAGCATTCTTGTGCTTTTTTTTACATCCAGCCAGCCAGCCACTTTACGGATGTAATTTGAGAGTGTTGCTCAAATTACCTGACCAACACTGCAGGTATCTGTATCTCTCGGGCCCGGTTCACGCCGGGATATATTATGACAGTAAGCGTAGATACAACCCTGTCAAGTAGTCTCAAAGGCGATGCACTTCCACAGCAGCATCATTACATCATCCCATCACCATTGATCATCATGCAATAATAATGTGTATGCAGCTTTGTCAATCTTGTCATCTGCGTGCATGTGTGTTTATGTATGTATGTATGTATGTATGTATGTATGTATGTATGTAGTATGTATGTATGTATGTATGTATGATGTATGTATGTATGTATGTATGCATGTATGCATGTATGCTGTATGTCTGTATTATGCATGCATGCTGTATGTCTGTATTATGCATGTAGTATGTATGTATGCATGCATGCATGCCTGTATGTATGTATGTTGTATGTATGTATGTAGTATGTATGTATGTATGTATGTATGCTGTATGCTAGTATGTATGTATGTATGTATGCTGTATGTTAGTACATGCATGCCTGTATGTATGTATGCATGCATGCCTGTATGTATGGTATGCATGCATAATGCTGTATGTAGTGCCATGTATGTATGTATGTTATGTATGCTGTATGTATGATGTATGTATGTGTATGTATGTAGTGCATGATGCATGCATGCTATGTATGCATGTATGCATGTTATGATGTATGCGTGCATGCGCGCATGCCTTACATTCCACTCGTAGAGGACCATGGCGATGCCAGCAGCGGCCCCTGTCCGCCATCCCACGAAATGTTCAGAGCCGATGTTGCTGGAGAAGAGCGAGGCTCCCACCTGAAACCATAAAGTCAGCATGCTCCGTGTGTGTGTGTCTTCATTTTAACGTCTATCCACTGAAAAGTGATTTTAGACAAGTGATTGGGAAAAAAAAAAAAAGGTCGGTGTGTTTGTGTGGACTGTGAAAAAAAAACAAAAACAACAACAAAAAACGTCTAGCATCAGAAACTGCTTGAACTAATACTACAAAAAGATAACAAATAGAAGCAAGTGAACTTGAGGAAGATAAATGCTACAATGTGTGTGTGTGTGTGTGTGTGTGTGTGTGTGTGTGTGTGTGTGTGTGTGTGTGTGTGTAGTGGTGAGTGTTTGTGTGTGTGTGTGTGTGTTGTGTGTGTGTGTGTGTGTATGTGTGTGTGTGTGTGTGTGTGTGTGGTGTGGTGTGTGTGTGTGGTGTGATGTGTGTGGCGCTGTGTGACTCTGTGTGACTGTGTGTGTGTGACTGTGTAACTCTTGTGTGTGTGTTGTTGTGTGTGTGTGTGTGTGTGTGTGTGTGTGTGTGTGTGTGTGTGTGTGTGTGTGTGTGTGTGTTCTTACAGGCAATAATTATCGTCGATAAATATAACATGTTATTGGAACAAGAAAAAGGTAAAATCCAATCTAAAGTAAACGCTATGGACTATGAAGCAAACATTCACAAATTCTAAACATTAATGAAAAATCACTGAAAACTTTTTCTAATGAACAATCGGGAATATTGGGCAAATATGTTTTTATAACTTTACATTAAAAAATCAAATGAAAACTTGAAATATTTTCACCACAACAGCACGTAACGCCTGTCACAAATTTTGTTTTAAATGCATTTAGCTTTAGTCTATAAAGTAGCGAGATTACTTGTCTGAGCTTCACTATACTATAATGTGGAAAATTCGAAACCATATTTTTAAGTTATAAGCCTTTACAATATGATGTTTAGAAATGCTACCAAAATCTTTAACTAATAATTTCATTTCATTCTTGGATTCCTTTTCCAACAGATTGTAAGTCTCAGAGATTGAGAGTGGATACATCAAAATTATTGATCCTTTCTCTTGTTTCGCACCCCTTTTGGCGGCGCGATCTGCCCATTCATTGCAAGAAAGGCCCAGATGAGATGGAACCCAACAGAAACTCACATCTGTTCCTCTTAATAAGACGGATTAAATGATGAATTGTAATTGAATGGTTTATTGTCTGTGTGTAGGGCTGATATTGAATGTGGTTACAGAAAGAGGTGTTCTTAATTTGTTAAGCATAGAATTGTGTTCCGCGTGAAAAGACGATTTATTTGTGTGTGTGTGTGTGTGTGTGGTAGTGTGTGGTGTGGTGTGTGTGTGTGGTGTGTTGTGTGTGTGTGGTGTGGTGTGTGTGTGTGTGTGTAGTGTGTGTGTGTTGTGTGTGTGTGTGTGGGGGAGGGGGTGTAAGTGTGTGTGGGGGGAGGGGGTGGGAGGGGGTGTAAGTGTGGAGGGGTGTGTTAGGGGGGTGGGGTGTAAGTGTGTGTGGGGGGGAGGGGGTAGGGGGGTGTAAGTGTGTGTGTGGGGGGGGGGGGGGTGTAAGTGTGTGTGTGGGGGGGGGGGGAGTGTGTGTGGTGTGTGGGTGGGTGTGGTGTGTGTGTGTGTGTGTGTGTGGGGGTGGGGTGTGTGTGTGTGTGTGTGTGTGTGTGTGTGTGTGAGTGTTGTGTTTGTAGTGTGTGTGGTGTGGTGTGGGGGGGGGGTGTAAGTGTGTGTGTAGTGTGTGTGTGTATAATGTAGTGTAGTGTGTGTGTGCGTGAGGAGGGGGGTGTAAGTGTGTGTGTAGTGTGTGTTTGTGTGTATGTGTGTGTGTGTGATGTGAGTGAGTGAGTGTGTGTGTGTGTGTGTGTGTGGTGTGTGTGTGTGTGTGTGTGTGTGTGTGTGTGTGTGTGTGTGTGTGTGTGTGTGTGTGTGTGTGTGTGGCAAGTAAGTAAGTAAGTAAGTAAGTAAGTAAGAGTGTGTGTGTGTGTTCTGTGTGTGTGCACTCGTGTGCTTTTTTACATCCAGTCCCCGTGTTTATGCAGTTTTTTCAATTTTGCCATCCGTTTCCACCGGCACACAATGGCCTACTCTTCCGAGAAGTGGAACAGGGTTTAACGTGTGCGCAAGATGTTCTGCATGCGTTCGCACACGGGACCTCGGTTTTTAGTCTCATCCAAAGAACTTTTGGGGGCCAGTGGAGTCGGCACTGATGTTAACTCCAGAGGAAAAAATCCTTGTGAGCCGCGAGACGCGAACCCGGGTCAGCAGATCACGAGAGCATCACTCTGACCACCAGGCTGTCCCGTCGCATCCCCCCTTAAAAAAACAGGTGCAAGGGTTTTGACAGGTGCGCTGCGATGTT
>CM060345.1:35943054-35945554 GCA_030674155.1 Stramonita haemastoma
CAGAGAAATTCAAACAGGTACAAGCCATACATAGAAAACATTAAAAAGTCCCACAACACAGTAGCCAAATATCAGAACGCAGCCATCACAATAAAAAACACCCAGAAATCAGCAATACATCAGCTGGTCATTGACTCACTCAAGCAAAATCACAAACACCCATACACGCACCAGAATGTCAACGCATCCACATTCACACACTGCTCTCTCTCTCTCTCTCTCTCTCTCTCTCTCTCTCTCTCTCTCTCTCTCTCTCTCTCTCTCTCTCTCTCTCTCTCTCTCTCTCCTCTCCTCTCTCTCTCTCGCACACACACACACACACACACACACACACATACATGACACACACATTATTAATTATCATATAATTATAGAGATAATTTCTGATTCCGACTCTACATGGTGTACAATGTAAAGCCATTGTTGGGGATTATTCCCGGCCCCTGAAGGTAACTCCCTCCCTCCCCACTTCAGCCCCTGGATAAAACACCAGGGACTTTCTTCAGTTTAACGTCTGTTCACTCCAGGTGATATCAGACACATTCACACAAAAAGAAAGATAAAGATTGGAAGTGTGTCACGATTAGAGAACGTGTGTGTTTGTGTGTGTGTGTGTGTGTGTGTGTGTGTGTGTGTGTGTGTGTGTGTGTGTGTGTGTGTGTGTGTGTGTGTGTGTGTGTGTGTCTGTGTCTGTGTCTGTGTGTGCATGCGTGCATGTGTGAGTGTGTGTGTGTATGTGTGCTTGCGTGTGCGTGTATATGTGAGTGTGTGTGTATGTGTGTGTGTGTGTGTGCGCACGTGCGCATGTCCAATTGTGCAAACATACACAGAACATACATGACTGCAGGCACGCGCGTTAAGACTGGACCCACTTCTCTTGTCCCATAGCACAGTCGACAAGCCATGGCCGATAGCGCGGACGAGGCTGACGACTTACCCAGCATGCCATCGCCCATGAGAAGAGGAATGGGCTCCGCCAGATACAACTTGCCCCAGAAACACCACACACCTGGAAAATCCAGAACAAAATAACCCCAGATATACACACCTGGAAAATCCGGGACAAATAATCCCAGATATACACACCTGGAAAATCCGGGACAAATAATCCCAGATATATACACCTGGAAAACCAGGACAAAAAACCCATATTCTCGGTGGGCACCCGTCAGTCTCGGAGCCTGGGCCAAGTAAGTATGGAGGGCAAGCTGTTACCCATGCAGCAGACCTCCCCCCACCCCCCACCCATCTCCACGTCACTGGAATGGTCCATTGGAAAGGCAGTTGCTGATATGAATGGTCCCAATGCTGTCGCGGGAGCCACCAGAACATTGCCATATACAGCCCCTAACTTCCCTGGGACTTCAACTCCCCGATTTTTCCCCAGGGATGGTGTCTGAACACGATATCTGTGTGCATGTTGGCCTTTTTTTTGTTTTGTTTTTTTTAGTTTGTTGTCATCTGCTCCTACCGGCACACAATGGCCTGCTCTTGCGAAAGGCGGATTGGGTTTTTTAACCGTGTGCGCAAGATGTTCTATAGAGTGCGGGTCGCAAAATTTTTGGTTGCTTTTGAACAGATTTTTTGAAAGTGTGAAAAAATGTACTGTGCACTTTGTTTAAGAATTGAGGACATAGAGCAATAGCAGGCAGTCAGAGAAAGTTGGAAATGGTCATCCAATGACGATTGCTTGTGCTCCTTCACCCTTGACCCCGCGCATGCATATTGGGGTTAGGCAGCTAGCAGACAGCAAAGGACAGAGGGGGTACAGTCTTTGCTGAATTATTTTTAGAGTTCAAACCCACCAAATTATTTTGTGCAAAATCCCATGTGCAGTGCAAGGCAAGGCAAAATTCTTTTATTCGAGGATAATAGATAAGCACTCATGTGCTTTTTTACATCCAGTCCCCGCCCCTTTCAGGGAAAACATCAAGATAAAAAGATACTAAACAGTAAAACTATATGCAGTACCAAACAACATAAAGGAATAAGGACATTATACATAATAAGATAATAAAAATGCACACTTTCAGAAGACGAAAATCAGAAGTCACAATAAAGTGATTTTGATTATAAAAGAAAAGAGAAGCGTTAATAGATAAAGAGCAACCAAAGAAACATAATGAAATAAACAACTTAGCAACCAAGAAAAGTCCACCCAAAAATACTTAGCTACAACATTGTTACAACTCATAACAACAAAATGAACTCAGAAGGAACTAAAGATAATACAATGATTATAATGATGACAATAAGAATAATATCAACAATAGTGATAATAGTATGATAATAATACACGTAAAACTCACTCCTACACGTAGGTCACACACACACACACACACACACACACACACACACACACACACACACACACACACACACACACACACACACACAACACACACACACACAACATACTACATACATACATACATACATACATACATACATACATACATACATACATACATACATACATACATACATACATACATACATA
>CM060345.1:35958054-35980554 GCA_030674155.1 Stramonita haemastoma
GCTTCCCTCAAGCTGAGGTTAAACAGCATCAAGCTTTGTTGCCAATTGGATGGGTGACTGTTGCCTGCCTTGGCTTCAATACAGTCCCCAGTTCACCCAGCTGTCAAAGGGTACCTGCCCTCTTTAGGGTCAGGGAAGGTAAAGCAGCGAGGGAGAGGAGATGGGTGCCGCCCTCAACATGCTGGCCCCTAGAGAAGCTGAGGTCTCTGATGCCTCACTCCCTCTACAACCACGTAGGTTATGGGACACCTTTACCTTTTAACAGCTGATTTGTGGTCTAGTAGTAATGTTCAACCATACTTTCAAATCCAGCCTCAAAATGCACTTATTTCCTACCTGAGATTTTCCCTCTCATATCTGTCCCTGTTTTTCAACAGCCTCCTTCAACTTCACCACCCTACATCTGCCTAAGCGTGTGTGTGGCATGTGTGTGTGTATGTGTGTGTGGTGTGTGTATGTGTGTGTGTGTGTTGTATGTGTGTGTTGTGTGCATAAATTTGATATCTGTTAACCTTAATATTTATGGAAGGTTGCATCGTGTAAATGATTTGAATGCAAGCTCTTCATTCTGTTTACTTGACATGAGATTCAGCGCTATATAAACTCCATATATTATTATAATTATCATTATCATTATTATTATTATTATCATTATTTATTATTATCATCAAACACTAACAGCAGAAAACAGCGGCTCCGTGGTCTAGCAGTAATGTTACAACCATAAGCACTCTCACTCTCACTCACTCAGTCCCAAAGGACATAGTAGGGGGGACATGAGAGAAGACGCAACAGCGATCTTTTTCCATGCTTCACGATCCTGTGTGGCCAGTAGGAGGTGTTGCAGGGGTTGGGCGGTCCAGTCTTTGATGTTGTCAACCCATGATTTCTTTTGGCGGCCTCTTCTTCTCTTGCCTTCGACTGTTCCTTGCAAGATGGTTTTTGCTAGGGTGTTGTGTCTTGTGGTGTGACCAAACCACATCAGCTTTCTCCTCTTTATGGTGGAGAGCAAAGGCTCTTGGGGGCCCACACGCTTTTTGATTTCTTCTTTCACATAGTTATTGGTCTTGTGTTCTCTGTATGATATTTTGAGGAGTCTTCTGTGGCACTTGTTCTCGAATGCTTGGGTTCTCCTCTCTAACTCTGCTGTCAGCACTACCAGCCAAATACACTGCTGACTTAGACAAGGGAGGGAACTGCTATTTTTGAAGTCTTTCTGGCAAAGAAAGGAGAGAGAATGGGCCAAGAAGGCACAAAACAGACAAGAAGGAGGTGACAGAAAGAAAAAACACAGGGCAGAAACAAAGTCGAGGGATAGAAAAGAGGGAAAATTCCTAGCACAGAACTTCTGAAAGTTGGGGGGGATTGCTGTTCATACCGACAGGCCCTTGGCATCCTCACAGGGAAATCCTTACATCAGGTACTGAATGGATCCCTTCAAGATGACATCAGGTACTGAATGGATCCCTTCAAGATGACATCTGGTACTGAATGGATCCCTTCAAGATGACATCAGTTAATGAATGGATCCCTTCAAGATGACATCGGGTACTGAATGGATCCCTTCAAGATGACATCAGGTACTGAATGGATCCCTTCAAGATGACATCAGGTACTGAATGGATCCTTTCAAGATGACATCAGGTACTGAATGGATCCCTTCAAGATGACATCAGGTACTGAATGAATCCCTTCAAGATGACATCAGTTACTGAATAAATCCCTTCAAGATGACATCAGTTAATGAATGAATCCCTTTAAGATGACATCAGTTACTGAATGGATCCCTTCAAGATGACATCAGGTACTGAATGGATCCTTCAAGATGACATCAGGTACTGAATGGATCCCTTCAAGATGACATCAGGTACTGAATGAATCCCTTCAAGATGACATCAGTTATGAATAAATCCCTTCAAGATGACATCAGTTAATGAATGAATCCCTTTAAGATGACATCAGTTACTGAATGGATCCCTTCAAGATGACATCAGTTACTGAATAAATCCCTTCAAGATGGCATACATCTCACCGGCCAGTCAGATCTTCAATGAAGGAATCACCATTATTCTTTATCTATTTATTCTTTCATTTCAAGGATAATGGAATAAGCACTCATGCGCTTTTTTTTTTTTACATCCAGTCCCCATGTGTATGCAGTTTTATAAACTCTGTCTTCCGTTCCCACCAGCACACAATGGCCTACTCTTCCGAAAAGCAGAATGGGTTTTAATGCATAAGAAAGATATTCTGCGTGCGTTTGCACAAGGGCCCTCGGTTCATAGTCTCATCCGAAAAACTTTTGAGGGGTATGGAGTCAGCACTGATGTGAATTCCAGAGGAAAAATCCTCTCTAATGAGATTGGAACCAGGGTCAGCAGATCACAAGCGCATCACTCTGACCACCAGGCCATCCCGTCCTCTTTTGATCTATAAACTTCATGAGTAAAAGCCTCCAGACCTGAGGTGCCATCATAGCACTGGGAAAAACAACACAACGGTCAACAATCTTCAAAGGGTGGTGGGATTAGGGGGGGGGGGGGCAAAAGAAATATAGATGATAGAAATGCACACACAAAAACATACAAAGAAATATAGTACACACACATACACACTATGCATGTTTGTGTACACACACAGACACACATTCATTCTCTCTATCTCTCTCTCTCTCTCTCTCTCTCTCTCTCTGTAAAACTTATCAATACTTTTATTTTGCATTGCTACAGTATGTGTGAAATTTATCAAAACCTTCATTTGCATTGCTATAGTAGGTGTCAAATTTATCCATGCTTTGATTTTTTATTGCTATAGCATGTGTAAAATATATACATGCTTACATTTTTCATTGCTATAGTGTGTGTGGAATATATCCATGCTTTCAGTTTTTATTGCTATAGCGGGTGTAAAATTTATCAATGATTTCATTTTGCATTGGTGCAGTGTGTGTAAAATGTACCAATGGTCTCTTTTTTAATTGTGATAGCAGGCGTGAAATTTATCCATGCTTTCATTTTTTCATTGCCACAGAGTGTGTGAAATTTTTTGATGCTTCCATTTTCCATTACTATAGCGTGTGTTGAATGTAACCATGCTTTCAGTTTTCATTGATATAGTACATTTAATATTATCAGTGAGTTCATTTAGCATCGCTATAGTGGGTGTGAAATGTGTACTGCGAGTTCATTTTTCATTGCTATAGCAGGCGTGAAATTTATCCATGCTTTCATTTTTTCACTGCCATGGTATGAGTAGTTTAAGTGAAATTTAACAATGCTTTCACTTTTCTTTACTATAGTATGTATGAAGTGTTTCCATGCTTTGAATTTTCATTGTATTATTCATGCTTTCATTTTGCATTACACTCACACCCCTGCCCCCCTCACCTGGTGTATTGTGGACCAAGGCCAAGGTACCATTAAACCATTTCAGTGTTCAGTGTTCAGTGTGTTCTCTCTCTCTCTCTCTCTCTCTCTCTCTCTCTCTCTCTCCTCTCTCTCTCTCTTCTCTCTCTCTCCATTATCCTCCATATAAAAGAATAAATCAAATCAAATCTCTCTCTCTCTCTCTCTCTCTCTCTCTCTCTCTCCATTATCCTCCATATAAAAGAATAAATCAAATCAAATCTTCTCTCTCTCTCTCTCTCCTCTCTCTCTCTCTCTCTCTCTCTCTCTCTCCATTATCCTCCATATAAAAGAATAAATCAAATCAAATCTCTCTCTCTCTCTCTCTCTCTCTCTCTCTCTCTCTCTCTCTCTCTCTCTCTCTCTCTCTCTCTCTCTCCATTATCCTCCATATAAAAGAATAAATCAAATCAAATCTCTCTCTCTCTCTCTCTCTCTCTCTCTCTCTCTCTCTCTCTCTCTCTCTCTCTCTCCATTATCCTCCATATAAAAGAATAAATCAAATCAAATCTCTCTCTCTCTCTCTCTCTCTCTCTCTCTCTCTCTCCTCTCTCTCTCTCTACTGTGGGCTGATGGGGACGGATGACAAAATTATCAATGCTGCTGCATACACACTGTGACTGGATGTAAAAAAAAGCCCACGAGTGCTTATTCCATTATCCTCAAAATACAAGAATAGATAAATAAAAGAATAAATAAATAAATAAAATAGCTAAATAAACAAAAAATAAATAAAAGAACAGATGAATAAAATAGAAGAAAAGATAATTATATAGATACAAAAAAAAAAGAATAAAAGAATAAATGAACAAAAAAAAGAATGAATAAACAAATAAATAACTAAATAAACGAATCTACTCACATTCATGCAGCCAAAGCCACCGGGTAAGCCAGACAAGCACACATGCATTCCTCACCATTGGTTGAAAAAAAAGATTTTCAGGAAGTTCAAAAATCGACAAGTACCATAAATCTCAAACCACACAAAACAGGCGGTCATGAATACAAGCTGACTTGAAAAAGACCCACCTTTCTGTAGGGACCATACACATCAAAGAAAGCGTAGCAGGGCTGGGCCACTTTGACACCAGCAACGCCCTGATCCTGTCCATCGATGTACAGGTGAAGGTCCTGACTGCCATCAACCAGCACACCTATGCGGCTTCCTGGGGGCAAATCTAGTAATTTTTTTCCCACGTCTGTGTCAATCTGCAATTCATCATTATCTTCCATTCATCACTTTATTTATTGTTTTATATCGAGAATAATGGAATAAACACTCCTGTGCTTTTTTTTTTTTACATCCAGTCCCCATGTGTATGCAGTTTGCAAATCTTGTCATCTGTTCCCACCAGCACACAATGGCCTACTCTTATGAAAAGTGGAACAGGGTTTAACGTGTGTGCAAGAGATTCTGCGTGCGTTTGCACACAGGGCCTTGGTTTAAAGTCTCACCCGAAGGACTTTGTGGGGTAGTGGAGTCAACACTGATGTTAACTCCAGGGGAAAAATCCCCTTGAACGGGAATCGAACCCGAATCACGGGCTGAACCAGAGAACGGCAGGGACGTATGCTGATACACAGCCCCTCTCTTCTGTTCAGTGCATTCTTCCCAGCATGAGGAATCCAACGTGATGTTTGTTTAGACACTCACTTTGTGCCATGGTATTCCTTACATTCACATAGATGAGTTCCACTACTAAATGTCATTCCAACCCTTCATTTTCTACCTGTCTCTCTGTCTGACTGTCTGTCTATCTCTCTACCTATCCCTTAGTCTGGTGACCATGGGGGAACCCCTGAAGACTTGACAACCAGTTCCCTCCATTCCTCTCTCTGTTCTGCCTTTCTCAAAGTTTTGTTGAGTTCTAGGCCTGTCCATTGGCTGATGTTGTCCTCCCATCTCTTCCTTGGCCTGCCTCTTTTTCCTCCTCCTTGGACAGTGCCTTGCAGTATTGTTTTTGCAAGTCCTTTTAATTTTGTGAGATGCCCGTACCATTTAAGTTTATGCTTCTTTACAATTGTTAGGTTTTCATAAGGCCCAATAGTTTGCTGGATTCTGTTATGCACGTCTTCGTTGCTTATGTGGTCTCTGTAGGAGATGCCAAGGAGTCTCCAGAAGCATCTCATCTCTACCGCATGTACTCTTCTCTCCAAATCTGCAGTCAGGGTCCACGATTCACAGGCATACAGGAATATGGATATGGCAAGGGAGCACATTAGTCTGATCTTGGAGTTGAGGGAAATATTTTTATCTTTCCAGATGGTGTTCAGTTTGGACAGTGCTGTTATTGTCTGTGCAATCCTGCATACTACCTCTGGCTTTGACCCCTTCTCCAAAACAACGGCTCCCAAGTACTTGAAGCTGTGAACTGTTTCCAGCTTCTGGTCATTGACCCTGATATCAGTGCTGATGCCCTTGGCATTATTAATCATCAGTTCGGTCTTCTCTGCACTAATTTCCACTTCATTTTATGCCCTGTTATTCCTTACATTCACACAGCAGAGTTCCATCATTAAATGTCACTGCAATACCATACCATGGTAATATTGTTTATAGCCCTATCAACCAACCATGAAAGCCATATCGGGGCTGTCACCTCATTCAGTTTCAGTGGCTCCAATAACTTTCAACTTCAGGTTCAAAACCAACACCTCCTAATACCTTAAAATATCTAACACCGTCCACCTGAAAAAAAAAACAAAAAAACACAATACCTAAATCACTTCATTCCTTAAGGCAAATAAACCAGACTGTCCTGAAGACGCCAGCCATTCCGCTTAATTTATCATCCCCAGATTACACCAAAAAATGTAATAAAAAAGAAAGGAAAACAAATATTTCAAAGTACAAAAACATACATCAGAAAGTGCCACATGGGCAAATACCACTGCAGAATGGACATCCGGTGCCCATCCCAGTGTTTAACACTTTGAACCCCAAGGGTGCAGCTGCACTGCAGTCTCTGTGGACCAGCCCTGCAGCAGCTGAGTGCAGTGTGCACTGGGTCGTCATAGTAAAATCCTCATATCTTTTTTGTTTGAAGCCCATTTCTTATGAAACTATGGCATTGTGTGGGTAAATGACTGCCCATTATATGCGTGCATAAAAATTTATATTGCATAAAAAAGAGTATGTTAATTATGGTGTCAAATTACGTAATTGCTCTGATTTTAAGTGGTGATCCCACTGATGGGCTTATGATTTTTACACAATGTATGCAACAAATACAACACAACAACAAAACTTTACAAGAATCTCAGATAAACAGGGACAAACATAGGTACTATACAAGTTTTCTTCCAGCATGGCATCAAATGTAATATAATCAAAGGGAACCACTGAACTGTACACATGACACTGTCACAATAACGATCATGAAATATACAGATAACATTTCTTCCCTAGTCCAAGAAAGTTCCTGAACTTTTCTACACTACTTTATTCATATGTACAGAATGTTTGCACTTCACCAGGTGGCTTGTAGTTCATTCTTATGAAAACAGTTGGTGTTTATCGTAGCGGTACTCACAGTACCAAGGCCACGCCCCTCCCCAGTCACCCCCCCCCTCCTTCCCACCCCTTTTAGCTGGCCTATCTCGCTCCTCAAGCGGCACACAGTGAGTATCACGAGACTCAAAGCTCTCACGATCTCTATCCAAAACACGATCTTTATCGGCAACGTAATAACTCGTTTAAAACTTCTGTTACTTCGTCAGCAGTGAAAGTATGATGTACCAAAGCCATACTACAAGCATATGACACGTAAAACAACAATAAACACAACAAAAACACGCTCAATTTATATGCAAATTAGCTGTGAACGATGTGCAACCAACGTGGCAGCTAAAGCCAACAAGCTAAAACGACCATGTGAGAATAGAACAGAATGGGAGGGCGAAAGTGAAAGTACCTGCTGTGGTACGGATTAATCCATACCCCGTCCAGGGGAGATGATCGTGTGGTACGGATTAATCTGTACCCGGGGTAGAAAGTGTTAAGTATCACTATGTGGTCGCCAGAACAAAAAAAACACAAGCAGAGTGTCATATAATGAAAACAGAATATTGTTTGAAAGAGTTGCTTAAATAAAGGCAGGAGAGTGGACTGGGAAGGCAGAAAATAAGCAAGAGAGATGACAGAAAGGTAACTTAAGGAGAAAGACAGAAACAAAGAGAGAGATCGAAAAGTGGAATTTCTTGCCCAGACTTTCCAGAAGATGGGGATGCTGTGCATACTGAAAGAGCCCCTGGCATCCCCTCCCCACAGGGGACTGAGCACACTGAGTACATGCGCATATCATTATGTGGAGGGGAGAGCAAGGATGTCATTGCTGCTGACAGTACTGTCATTGCTAATGGCAATACACGCCCAGTACATGTTAGGGCCTACTGATCAAGTTGGTTTTGTTCTTAGATGGCTTGATGAAAAAAGGCATTGCTTATTCTACGTACTATCTGCGAAAAAAACTTTTGACTTTGACCACACACACTCACACATGCAAACACACTCTCCTTCAAGAGGATTTTTCCTCTGGAGTTGACAGTGCCGACGCCGCTCCCCTTAAAGTCCTTCGGATGAGACTTTAAACTGAGTTTCCATGTAAAAACATGCAGAACATCTTGTGCACATATAAAACTATTCCGAAGAGTAGGCCATTGTGTGCCAGAAGAAATCATTAACAAAATTTACAAAACTGCATACACACAGGGACTGGGTGTAAAAAAAAATCACATGAGTGCTTATTCCATTATCCTCAATATAAAAGAAAGAATAAAATAAATAAATAAAAATAAAACACACACACACACAAACACACATACACACAGGATCGCCTGGTGGTTAGAGTGATGTGCTCGTGATCTGCTGACCTGGGTTCAAATCTTGTTCAAGAGGATTTTTCCAATGATCTGGAGTTAACATCAGTGCTGACTCCACTCCCCCATAAATCCTTTAGATGAGACTATAAACCAACGTCCCATGTGCAAATGCACTCAGAACATCTTGTGCACATGTAAAAACCTGTTCCGCTATTCAGAAGGGTAGGCTATAGTGTGCCAGTGGGAATGGATGACAAAACTGCATGCACATGGGGACTGGATGTAAGAAGTGCTTATTTCATTATCCTTGAAATAAAAGAATAAAATAAACATAAACATAAATGAATAAAACAAAAAATTACACTCTCTCGCTGTCTTTCCTGTCTGTCTGTCTCATGCACACAAACACTCTCTCTCTCTCTCTCTCTCTCTCTCTCTCTCTCTCTCTCTCTCTCTCTCTCTCTCTCTCTCTTAGGGTCGGAGTGATCTCTCTTGGTGATAGTCAGGAAAATTCTTTGCTGCGCAAATTTTTGGTTAAAATTACCAATAAACTCAGCACCATGCCTGTCGTTGGACTGCCAACAGCACTGGAAGTAAGCCTGGGTGCCCTGCTGCAAGACAGTCACCTGACGTCCTGGAGAATTTGCGGCGAAGGGAGCAACACGACAGTCATTCTTCGACTGAGAACTGACAGCAAAAATGTCAACATGGCTGGTCAGCAAACTTCTACACACCAGTGTTTCCGCAAAAAGCCACCCAGTCAACTTAATCGAGACAGGAGACGGATAGAGGAGAGGAGACAGACAGAGGAGAGGAGACAGACAGAGGAAAGAAGACAGACAGCAACAAGGAAAGAAAATAATGAGGCAAGTGAGTCTTTTACTTATGAGAATTTGCCAACTTTATTTATGCCAACACCCCCAACAAGCCATGCTGTCTCACATGATAACATGCCCCAGTCTTCTGACAACACACCGCTGCATGTGATGTCTTCAGCACGGGAATTCCGCCCTGCGTCACGGGATGTCAACACGCTAGAAGCAGACACGGCCTCCGATCAGCAACACGAACTTGACCTTGCTGATGTGTGTAGTGTATCAGACACCGCTGAGGACAACAGCTGCGACATTGCTCTACAGAAGGCGGAAGAGATTGACTGCAGTGTGGAGCTGATCAGGGACTACGTGGCACAGCTGACAGACAGATCGCTGCAGAGAAGGCTGAGGGACACCCGTAGAAACCAGGAGTTTAGAAAAGTGTATGTTTCTGACAGTACCCCTGACACTGTTATCTGTGAAAGTGACGACTTGGTGATCCAGTTCAAGTGGACAGATAGCTCTGATGAACCAGAATTCTTCTGGTTTGTAAAAAGAAACATTAAACACATGACTGAGGAAGAACGCGTTATTTTTTATAGGCTACAGCTGTGGACTTTGGCAGATCGCAAAAAAATGAAAAAGAGGATTGATGCCAGTCTGAATGTTCTAAATGTGATCATGGGTGTTGTAAAATATTACCTTGGGTAATTGTGACTTTGAATACCTGTTTGGGAGTAAGTGTGTGTGTGTGTGTGTGTGTGTGTGTGTGTGTGTGTGTGTGTGTGTGTGTGTGTGTGTGTGTGTGTGTGCTGTGTGTGTGTGTGTGTGTGTGTGTGTGTGTGTGAGAGAGAGAGAGAGAGAGAGAGAGAGAGAGAGAGAGAGAGAGAGAGAGAGAGAGAGAGAGAGAGAGAGAGAGAGAGAGAGAGAGAGAGAAATGGAACAACCCCATAGGTGTACTCCACCAGTTCAGTTCCGCACGTGTTTTGTGCAACAAAATAGCAAGAGCCAGTGGCCAACCTGACTGAACACTTTCTTGCAATGATCTATCTGACTCTGGATCTCTACCTTTGTACCATGACGTGGAATCCATGCCATGAAGATATTTTGGGCTGCAGCCATTTTGTTTGTTTGTTTGTTTTTTTTATTTTGTTTAAGATATTTTTTGTTATTGTTCAATATATGTTGTGCCCAATCCCTTCCCCACTGTCCCCTTGTGAATGGGCTGAAAAGCTTAAATCACAATAAACTATTGTCAAATCTCTCTCTCTTAACCATATTACAACAAAGCTGCAATGATCTTGTCAAATGGACAGAACTGAACCATATGTCTATTCACCCCCAAAAAACGAAATGCATGCTTATCACCACCAGACAAAAGCGACAAAATTTACCTCATAAACAGTTTCCAATCCATATAAGAAAGGAAGCAATTGAACAAACCTCTCATCACAAAGTTCTAGGAGTAACAATCGATGAAAATCTCAGCTGGTTCTACCACATATCTCATCTATGCAAATATTTGTCCCAAAGTATACCAATTGACTAAAATTAAACATTTCCTTGACCACAATTCAAGGAAATTATTCTTCCATGCTTACATACAATCATCAATAGACTATGCCTCAACCCTCTGGGATTCTGCCAGTGCAAACACTATGAAACCGTTACTAAGTCTGTATAAACATGCTCTCAAACTTATCCTCCTGAAGAAAACAACCTTACTTGAAGTGGATTATACTCAGTTAAATATTCTCCCCCTACAACAAAGACTAAAATATAACAAAGACATTTTTATGTGTAAGATAATGGCAGGAGCTGTCCCCACATCCTTAAGAGATAAGTTCGCAATGAATCATTCCAGAAATACTGAAAAGCCAAGTGTCCCAATCCCAAGAATAGACTTATTTAAATCTAGTTTACTATACTCAGGCCCTGTGCTGTGGAACTCCCTTCCCGATTCAATTAAAGAGCACCAATCATTGACAACCTTCAAAAATCACCTTCTAATCCACTTGATGCACCAAAAATAATAAACCAATTACATCCATTTCTCCTTCTCCCCCTTCTCTTTCTCCCTCCCTCTGTGTGTGTGTGTGTGTGTGTGTGTGTGTGTGTGTGTGTGTGTGTGTGTGTGTGTGTGTTTGCGTGTTTGTGTGTTTGCGGTGTGTGTGTGTGTGTGTGTGTGTGTGTGTGTGTGTGTGGTGTGTGTGTGTGTGTGTGTTGTGTGTATGTGTGTATGTGTGTGTGTGTTTTGCGTGTTGGTGTGTGTGTGTGTGTGTGTGTGTGTGTGTGTGTGTGTGTGTGTGTGTGTGTGAGTTGGGTTTTTTGTTGTTGTTGTTCTTTCCCCCTTTTATCAAAACTTATGTTTTATGAGACTATTTTGATGCAGATGGTGGTGGATTGATGTTTTCAGTCATTTAACCTCATTATATTATCATGTTTGCTGTTTAATTATTGCGCCCTTTTGTGTGTGTGTGTGTGTGTGTGTGTGTGTGTGTGTGTGTGTGTGTGTGTGTGTGTGTGTGTGTGTGTTTGTGTGTGTGTGTGTGTGTGTGTGTGTTGTGTGTGTGTAGTGTGTGTGTGTGTGAGTGTGTGTGTGAGTTGGGTTTTTTTTGTTGTTGTTCTTTCCCCCCTTTTATCAAAACTTATGTTCTATGGGACTATTTTGATGCTAGATGGTGGTGGATTGATGTTTTCAGTCATTTAACCTCATCATATTCTCATGTTTGCTCTTTAATTATTGCGCCTTTTTTTTTTTTTTTTTTTGTTGCTTTGTTTTGTTTTTGATTTATTTGTTTGGGTTTTTTTGTTTTATTTTTGTTTTATTATTCAAATCAAAATCATCATTGATTCTTACTTCATATTTTGTTTCTGAATGAGTGCCTTTTTTTTACCTTAAATATTGTATCTCTGTCATATTCCTTACCTGTTTGTTGTTCTTTCTCCCCTTTTATCAAAATCTTATGTTTTATGGGACTTATTTTGATGATAGATGGTGGTGGATTGATGTTTTCAGTCATTTAACCTCATCATATAGCGCTATATAAATTCCATTTATTATTATATAATTATTTTTATTATTATTATTATTTCATAATTCTCATGTTTACTCTTTAATTATTGCGCCTTTTCTTTGTTTTGTTTTGTTTTTGTTTGTTCTTTGTTTTTCTTGCTTTCTTTATTCAACTCAAAATCATCATTGATTCTTACTTCTCATTTTCGTTTCTGAATAAGTGACTTTTTATAACATTACCTTAATATTGTATCTCTGTGTTAATTCTTGCCTGTTGTTTGATACTTGGTATGGTTCCTTACTTTTGGTATTTGGATCATCATAATTGTTGATTTTATTTATATTTTTATTGGCAGTATCTCTCCCCCCCCCCCCCCCCCCCCCCCCAATAAGGATATTAGTTTAAAATTTGTTTCCCCCCTTTTTTATCCAAATGTATGATTTATATCACATTCAATTCTTCTCTCCCGTCTCCAAAACACTTTCGTATTAAAGGCACTGCCCTCACCTGGTTTAGTTCGTACCTGACAAACCGATTCCAAACTGTGGCAGTAAACAAGATTCTTTCCACACCAACCAAACTAGAATGCGGAGTCCCTCAAGGATCTGTTCTAGGCCCTGTTCTCTTTACTCTCTACACTGCTCCCCTGTCACATGTTATTAACCGTCATCAGATCAACCATCACTTTTATGCAGACGACTCTCAGATTCTAAGCAGTGACACACCTGAAAATCTGCCTTCTCTCTTGACAAATATGTCCTACTGCCTTCAAGATATCCAAAACTGGATGATACAGAACAAATTACAATTAAACGCAGATAAAACCGAAGCCATGCTTGTACGGACCAAACACAAACTGTCTTTTATCACAACAACTTCAATAGAATTCGGCAATACGTCGTCCCTCTATCCAGTGCTGTAAAGTATCTAGGAGTCGTTATTGACAACACACTCTCCATGCAAAAATTAATCACCCAGACCTGTCAGTCATGCTACTATCAACTACGTCGTATTAGTGCAATTCGAAAGTACCTGTCCACTGATGCAACATCCAAACTAGTAACTTCTCTTATTCTTTCACGTCTGGACTATTGCAATTCTCTTTTGGCTGGTCTGCCAGCATCATCTATCCACTCTCTCCAACGTATACAAAACTCTGCAGCTTGACTGGTCCTCAGAAAGAAAAAATCTGAACACATTACTCCTCTCTTGCAATCTCTCCACTGGCTGCCTGTGCCACAGAGAGTAAACTACAAGATCAGTACTCTCTGTTATAAATGTCTCCACGAAACAGCACCCTCCTACCTCTGTGAATGTCTTCACGTGTACACACCTTCTCGTACCCTCCGCTCGGCTGCAGATACATTATCCTTAAAAATTCCGAGATTCAACCTATCTACCGTTGGCCGCCGCTCTTTCTCTATTTCTGGTCCATCAATCTGGAATGACCTCCCTCTATCCCTTCGGCAAAAGCCTACATATGACACTTTTAAATCCAACCTCAAGACACACTTGTTTCAAACCTAAGATTCTTACCTTCTGTTTTCATCTCCTATTTGTCCCTGCCTCCAACATTTGAAATTCCATTCACCCTGTCAAAATGTATAACCTCTATAGGTGTGTGTGTGTGTGTGTGTGTGTGTGGTGTGTGGTGTGTGTGTTGTGCGCGCGCGCGTGCGTGCGGCGAGAGTGCTTTCGATTTTGCTATGAATTTTTTATTTCATTGGTTGTTTGTTGTGAGGGTCGAGTGCAAGCGCTTTGATTTGTTTTTACAAGATATAGCGCTATGTAAATTCCATGTATTATTATTATAATAAATGTTATAAATGTCTTCACAAAACAGCACCCTCCTACCTCTGTGAATGTCTTTACCCGTACACTCCTTCTCGTTCCCTCCGCTCTGCTGCAGATACCCTGCGCTTACAAATACCTAGATTCAATCAATCCACTGTTGGCCGTCCTCTTTCTCTGTTTCTGGTCCAGTGATCTGGAATGATCTCCCTCTGTCCCTTCGTAAAAAGCCTACCTATGACACATTTAGATCCAGCCTCAAGACACACTTATTTCAAAGCTAAGACTTTCCTATCCTGTTTCATCTTCTGCCCCTGCTCTCAACAGCCGAAATATCCACCACCCTGCCAAAGTGTTTAACCTTTGTGTTGTGTGTGTGTGTGTGTGTGTTGTGTGTGTGTGTGTGTGTGTGTGTGTGTGTGTGTGTGTGTGTGTGTACATTGGCTTCGTTAAAAATCTAAATTGTTGTTCGCTGCATGCGCAAGAATTGGTTGAATGCAAGCGCTTTGATTTGTTTTGCAAGATATAGGCTATATAAATTCCATTTATTATTATTATTTTATTATTTATTATTATTACATGTATAACTTTTGACAGATGGTGGTGGATTGATGTTCAGTTGTTTATTTCATCTTGTTCTCTTGTTTGCTCTTTACCTATTAACACTTTTCTATTCTTCCAGAATCAAAATCTTTTTATTGTGACTTCTGATTTTTGTCTTCTGATCGAGTGCATTTTTATTACCTTATCATGTATAGTGTCCTTATTCTTGTGTGTTGTTTGGTACTGCGTAAAGTTTTATTGTTTAGTATCTTTTCATCTTGATGTATCCCTGAAAAGGGCGGGGACTGGATGTAAAAAAGCACATGAGTGCTTATCTATTATCCTCGGAATAAAATACTTTGCCTTGCCTAGCCTTGCCTTGTCTCTCTCTCTCTATCTCTCTTAATTATGGATAGTATCACGTGTTTGTGTGTGTTCCTCTCTTCTGATATCTAAGAAAATCACCCCACCAACACTGACCCTTTCTCCATGGTCATCTATTCTGTTATTGTTGAAAACAACAGCTGACGTCCATCCACAGCATTTGGAGGCAAGGTCATGACCCCAGGATCTGTGGTGACCACTCCTGTCCACATGCAGTTGCGATGAATGCATCTCTGACGTCCAAATGAACCTGCACAAATTAATGGCCAGCTTGATGTCCAAATGAACCATTACCTTACAAATTAATAGCCATTACTCCATACTGACATCCAAATGAACCTGTGCAAATTAATGGCCATCACTCCATATTGTCTGACATAATAATGACATTGTTTGAGGATTAACAAGAACCTGTCTTAGTGCGTTGGGAAAGGGGGGGGGGGGTTGATCATCTATGAAACAGTCTTTGTGTATGAATAGAGGGGAGGGAGGGAGAAAATAAATCAGTCTTTGCATTGAGGGTGGAGGGGGGAGATAACAATTAATCAGTTTTTGTGCCAGGGGGTGGGGGGGGGGGGAGAGGGATGATGAGGAATAAGTCTTTGTGTATGAAGTTTTGGGGGAGAGGGGTAATAAGGGGAATCACTCAATCAGTGTGTATCGATGGAGTGGGAAATTGGTCAGTGCATGAGGGTGGGGAATGGGGAATGAATCAGTCTTTCTTTAATGACAGCGGGTAAAAAATAGATGACAATAGTGTGTATAGCTATGATGTAGAAGTTTCTGTGAACGTGTACATCTTTATTTATTTTATTTATTTAAAATTTTTTTTTTTATTATTCTTTTATATCGAGGATAATGGAATAAGCACTCTTGTGCTTTTTTTCATCCAGTCCCCGTGTGTATGCAGTTGTGTAAATATTGTTATCTGTTCCCACCGGTACACAATGGTCTACTCTTACAAAAAGCGGAACAGGATTTAATGTGTGCGCAAGATGTTCTGCGTGCGTTCGCATATGGGGCCTCAGGTTACAGTCTCATCCGAAAGACTTTTGGGGAGAGTGGAGTCAGCACTGATGTTAACTCCAGGAGAAAAATCCCCTCCAACAGGAATCGAACTCAGGTCATCAAATTGCCAGCGCAATCTTCTGACCACTAGGCTATCCCGTCCCCCAAAATATAGATATACATGTATACATGTGGGAGTAAGAGTCCTGTATGTCTATAGTACAGAATAACTGTGTAACCAAACGATCACACAATCCATACACATACCACAACACACACATGCACGCATGCATGCATGTACATACACACACACTCACACACGCACATACACACACACACACACACACACACACAACACACACACAAAAGTACACCAAACATTTTTTTTAAAAAGTGCTTTGGATGAGACTACAAACGAGGCCCCATGTGAGAACACACGTAAAACAACTTGATCACACGTTAAAACTCGTTCCACTTATCAAAACAGTAGGCCATTTTGTGCCAGTGGAATGAATGACAAAAATTAACAAAATTACCTAGCAACATACACACAGGGACTGGATTAAAAAAGCACATGAGTGCTTATAGCCTAGTGGTCAGAACATTGCGCTGGCAATTTGAAGACCCGGGTTCGAGTCCGGTCGAGGAAATTTTCTTCCTGGAGTTAACATCAGTGCTGACTCCACTCTCCCCAAAAGTTCTTCGGATGAGACTTTAAACCGAGGCCCCGTGTGTGAACACACGCAGAACATCTTGCGCACACGTTAAATCCTGTTCCGCTTTTCGTAAGAGTAGGCCATCATGTGCCGTTGGGAACAGATGACAATATTTACAAAACTGCATACACACGGGGACCGGATGAAAAAAAGCACATGATTGCTTATTCTGTTATTCTAATATAAAAAGAATAAATAAATAAATAAATAAATAAATAAATAAATAAATAAATAAATAAACCCTCAAAATAAAAGATTCAGAAATAAAAAAAACAAAAAAACATACATCAAACCCTTACAAATCTTTTCTCTCCCAGCATGCACTAGATCTCTCTCTCTCTCTCTCTCTCTCTCTCTCTCTCTCTCTCTCTCTCTCTCTCTCTCTCTCTCTCTCTCCCCTTTCTTTCTCTCTTTCCCCCCTCTCTCTATCTCTCTTACTCTCAATCTGAAAAAAGTTCTGGGCCCTCTTCTTTTTACCCTCTATACTGCTCCACTATCACATGTAATAGACCGTCATCATATCAATTATCACTTTTATGCTGATGACTCGCAGATTCAAAGCAGTGACACACCTGAAAATCTTCCTTCTCTCTTGACAAATATGACCAACTGCCTTCTAGATATCGAACACTGGATGTTACAAAACAGGTTACAACTAAATGCAGATAAAACTGAAGCCATGCTTGTAGGCACCAAACACAAACTTTCCTCCATTTGAACAACTTCAATAGCATTCGGTAATACGGAAGTATCTAGGGGTCGTTGTCAACAACACTCTCTCCATGCAAAAATTCATCACCCAGACCTGTCAGTCATGCTATTATCAACTACGGCGTATAAGTGCAATTTGAAAGTACCTGTCCACTGATGCAACTTCCAAACTTGTCAATTCTCTTATTCTTTCACGTCTGGACTATTGCAATTCTCTTTTGGCTGGTCTGCCAGCATCATCTATCCACTCCCTCCAACATATACAAAACTCTGCAGCTCGTCTGGTCCTCAGAAAGAAAAAATCTGAGCACATTACCCCTCTCTTGAAATCTCTCCACTGGCTGCCCGTACCACAGAGAGTAAACTACAAGATCAATACCCTCTGTTACAAATGTCTCCACAAAACTGCACCCTCCTACCTCTGTGAATGTCTTCACTTGTACACAACTTCTCGCTCCCTCCGCTCGGCCGCAGATACTTTGTCCCTAAGAACACCCAGATTCAACCTATCTACCGTTGGCCGCCGCTCTTTCTCTGTTTCTGGTCCAATATCTGGAATGACCTCCCTCTCTCCCTCCAGCAAAAGCCTACTTATGACACTTTTAAATCCAACCTCAAGACATACTTATTTCAAACCTAGGATTTTCTCCTTCTGTTTCCATTTCTTATCTGTCCCTGCCTTCAACATCTACCTGCCAAAGTGTATAACCTTTATAAGTGTTGTGAGCGTGCGCACGCACGTGTGTGTGCATGCGTGCGTATGTGTGCACGTGCGTGTGTGTGTGTGTACATATGAATTGCTAAAACTATTAGTTGTTGTATAGGTCGAATGCAAGCGCTTTGATTTGTTTTTACAAGATATAGCGCTATATAAATTCCATGTATTATTATTATCAAGCCATGCTTGTAGGCACCAAACACAAACTCTCCTCCATTCCAACAACTTCAATAGAATTCGGCAATACGTCAGTTCCGCTATCCACTTCTGTGAAGTATCTAGGAGTCGTTGTTGATAACACTCTCTCCATGCAAAAATTCATTACCCAAACCTGTCAGTCATGCTACTATCAACTACGGCGTATTAGCGCAATTCGAAAGTACCTGTCCACTGATACAACATCCAAACTCGTCACTTCTCTTATTCTCTCACGTCTGGACTATTGCAATTCTCTTTTGGCTGGTCTGCCAGCATCATCCATCCACTCCCTTCAACGTATACAAAACTCTGCTGCTTGTCTTGTCCTCAGAAAGAAAAAATCTGAGCACATTACCCCTCTCTTGAAATCTCTCCATTGGCTGCCTGTACCACAGAGAGTAAACTACAAGATCAATACCCTCTGTTACAAATGTCTCCACAATACTGCACCCTCCTACCTCTGTGAATGTCTTCACTTGTACACACCTTCTCGCTCCCTCCGCTCGTCGGCAGATACTTTGTCCTTAAGAATACCCAGATTCAACCTATCTACCGTTGGCCGCCGCTCTTTCTCTGTTTCTGGTCCATCGATCTGGAACGACCTTCCTCTCTCCCTCCGGCAAAAGCCTACTTATGACACTTTTAAATCCAACCTCAAGACACACTTATTCCAAACCTAAGTTTTCTCCTTTCCGCTTCCATCTCTTACCTGTCCCTGCCTTCAACACCCACCTGCCAAAGTGCATAACGTTTGTAGGTGTGTGTGCCCGGGCGCGTGTTGCGTGCTTGCGTGCGTGCGTGCGTGAGTGTGTGTGTGCACATTCCAATTTGTTAAAACTGTAAATTGTTGTTAATTGTGTGTTGTGTTGGTCGAATGCAAGCGCTTTGATTTGTTTTTACAAGATATAGCGCTATACAAATTCCATGATTATTATTATTATTATTATTATTATTATTATTATTATTATTAATCTTTCTCTCTCCCCCTCTCTCTGTCTGTCTGTCTGTTTGTCTCTGTCTCTCTCCCTCTGTCTGTCTGTCTGTATCTGTCTCTCTCTCTTTCCCTTTGTGGAGCAAAAAAAAAGTATAATTTTTATCATAGCATCTTTGGTTACCCTCTTTAACCAGCCTTCAGCCAAACAACAGCACAAACCCAGATCACACACATACAGGTGTGACACCACAACATACCTCGTACAGTCTGTGAGGAAGCATTGGCAGTTCAGACACATACAGGTGTAACACCACAACATACCTCGTACAGTCTGTGAGGAAGCATTGGCAGTTCAGACACAACAATGCCTCTATTACTCTCTCCTCCTTTCCTCTCTGCCGTCTGCCTGTTGTTGCTCAGCGTGATGTTTTCCCCGCAGTTCTTGTGGAAATAAAGCACTGGCCTCTGTGGAGAAGACAAATGGACTTCTTAGGGAGCAGAAAAGAAACATATAGAAAAGGCAGGTTAGTTATCTAGATGGAGGCCAAGCACCCACCCACACACACACACACACACACACACACATGTACATACACACATGTACACACACACACACACACACACACACACACACACACACACACACACACACACACACACAATGTACACACACACACACACACATGTACACACACACACACAATGTACACACACACATGTACACACAGACACACACACACACACAACACAGTGACACACACACAGAGTGACACGCACACACACACACATACACACACACACACACACACACACACACACACACACACACACACACACACACACACACACACAGTGTCAAGGAGAGAGAGAGAAAGGGGAGGGAGAGAGATCAAATCAAATCAAATCAAAATTTTATTTCCAGATGGTACATTGAGTAAGCAATAAATTTGCTTTTTTTCATCAAGCCATCTATCTAGCTAAAAACAACCAAACAAACAACAAAAGATACAAAAATCAAACAAAGAAACAAATAAATAAATAAAAAAAACAGTAATAATAAAAAAATAATAATACCCCCCCAAAAATGAAAAAATAACAAAAACAACAACAAAAAACCCCCACAAAAACAAACCACCTAAACAAAAATCAGACAAGCTAAAAAAAAAAAAAAAGAAAAAAAGAAAGAAACAGCAAGCCAACAGCAAGTACAACCAAGAAAACCCTACTCAAAAAATATTTAGCTGCAATATTGTTATAGCTCATGAAAGCAACAACAACTAGAGAGAGAGAGAGAGAGAGAGAGAGAGAGAGGAGAGAGAGAGAGAGAGAGAGAGAGAGAGAGAGAGAGAGAGAGAGAGAGAGAGAGAGAGAGAGAGAGAGAGAATTTGACAATTGACAATTGATTTTAATGTGTAAGCTTTACAGCCCATTCACATAGGGAAGGAAATCAAATAAAACAATCAAACAGAGCGTAGAATTAGCAGAGAGAAAAAAAGAGGAAAGTAAGCCCGGGTCCAGGGGCCGCTTAGGCCCCGGTGGGGTGCAGGGGCAAAGCCCCGCTGGGGGGTCCAGGGGGGGCAAAGCCCCCCGGCCGAAAATGAATTTTAGCATTTTAAAGGCAATTTGGAGGCCTCTCCAGGCACCATTTTGAGCAGTGTGTGTGTGTGTGTGTGTGTGTGTGTGTGTGTGTGTGTGTGTGTGTGTGTGTGTGTGTGAGTGAGTGAGAGAGAGACACACACAGAGACAGACAAAGACTCAGACTGTTAGACCTTCCATAAAGAACCACCAGAGTATGTCAAACTTGTTTTAAAAAGATCCCTTCTGGGTAGCCCTAACATAAGTTTGTGTGTACAACTATGATGGTTAATGGAAAACATGGAGAGAGTGAGAGAGACAGAGACAGAGACAGACAGACAGACAAAAACAGTGGGTGAGAGCTAGAGAAGTGAGGACATAAACATCCAGCAACTATTTGCAGAATTAAAAAAGGGGGATACATGTCTGTAGTGACATCCAGGCATGGTACTGCAGGAAAAGCACTTTTTCCTGAAATGTAGTGGGGGTCCAGGGGGCATTGCCCCCTTGTGGGGTCAAGGGGCAGAGCCCCTTGTGGGGGTCAGGGGGCAACGCCCCCTGAAGCTGAAGGTTTTTTGACAATTCTAGCCTGTTTAAAGGCCTCTCCTTGAACTAATTTCAGTTTTCACACTAAGCAATTTCTGCCCTAAAATAAGCTCTCCAAGTATGACTTTTTCTGTCATTTCTTCTATCTAAAGGAAGTTCTACACTCAAGTAATCACATAGCAAATATAAGTACATTTCTAGACAAATGTGCACAAATGCAGATAGAGGAAGAAAGAGAAAGAAAGGGCAGACACACACAGAGAGAGAAACAGAGAGAGGGGGGGGGGGGGTGAGAGAGAGAGGAGAGAGAGAGAGAGAGAGAGAGAGGAGAGAGAGAGAGAGAGAGTGTGTGTGTGTGTGTGTGTGTGTGTGTGTGTGTGTGTGTGTGTGTGTTTGGGAGAGAGAGACAGACAGACAGACAGACAGACACAGACAGACAGACAGACAGACAGACACCGCCAGAAAGAGAAAGGGCAGGCTGGTCACCTGTGGATTGTTATGATACTGTAAACATGGCTGACACCATACACGCTGAAGGCAGCCAGTGGAAAGCCCCCCCCCCCCCTCCTTCCTACCATCCTTCTTCACCCCTCTGCCTTAGGCTTACAGCTGCAACCGACACCCTTCTGTCAACAGATACCTAGTAGACTGGTGATGTAAAGAAGAGAAGGGAAATACTGGGCATTATTTGACTGGTTCTCTGTGGGCTTCGTTATTTTTCTTCTTTTTTTTCTTTTTCTTTTACGCCGATTTCCGCGAATTCGCGGAGATGTACCATGCCTGATTATCCTGTGTCTGCCTGTTTATGTACACTTGTTCTGTTTCTCATTTTCTGAAGAAGCTGCATAATGTTTTCTTCCCTGCTTGGATATCCTGAGTGTTGTCCACAGCAGTATTTTTCTCTGTGTCAGTCTGCAAGAGTTGTATTCCCGCGGATGGGGTAGGCTAGATCACCTTCTTGTGTTTTGCCTTTTGCAAAATTAATGGTCTTAAGCCTCTGCAGCCCCGGCTAGCATAGAGAATGTCCCACTGGCAAGCTTCGCAAAAGGCTTAGCCTGCAGCATCCAATTTGCCAATGTGCTCGCCAATCCACACATTTAGATCCCCAGCCTTGACTTCACCATCCACCCACTCCCATTTCCATGCATTTTTGCATCCTCTGTCATCATAGGTATGGAGTCCGATCCACGATCGTTCTCCCGCATATGCTAGCCACTTTGCTAGGCCTACCGAGTCTAGTGAGTGAGAACTGAACCCTTTGACGACACTCGCACCATTTGAGAATTTCATCTGGTTTCGTTTTTTTTTCCCCAGATTTT
>CM060345.1:35990554-35994913 GCA_030674155.1 Stramonita haemastoma
ATCATCTCCCCTGGACGGGGTACGTATATATCCGTACCACAGCAGGTACTTTCACTTTCGCTCTCCCATTCTGTTCTATTCTCACATCGTCTGTTTAGCTTGTTGGCTTTAGCTGCCACGTTAGTTGCACATCGTTCACTGCTAATTTGCATATAAATTGAGCGTGTTTTTGTTGTGTTTATTGTTGTTTTACATGTCATATGCTTGTGGTATGGCTTTGGTACATCAGACTTTCACTACTGACGAAGTAACAGAACTTTTAAACGTTGTGGATAAAGATTGTGTTTTGGATAGAGATCGTGAGAGCGTTGAGTCTCCCGATACTAACTGTGTGCCACTTGAGGAGCCAGATAGGCCAGCTAAAAGGGACAGGGGGGGGGGGGGGGGGTGACAGGGGAGGGGCGTGGCCTTGGTACTGTGAGTACTGCAACATAAACACCGTTTAGGCCTACATGAAAATGAACTACAAGCCACCTGGTGAAGTGCTAAATATTCTGTACATATGTATAAAGTAGTGTAGAAAAGTTCAGGAACTTACTCAGACTAGGGAAGAAATATCATCTGTATATTCCATGATCTAATTGTGACAGTGTCGTGTGTACAGTTCAGTGGTTCCCTTTGATTTTATTGCATTGTTTGCCATGCTGGAAGAAAACCTGTAGAGTACCTATATTTGTCTCTATTTATTTGTGATTTGTGTATAATTTTTTTGGTTATTGTGTTGTATTTGTTGCATGCATTGCGTAAAAATCATAAGCCCATTAGTGGGATCACCACTTAAAATCAAAGCAATTATGTAATTTGACACCATAATAACATTTTTTATGTAATATAGACTTTTATGCACACATATAATAGACAATCATTTACCCACACAATGCCATAGTTTCATAAGAAATGGGCTTCAAACAAAAAAGATATGATGATTTTACTATGATGAGCCAGTGTACACTGCACTCAGCTGCTGCAGGGCTGGTCCACAGAGACTGCAGTGCAGCTGCACCCTTGGGGTACAAATACGTGAAGTGTTAAAAGGTGTACAATGTGTTTTATATCTAATATAAGCTTCAAATGGTTTTTGTAATCTGCAGATTTTAGGGCATATAAAACTGATTTAGAATCCACACAAAGTAAGACATGGTGAAAACAATATGGATGATCTAGCACGTATGTTAATGCCATTAAAATCGCAACCAGTTCAGCTGTAAATATTGACCGATTTACACCAATATAATAAGACTTTTCTACTTTGAGTGCCAGTATAACAAAAGCTGAACCAGCTTGGTGATTGTCTAAGAGTGAACCGTCAGTGTACACTTTAAGGTAATTACAGTAGTAGTTATGAATATGAGATCTAACAGTAGCTGCAAAAACATTTGGATTCTCGTCCTTCTTCATGTCTGTGTAATCAATATCAAAATGTGCTGGATTCATTTCCCAGGTGGGGCAAGCTGGAACAGCTTTTTGAAAGTCTACATTCATTTTATCAATTTCAGATTGCTGGTAAAGGTCAGCAACCTAAGTGTCAATAGTTATCAAAGAACATATTTGCTGGGCTCCTTTTGGGAAAAATGTATCAGATTTTATTTTTACATCATCTGACACGAAGTTTTTGGGTGTTAAACTTCTAAGTACATATTTGCCCATTCAAGTTTTCAGTATTCATCTAAAGGCAACATTCTGACTTCTTTATATGTTTCAATTGCTGATGCATGAAAAGGTACACCAAGAGTAAGCCTGTATGCTTTGCAATCTATACTTTGAAGCTTCTTCAATAAATATTTTGGAGCATTAAAGAAGACTTCTTGTCCATATGATAGTTTTGATCTGATTATTGTTGCCGATAAATGTTTAAGGATTGACAGATCTTGCCCCCAATACTGCTTACTAATTAATATGAGCATTCCATGTTAACTTTGATGTAAGAAGTACACCTAAAAATTTTACTATTTGTTTGTAATGAATTGTCTCATTTTCAATCCTAAACTCTGGTAACTCGTTTGAATCACTACTATTATTAAATAGAACCATATATTTTTTTTCAGTCGAGAAAGTGAGGCCATTTTCTATTGTATACTAATTTAGATTATTAAGTTGTTTTTGGTATGTTTTTCTACATATAGCCCTTTTTGACGTGTTTCGTTTCATAGTAACGGGCATCCAAATACAGATATCATCTGCATATTGCACTAAAACTACATCCTTTGATATATGCTTTTGAAGACCATGTAACAATATGTTGAATAAAACCGGAGCTAATACAGTGCCTTGGGGCAAGCGCATTTGTAGACATTTTGAGTCTGAATATGTATTTCCCACCCTCACTTGAAATGACCTTTCGCTTAAAAAAACTCTTGATGTAATGATAAAAGTTACCTGAAAATCCCACTGACTTCAACTTACTCGTTACTTTTGCATGCCAGATTTGGTCGTAGGCCTTCCTCAGATCAAAAAATGTGGCTAGAACATTTTTCCTTCGAGAAAATTGGTGTTTTACACATGTTGTAAGATTTACTAAGTTGTCCATTGCAGATCTTCCTTTCTGAAAGCCTGCCTGATTGATTGATATAATGTTATTTTTTTCACAGTAATATAACAATCTCCTCAATACAATTCTCTCCATTAGCTTTCCAGTGTGAGCGGTTAATGAGATAGGCCTGAAACTTGTTATTTCTGTCTTTGGCTTTCCTCTTTTATGAACTGGTACAATGATAGACTGTTTCCACTGTATCGGGATAACGCCAGGACCCAACATTTATGAAAAAGTTCATGTAATAAAATAATGAACTTTTCAGGTAAGTGTTTTATCATACTATTTGAAATAGCATCAGCTCCAACAGATGTTTTCTTATTTGGAAGGGATATGATTGCATCTTTTACTTCCTGGACTGTTATTGGGGCATTGAAATAAAGGTGTTATCAGGTAAGGGATCTGTATAATCAGTTTTACTTTCTTCATGTGTTCTATATTCTCTGTGCTTAGCTGATAGACCCTCTAAACGCATTGTTTTTGAAAACATCTCAGCAAAAGCTTCAGCCATTTCTAAATCTGAAGGGAACTGTTTATTTTCAAGATTGATAGGACAGTATGGAAGATTTATACCTTTCTTCATCTCGTTTATTTTAATCCATACTTTTGAAACATCTTTATGACACAAGATTTCATTTGTACAAAAGGAAGACCAATACTGCCTTTTAGCTTGTGCAATAACCGTGTTACAATAATTTTTGGCCTTCTGTTCAGCATGATTTTTTGCTGATTTATCCTTAAAAACAGCCTATGTGCTAAACGTTTATAATTTACTGCTGATTCGCAATCTTTAGTCCACCAAACATTTCCAGAATGTTTAGTTGACCTTACTGAAGAACATTTAGGGATAGATAGCAGCTTGTAAAATAGCCTTGGTTATGTCAGAATACATAATTATACAGTATTATACATAATTATACATCATAATTACTAATATTTTCTGTATTACAAAAAGCCAGAAAACTTTCAAATTTTCCCCAATCAGCCTGCTTATAATTATATTTTGGGATTTTATCTTCTTCAATATTACACTGACATAACCTTTTGTTAAAAGTTATGATGATAGGCAAATGGTCACTACCCAGGGTGTCTGTATGAGCTAACTAATCACATTCAGTTACAAGTGCAGGTGATACTAGAGATAAATCTAAAGCTGATGCTCTTTCATTCCCCAATTTACTTTTGCTATTGCGTCCCTTTATTCCCAGGTTCCTCTTATCTGTTTCTTCCCTTCATTCCCGGATTTTCAGACCAAAAACTTAGCATAATGGGGGACTTACTTTACAGACTTACGGCAGTAGCCCATATTATATGAACCAAAGAATGTCATATATCATTGTGTAGGAAATTGATGTAGATGGTGTTGGTGACCATGTTGACATTTTTCAGAACATGACAGATGACACGGGGTTTAAAACAGGTAAGTTGACAGTAAAAAAAACAGGTAGCCATCATGCACTCCATCAGATCAGTATTTTTCTACCATTGTATGTTTCGTGCTTGTACTCACCAACGATGCCTCATGTACTCCCCTTGCATTGTTTATGTGAATACCCATAAGAACGTCACCCCGTCACCATGATTGTCCCCCCAAAACATCAACAGTTTTTTCTCTTTTTTTTAGACGTTATGACTACCACACACCAATAAAAAGAGCAGCCCCCCCCAAAAAAAATGTAAAATGGGATCTACAGTACAGCACTCTCTTCGTGTTTTTGGGGCCCATTAGTGTGCGAAAGTCGGGTAGGACGGGACTGAAACCCGGGGCTTGTTGTCACAAAACCCTTTTCCGAAAACGTGCCTTACTTGGGGGGGGGGGGGGGGGGGGG
>CM060345.1:35995013-35997513 GCA_030674155.1 Stramonita haemastoma
CGACTCCACCACCCCCTCCCCCCTAAAGTCCTTGACTATAAACCGAAGTACCGTGTGCGAACGCACGCAGAACATCTTGCACACACATTGAAACCTGTTCCGCTTTTCGGAAGAGCAGGCTGTTGTGTGCCTGTGGGAACGGGATGACAAAATTGACAAAATGCATACACACAGGGGCTGAATATAAAGAAGCACACGAGTGTAATTTCAATATCTCCGAAATAGCGCGCGCGCGCTCGCACGCAAGCACGCATGCCCGTACACACACACACACACACACACACACACACACACACACACACACACACACCACACACACACACACACACACACACACACACACACACGCAGACCAGTAGTCTAAGGCTACGGCCATAGTAAACCCTGCCCGTCCCGTTGTTTTGACGGCCGTCTCTTTAACGGTAGAACGGATCCGTCAAGTGGCCATAGTCAACCAGGCCCGTCTCTTTCTGACAGTGGTCACCCCGAGATTGCGAGTGACGCAAAAATGAGGCTGCTGCTGGACAGAAAATAGTTCGACATAAAAAGTGTTTTTACGTAAAATCCCCCCCCCCCCCCCAAACTTTTATCAAAACCACTGGAATGTAATCGGGAAGGGTCAATTTACTAGTTTGTGTAGTCAGAATTTTTGAAGACATAAATAAGTTTTCCTTGAATATTTTCCTTTCTGTCAACCCGTCAAACGGACATGTCGCTCGAACGTCAAAACGACTGGTTGAAAATACCGGGCCGGCCGGCTGTACTATGGCCACGCACAGCCGTTATCAGTGACGCCACAGAGTAATTCAGCCGGGCAGCATTTTTCACCGGGCCGGCAAAATTGACGGCGTCAAAATGTCGGGTTTACTATGGCCGCAGCCTAAAGGTAACACATCTGCCTAGAAAACATAAGTGCAGCTTTGATCTCCGTTCAGTGTTCTGTAGTGGTGTCTTCCCTGGTGTAAAAGTTCGTGATGTTTTCCGTGGTGTAGCGTAGTCTTCCTTGGTGTAGTCTCTCTTGGAGTAGCGTAGTCTTCCTTGGTGTAGTGAGGTCTTCCTTGGTGTAGCGTAGTCTTTCTTGGTGTAGCCTTTCTTGGAGTAGCCTAGTCTTACTTGGCGTTGCGTAGTCTTCCGTGGTGTAGCGTAGTCTTCCATGGTGTAGTCTTCCTTGGTGTAGCGTAGTCTTCCTTGGTGTAGCGTAGTCTTCCATGGTGTAGTCTTCCTTGGTGTAGCGTAGTCTTCCTTGGTGTATCATAGTCTTCCGTGGAGTAGCGAGGTCTTCCTTGGTGTAGCGTAGTCTTCCTTGGTGTAGTCTTCCGTGGAGTAGCGAGGTCTTCCTTGGTGTAGCGTAGTCTTACTTGGCGTAGCGTAGTCTTCCTTGGTGTAGTGTAGTCGTCCTTGGTATTGTTTTCCGTCGTGTAGCGTAGTCTCCCTTGGTTAGCGTAGTCTCCCTTGGTGTAGCGTAGTCTCCCTTGGTGTAGCGTAGTCTCCCTTGGTGTAGTGTAGTCTTCCTAGGTACTGTTTTCCTTTGTGTAGCGTAGTCTTCCTTGTTGTAGCGTAGTCTTCCTTGGTGTAGCGTAGTCTTCCTTGGTGTAGTGTAGTCTTCCTTGGTGTAGCGTAGTCTCCCTTGGTGCAGCGTAGTCTTCCTTGGTGCAGCGTAGTCTTCCTTGGTGTAGCGTAGTCTTCCTTGGTGTAGTGTAGTCTTCCTTGGTGTAGCGTAGTCTTCCTTGGTGCAGCGTAGTCTTCCGAGGTGTGATGTAGTTTTCCTTTGTGTAACGTTGTCTTCCTTGACGTAACGTAGTCTTCCGTGTTGTAGCGTAATTTCCGTGGTGTTGTTTTCCGCGGTATAATGTTGTCTTTCATGGTGGTGTTCCTGAAGCGTGGCGTAGTTTCCGTGGTGTTTTCCGTGATTTGGTAGTATTCTCATGGTGGTGTTTACCGGTGTAGCGAGATCTTCCATGGTGTGTTTCCGTGGTGTAGCGTAGTTTTCCATGGTGCTGCTTTCCATGGTGTAGCGTAGATTTCCATGGTGTGTTTTCCGTGGTGTAGCGTAGTTTTCCATGGCTTGTTTTCCGTGGTGTAGCGTAGTTCCTCTGTTTTCCCTGTGTGGATTCTGTAATGGAGTGTTTTCCGGGGTGTAGCGTAGCCTTCCCTGGTAGAATGGTGTATGGTGTTTTCCGGGGTGCGGTCATCAATGGTGTAGACTTCTGTGGTCAGGTCTTCACTGGTGGTGTACCTCCATGGAATCGGAGGAGCCTGAAAAGAAAAACGTTTAGTTGAATAAAAACTCACGGATTATTTATTTTATTTATTTTATGGTTTTTTGGTATCGTTTTTCGGCTAGCGCTCCGAGGCTCAACAATGGTGAGATTTGGGGATCCGAAATTTTTTGTGTTTTTCTTTTGTTTTGTTTACTAACTTCAAGGTAGCCGCATTCTGACGGGAGATCTGATTTCATTAAATGTTCATGCAGTGAACAAAGATGGCTTTCTCTAGGTAC
>CM060345.1:36000013-36012513 GCA_030674155.1 Stramonita haemastoma
TGCACACCCGCATTGACAGGCTGTACTCAGTGCAAATAATAATTATACCTGTGAAGTACGCAAGGTAGCGGTTTCATGGCAGGAGGCTTTGCATTTCTTACCTTTCACATGCTGCTGCATGTCGAATATCAGATGTCCACAGAGACCCCAGTCCTTCCTGCTCTCACTGCATTTGATCTCTGAATTGTTTCAGCCTAGTGGGAGCTGATCCTAGATCCCTGGGCAACAATGCTAGGCTCTGCATCGGATTTGCTCTTCAGGGGCATGTCTTTCAGGAGCGTGCCCTTCAGGGGCTTATTCCTCAGGAGTTTGCCCTTCAGGGGCTTGTCTTTCAGGAGTGTGCCCTTCAGGGGCTTGTCTTTCAGGAGCGTGCCCTTCAGGGGCATGTCTTTCAGGAGTGTGCCCTTAGGGTCTTATTCCTCAGGAGTTTGCCCTTCAGGGGCTTGTCTTTTAGGAGTGTGCCCTTCAGGGGCTGGTCTCTCAGGATTTTGCCCTTCAGGGGCCTGTATTGCATTACGAGTCTGCCCTTCAGGGGCTTATTTTGCATGTTTTTTTTTACCCTTCAGGGGCTTGTTTTGCATGCATGATTTTGCCCTTCAGGGGCCTGTTTTGCATGCAGGATGCTGCCCTTCAGGGGCCTGTTTGCATGTTTCTGCCCTTCAGGGGCCTGTTTTGCATGCAGGATTTTGCCCTTCAGGGGCCTGTTTTGCATGTTTCTGCCCTTCAGGGGCTTTTCTTGCATGCAGGATGCTGTCCTTTAGAGGCTGGTTTTTCCAGGGGGTTGCCATTTAAGGACTTTCCTAGGACTTCACCCTTCAGGGACTTCTACCGAGTACACTGGCCTTCAGACGTTCGACCCTTCAGGGTTGTGTTTCCAAGCATTGCTCCTTGTCTCCGGTTATTACCCGTCCTCCCTATCGGTCTTACATAGGTCAAGTTAAGTCATGCGGGTGAGGACAAGTCCACTGGGCCCTGTGCTCCAGCATCGTGCTGCTGGTGTCTTCACAGCCTGCAGGGGACAGGCCCAGGAGGAGTGGGGAAGACCTGGTGGAAAACAACATGAGCAACTGGCTACTACAGATCTATAGCACAATACCCATGGCAAAACTGTGAGCAGTTGCTGAAAGTTTTGTGTTTTTTAATTATGGGTTTTCAATATTTATACTTTGTTCCATGATCCTGTCTTTTCATTATCTCTTTCGGCAGATCTTTTAGAAATAATTATGAAAAAAGTTTTCTGGCATGCGTGCAAGATGTCCTACCAAAATGGTCTTCTGACATGTGTTCAACATGTTCTGCACACGTTCGCACACAGAACCTGGGTTCAGAGTCTTGTCTGTAGAACTTACAGGGTATGAGTTCGAACAATATTTTTTGTTGCATCTTCTGTGACGTTTCAGTCCTACTGTTCTGCCCTGCTAATTTCAATCTTTCCGCCACAGCCATGCAAAGAAATGTGTGGCATTTTCAGGGTCAAAAGTCCACAGGGAGACTATCAATGTCAGGCCGCCGTGGGGCCACCAGCCAGAGGAGCAAGAGAAAACATAGTATCTTCACTGTTGCCACGGAAAAGTTTGGTAGAGGTCTATGGCAAATAATCATCCTCAACACATTGTAGATGCTTTTGAATTTGGTCTTACCATTAAAAAAATCTACTGAAGGGAAATACATTACCATGTATTATAGATGCCCCTCCCACAGTCGAAACCAATTTTTCGGGGAAAAAATATTTTGATCTATACATTTCCTAGTACTATAGCTCTTGAAAATTGAATTTAATTCTATTTCCAGTCTCAGCATATTTATCTGGGTGAAATTTGGGCTTCTCTCCCAGGAGGGAGAGAGTGTGTTGCCACAAAAGCAGTGCCATTCATTAAAAAGTAAAAAGGTCCTGCTTTTAAGTGTATTTGTTTCCCATTAGAATGCCTTTTTCTACAGAACTTTGATAGAGAACACTTTCTTAGTGTCATGGGTTCTTTTACGTGCTCTGAATGCGTGTTGCATGCAAGACCTTGTTCAATATTTGATCCGAAAGACGTGCACACAGATCACCACTCACAGTCTAGTGGATGGGGTAAAGTTTCGGCAAAAACGGGGATCAAACGCAAGATGATCCCCCCAATTACCAGTAACGGGCAACAATGGCATCATTGATAGATGCCATAATATAAGATTCAGTTCCTCCAGTCTTTAACACATGAATAATAACACGCAACTTTATTGTATCAAAATATCGATTATTTATTTACTTATTGTCGATATTTTTCTCTCAAGAAAAGGCCAAGCACAACTCATATGTAGAGTCAAGCAATCTAAACTGCGTTGACAACAAACGTTTAATATCAGCAAGTGTGGATAGACTTTAAAATGACTACAACAACAACACGTTAAAACTCGTTCCGCCTTTGGGAAGAGTTGGCCGTTCTGTGCCGGTAGGAACGGATGATATTTATTTAGAACCGCATGCCCATAGGTGTGTTTAGACATCATTCTTGAACTCGAAATGCGGCTACCTTAACGGTGGGTAAAAACGGTCGCATAAAAAATCTCAACTTCAGTGAACCTTGGAGCACTAGCCGGAGAACGAAAACATAGATGCTAAAATTCACAAACATTAAGACAACAGGCAAAAAAACATTATCCCATTTATTCTCATTGTCAGTTCTGTTGTGAAAACATCAAAACTGCCTTGCAAAAACTTTCAGCAAGAAAATGCATGAACATGTCTTAAAACACAAGATGTCTATTTGCTCCTGTGGGTGTAAAGATGCCTGCCTACCATTAAATATAAAGATCGTGTCTCCAAAAAATCGTTCTTTTTTCCATTTCCCAATTCTACAGCTCTCTCTATTTGACAATATTGAAAAAGCGGCTGTAGGAAGGAAGAGAGCATCTGAATATCTTTCCCATCCCAAGCATTATAATAGGAGGAAGGGTTTACGCTTTTTATTGGGGGGGCAGGTAGGAGTTAAGATCTTATACTCACACTAAAAACCTTCCCCGATATCTTGCTTTAACGTAATGACCAAGAACTATCTTAACTAGCAAGTCTGACTGCGTGCGTGTTGTGCGTGCGTGCGTGCGTGCGTGCGTCGTGCGTGTGCGTGCGTGCGTGCGTGCGTGTGTGTGTGTGTGCGTGTGCGTGCGTGCGCGCGCGAGAATGCGTATTGGTGACAGTTCCCAAACCATTTTGGTTCATGGAACAGCTGTGCCATTCAGGATGCAACCCCCCAGAATAGGCCTGGTTGGATAATGACACAACTTGACCTACATCAGACTCTTAGCCCAGGTCCCGTGTGTGAAGGCACCAAATTACTCCCTGCTCTCAAGATCAACATTTCTCGGCAGCAGTTGTCAAGAAATTTACAAAAGCAGGTTTTTCCCCCCAAGTTCTAATACAAATATCAATCACACTTTACGGCCTTGTTACTAAGTAGCTACCTCTAACTAAAAAGTTACTTACCAGTACTGCTCTTCTTCATAGTCTTTATAAAAAAAGACAAAGGCAAAACCGTCCAGTTGATGTTCAAAATCCCACACATTTTGTTTTCCCAGCTGGTCAAAGGGTCCACACTGCATGCAGATGTCAGGCTGTTTGAAATGGTGCAGAAAAAAAAGAAGAAAGAAAAATCACATCAACTCACCTGACCTGCCTCCACAGACATGATTTGCACGTGTAAAGATGTGTCCCTAAATGTGTTTCCTGTCCCTAACTAGAGTAAGACCTTCAACTTCAATTATTTCTAAGCTACGAAGCAATCGCTTTTTCTGTCAATGGGCTTGAAAAACCGACTCAAAATGATAGCCATAAAAGATATTACATAGAAAAAAGCTAAGTTGAGACAGCAGACTCAAAACGATTACAAGACTCCCTAACTTTCCGAGTAAAATCTGTGTGTATTGATATGCACGCTCCCAAGGAGAATGCCAGATTCAGATTCCTTTGTTTTAGCAATGTGCTGTTTGTGTACTGGCAGCCAATCTGGTACAGTGAAGGAGAAGTTTATTAAGTTTCCACAGGAAGTTCCAGAACCCAGGGAGAAGGTCTTACCTCTCTTGAGCATGATCACTGTAGGACCCTGACCACTTTACGATTCAACACACACACAGCAGCGTTCAGATTGAAGGTTTTGTTCAGCTAGTCACAAACGTTTTACCCTTTGGGGTTTTTCTTTGGGTAGTGATTTGAAGGCTGCTTTCAGAAATGTATGAGTGCGTTTTGTTTGTTTTGTTTTGTTTAATGTCCATCACTACTTGGCGATATAGACACCCCCCATTCAAACCCTCACCCTCTCTCTCTCTGTCTCCTCTCTGTCTCTCTCTCTGTCTCTCTCTCTGTCTCTCTGTCTCGTCTTGTCTCTGTCTCTTCTCTCTCGTCTCTCTCCTCTCTTCTCTCCTCCTCTCTCTCTCCTCTCTCTCTCTCCTCTCCCTCCTCTCTCTCTCTCTCTCTCTTCTCTCTCTCTCTCTCTCTCTCTCTCTCTCTCTCTCTTCTCTCTCTCTCTCCTCTCTCTATATATATATATATATATATATATATTTATATATATATATATATATATATATATATATATATATAATATAAATTATATATTATATATTTAAACTACAGTAGAGGTCTTACAGGAGAAGAACATATAACATCAGCAACTGATGTTATGAAATGCTGAGAGTCATATAAAACTTCTTGAACAGTGTTATATCTTTTTTTTTAATATCTAGTCCTCTCCTTTTAAACAGGTTAAAGAATTGGTCAATCAAACACTAAATGGTGGTTTTAAAGAGGTTGAGAATGGCAACCTGACACATTTTTAGAATATTTGGTATTCCAGGCATTTAGCCTCAGTTTATACAGTAAATTTTCTAGTTTACAAGAACAAGAAATATGTTCAAAATGTGATGTTTTCATTTTGGAATGCATTCTATTCATCAATTTAGCACTAATTTCATACGACGACAGTTGAAGATTGGAATCAAATGTTTCAATGCTACAATTGAAAGTGTGCGTGTGGCAACGGCCCTGCACTGTTCAATACTGCGTCATATTGTATATCATTAATATTATGTGTAGTACTATGTATTGTTGTGTACACTGTGTCAGCTTTCGTTCCGACAAATTTGCTATATTAAAGCCGGACTGCCCTCTTCTGGGCTGTGGTGTCGCCACAAGATCGGTACCACCCACATCAAAGACGCTAGTAAGATGTGTAAGCATGCAGTAAAGCTCTCTTTTTGGTGCCCTGGGCTCTGTTATTATGGAACAGTCGGGGCAGGACGGAATTCAAACTGGCCCTTCGTCACATCTTCTCGAAATACGCCTTATTCTTGGTATGCATAAAATTTCACAATTTAACGACCCGGGAACGATTCCCGTTCGAGGGGATTTTTCCCCTGGAGTTAACATCAGTGCAGACTCCACCCTCCCCAAAAGTCCTTCGGATGAGACTTTAAACCGAGGCCCAGTGTGCGAATGCACGCACAACATCTTGCGTACATGTTAAATCCTGTTCCGCTTTTCGTAAGAGTAGGCCATTGTGTGCCGGTGGGAACAGGTGACAAGATTTACAAAACTGCATACACACGGGGACTAGATGGCAAAAAGCACGTGAGTGCTTATTCCATTATCCTCGGTATAAAAGAGTAAATGAATATAAACGAAAAGATAAAAAAGAATGATGATTATGTAGGGCTCCGTCTCCCTTGTTGCTCTGGTTGGAAGATCTATGGTCTAAGGGAAGCAAGAACGGGATATTGGTTTAACTCTATTATTGTCTCCCTTTAAATCGAGTTCTGATTTTTGCCAACATTAATTTCAGTTTGTCTGTGCGACGTATCACTGTGTACTCCCAAAATCCTCATTCAGAACAAAAGTATTGTAATTGTTTCAACCACAAAATGTCTTCTTTACCTATCTTAATACACACACACACACACAAACACACACACACACACACACACACCACACACACACACACACACACACACACACACACACACACACACACACACACACACACACACACACACACACACATACTCATCCTATAAATCTATCAATTTAGGTATACCGCAGGGATCAGTACTTGCTCCCATGTTGTTTTCTATTCTTGTACATGATCTCCCTAGTTGTTTGTCAACTAATACTCAAGTCGTTCAGTATGCTGATGATATCGCAATATGGATAAATACTTCAGTTAGGAAAAACACCAAAAAGAGAGTTACCAATTATGTTGAACATTTATATCAAGATGAATTAAATAAATTCTGTAGCTTTATGAAGGAAAATAAGTTAGAACTATCTGCAGAAAAAACATGTCTTGTGCTCTTTAATAATGGTGAAAATCCATCAAAATTACCAACCCTAAAATTAGAAGGAACAGTGCTTAAGTATAAACCATATGTAAAATTCTTAGGCGTAATTTTAACTAGAAAGTTGAGCTGGAAGATGCACATCGACCACTTAATAACCGAGGCTAGAAAAAGACTGAACTTTTTAAAAGTAATAAGTTTTCAGGCATGGAGTCAAGATACTAAAACACTGATACATTTGGCTCAATCTTTAGTACGCTCAAAATTAATCTATGGACAAGAAGTTTATTTTTCTGCTGCAGATTATCTGCTTAAAAAATTACAAAGTTTGGACAGTAAAGCCATAAAGATAGCACTTGGTGTTCCAACACATGCTAACACAGCTAATACTTATAAAGAAGCACATTTGTTATCTCTTTCTGATCAACGAAGATTGGCGGTATCAAAGTACGTGATTCGGAGTCTATCTATTCCAAATTCAGTAAATTGATGAAATACTTATGGATCAAGACACTGATTATCCAAAACGAGCATGCGATATTTCATTTCTGCTGCCAATTAAAAATTATACTAATTCATTGATGAAAGAAATTGGCATTGACATAGCAACGATTCCAAATTTACCGATGGTTCCCCTAATGCCTCCGTGGGAACATATTTCAGCTAGCTTTGACATTGATTACACGGATGTAAAAAAGAATGAAGATCAAAATCTTCTCACTGTTGATGTAAAAAGTCACATTGAATGTAATTATTCCAATTATTTAAAAGTGTATACTGATGGATCTGTATTGGAATCAGGCAGAAGTGGCGCAGCATTTGTGATTCCTGCTTTAAAAGTACAAAAGTCGTTTCATTTAGGAGAACATTTTTCCATTTTTACGTCTGAATTATTTGCAATTTTTATGGCCTTGAAGTTTTTGTCTGATATGGCTCTTGATATTTGCCACATACTTTTTTGTGTTGATTCAAAAGCAGTATTGCAGGCACTAAATAATTGGCAAGGGAAAATAAGGACGGATATTATATTTGAGATTAAATTTTTGATACATTGTATTGCAAGTAGAGGGATTCAGATAACTTTATGTTGGGTCCCTTCTCACTGTGGAATTTATTGGAATGAGTTGGTTGATTCATTAGCAAAACAAGGTGCCTCTGATCGTAGTATTGAAACGTTTGATTCCAATCTTGTATTGTCCTCGTATGAAATTAGTGCAAGATTGATGAACAGAATGCATTCCAAAATGAAGACATCACATTTTGAACGTATTTCATGTTCACGTAAACTAGAAATTTTAATGTATAAACTGAGGTTGAATGCATGGAATACCAAATATTCTAAAAACGTGTCATGTTGCTGTTCTCAACCTCTTTCAATCCACCACTTATTGTTTGATTGCCCAATTCTTATTGACCTTTTTAAAAGGAGAGGATTAGATATTAAAAAAAGATATGCCACTGTTCAAGAATTTGTATGACTCTCAGCAGTTCATACATAATCGTTGCTGGGTTATATATTCTTCCCCAGTAAGATCTCTTCTGGTTTATATATATATAATATAGTATATATATAATAATATATATATATATGTATTATATATATATATATAATATATTAATATATATCTCTCTCTCTAGAGAGATGAAGAGAGATTAGAGAGAGAGAGAGAGAGAGAGGAGAGAGAGAGAGAGAGAGAGAGAGAGAGAGAGAGAGAGAGAGAGAGAGAGAGAGAGAGAAGAGAGAATGAGAATGAGAAGAAGATGAATGATTTAATGTGAGGTTCAGAGTCAGAGAGAATGGGGTGTGTCATCGACAGAGTATACAAATATATGAAATTTAATTAGCAAATCTTGCAAGATCCAAAGCGTAATTTTAGAGATTCACGAGTTGCCAAGGATTCCAGAACTCCGCTTCTCAGGAGTGAGAAACACAGTGTGGCAGCAGGAGTATACGATTGTGTTATGCTGTGCGGCACACGTGAGAAGGTGGAACTCTTTGCGTTCTTCTTGAGACTGATCGACTGTTGAACTGCCTTTTGTTCTTATTCATCAAGATATAGACTTTCATACCCAATACAAACACACACACACACCAACATCATACACAGCACACAACAACACACAACCACATCACATACACACACACGCCACCCACACACTAAGACACGTATGCACTCACACACACACACACAACACCAACTACGCCGCCGGCCGCTTCACGAACAATCTATACAAGTATTAAATAAAATAAAAAAATCGGATATACATAACGAAACACACTGTTGTTATAGTATTGCATGTTTTCTAGTTAAATGATTTTGATTGTGTCCATTTGTTGTTTGTTCTTTGCGTTCTTTCTGCTGCTGTCTGTCTGTCCATGTAACTATCGGCTGTGTCTTGCTCTCTCGTTCCCAAGTTCGAGTTGAGAATGTGTTAAAAATGTACGACTCTCAGGTCTAAAACACATTAGAAACAGGGAAGCATTCTTACACGTCACGAAACACACCAAAGGTGCCTCAGGACCCCGTTTCAAAGATTATAAATAATTTCATCTAATGCTAGCGACCATCACTTTTGACTCAGTTTTCATAGGAATTGTTTTGGTTTGGCTATAAATAGGCATGTAAGCACTTTGTTTATTGTTCTAACTTGCTATCTTCCATTCCTTAATCTTGTTGGATATTTTTTCTTTGTCTACGTGCTATCTAAGTTTGGTGGGAGGTGGTGGTCAAAGAGGGGGACAGGAGTGTTTTCTCTGTTGTTTGCTTTTCCCCCAGTTTCTTCTGAAGAATAGAACTGCATGCAAAGAATTTGGTATTAAAAAAAGGCCTGGTTTTAGTGTGGATATATCTATCTATCTACCTATTTATCTATTCTATCTATCTATCTATCTATCTATCTATCTATCTATCTACTATCTATCTATTATCTATCTATCTATCTATCTTATCTATCTCTATCTATCCTTAGTCTGGCAACCGTGGGGGCACCCCTGAAGATACGACAACCAGTTCCCTCGCGTGCACACACACACACACACACACACACACACACACACACACACACACACCACACACACACACACACACACACACACACACACACACACATCACGTCCTCACACTCCACACATCTATCTTCTGTCTCTGTCTCTGTCTGCTGTCTGTCTCTCTATCTATCTATCTATCCTATCTGCCTATCTTCTGTCTGTCTGTCTGTCTGTCTATCTATCTATCTATCTATCTATCTATCATTATCTATCTATCTATCTATCTATCTATCTATCTATCTATCTATCTATCTATCTATCTATCTATCTATCTATCTATCTATCTTCTATCTATCTATCTATCCACTATCATCTATCTATCTATCTTATCTATCTAATCTATCTATCTATCTATCTATCTATCTATCTATCTATCTATCTATCTATCTATCTATCTATCTATCTTATCTATTCTATCTATGTATCTATGTATTATGTATTATATTATTATGTATGTATGTATTATGTATGTATGTATGTATGTATGTATGTATGTATGTATGTATGTATGTATGTATCTATGTATGTATGTATCTATGTATGTATGTATATGTATGTAAACATACATGCGCACACACAAACAAGCACACTGACAAACACCTGCGCGCGTGCGCGTGCGCGCACGCATACCCACCCCGTGGCCAAACATGTGCGGTTTTGGGCAAAGACGGGACCCAAAGAGTCGTTTTCAGGCCCGTCCTACCCCAACTGTTGCACGGTTACAGACTCCAAGACACCAAGACAATAATTATGGCACTGTATGCATACACCCTAGTGTTTGTCAGTGTGTTCGTTAGTGTGCGCGCATGGGGCGGGGACCCTGCAGATTGCTGTGCTGCATCATATTGCTGTATGTTGTCATTATTCTTGCTCGCAGAGCAGGATTTGGGTGGCGTACGCTTACCCGCTTTCCTTCCGACAAACACGCTTTCTTAGCTCTTGGGCGCTGTGTCGTCGCCACAAACCGGGGCCACGCATTGCCAGATGGCCGGAGAGAGTGTATGCATACAGTGCCGTATTGTATTGGTTCCGTGGGATCTTTTACCGTGCAAAAATCGGGGTCGGGCGGGGCTGAAAACGGCTCTTTGGGTGGCCTCTTGGCGCCAAACGGCACATTTTTCTGCACTGGGATGGGTATGCATGCGAGCACGCGCGCGCGCGCTGGTTTTTATCAGTGTGTTGGTTTGTGTGCGCGCATGTGGCGGGGACCCAACACTTTGCTGGGGTGCATCATATGGCTGTATATTGTCATTGTTCTTGCACGCAGAGAAAGATTTTTTTGGCACACACTTCCCAGCGTTCCTTTCGACAAACACGCTTTCCTAGCTCTTGGGCGCTGTGTCGTCGCCACAAACCCGGCGCTACGCATTTCCAAGATGGTTGGACAGATTGTATGCAAACAGTGCCACAGTGTCTTGGTGCCGTGGGATCTTTTACCGTGCAAAAATCGGGGTCGGACGGGACCGCAAACGCCTCTTTGGGTGCCATCTTGCCGCAAATCGGAACCTTTTTTTGGAAGGGGGTGGGTATGCATGCGGGCCCGCGTGCGCGCGCTGGTGTTTTTCAGTGTGTTGTTTTGTGTGTGCGCATGTGGCAGGGACCCTGCACTTTGCTGTGGCGCATCATATGGCTGTATATTGTCCTTATTCTTTCGTGCAGAGCAGGATTTTGGTGGCGTACACTTCCCAGCTTTCCTTCCAAAAACACGCTTTCTTAGCTCTAGGGCGCTGTGTCTTCGCCACATACCCGGCGCCACGCATTTCCAAGATGGCCGGAGGGAGTGTATGCTCAGTGCCACATTGTCTTGGTGCCGTGGGATCTTTGACCGTGCAAAAGTCGGGTCGGACGGAGCTGAAAACGGCTCTTTGGGTGCCAACTTTACGCAAATCGGCACCTTTTCGGAGGGGGTTGATATATCATATTGCTCTATATTGTCATTGTTCTTACGCGCAGAGCAGGATTTTGGTGGCGTAAATTTCACAGATTTCCTTCCGACAAACACGCTTCTTAGCTCTAGGCGCTGTGTCGTCGCTACAAATCCGGTGGTACGTATATCCAAGATTGTTGGAGAAGTGTATGCATACAGTGCCACATTGTCTTGGTGCCGTGGGATCTTTTACCGTGCAAAAGTCGGGTTGGACGAGCAAAACGGCTCTTTGGGTGCCAACTTTACGCAAATCGGCACCTTTTTCGGGAGGGGGTTGATATATCATATTGCTCTATATTGTCATTGTTCTTACGGCAGAGCAGGATTTTGGTGGCGTAAATTTCACAGATTCCTTCCGACAAACACGCTTTCTTAGCTCTAGGGCGCTGTGTCGTCGCTACAAATCCGGTGGTACGTATATCCAAGATTGTTGGAGAGAGTGTATGCATACAGTGCCACATTGTCTTGGTGCCGTGGGATCTTTTTACCGTGCAAAAGTCGGGTTGGACGAGGCCAATAACGGCTCTTTGGGTGCCATCTTGCCGCAAATCGGCACCTTTTTCGGGAAGGGGGTGGGTATGCATGCAGGCACCGTGCGCGCGCGCTGGTGTTTGTCAGTGTGTTGTTAGTGTGCGCGCATGTGGCGGGGACCCTGCAGATTGCTGTGCTGCATCATATTGCTGTATATTGTCATTATTCTTGCTCGCAGAGCAGGATTTTGGTGGCGTACACTTCAAAGCTTTCCTTCCGACAAACACGCTTTCTTAGCTCTCGGACGCTGTGTCGTTTCCACAAATCGGGCGCCACGCATATTCAAGAGGGTTTCAGAGAATGTATGCACACAGTGCCATATTGTCTTGGTGCCGTGGGATCTTTTTCCGTGGAAAAGTATGGGTCGGACGGGGCTGAAAAGGGCTCTCTGTGTGACATCTTGGCGCCAAGCGGCACCTTTTTCCGCAGGGGGGTTGGTATGCATGCACGCACCTTGCGCGCGCGCTGGTGTTTGTCAGTTTGTTGGTTTGTGTGCGCGCATGTGGGGGGACCCTGCAGATTGCTGTTGTGCATCATAATTATTGCTGTACATTGTCATTATTCTTGCGCGCAGAGCAGGATTTGTGTGGTGTGCACTTCCCAGCTTTCCTTCCGACAAACACGCTTTCTTTTCTTCTTGGCGCTGTGTCGTCGCCACAAATCCGGCGCCACGATATCCAAGATGGT